>OY744611.1:30291386-30303902 GCA_963556255.1 Allolobophora icterica | reverse complement strand
AATAATACTAATAATAATAATAATAATAATAATAATAATAATAGTAATAATAATAATAATAATAATAATAATAATAATAATAATAATAATAATAATAATAGCGCCTCTCTATATGCACTCAACGATTTAACGCCGTCGCTTTTCGAGGCACATTTGCACAGTTAATCGTGGACGAGGACCGCTAAACTCTGGATCTTAACGCTTCTAAGTCAGTTTCAAAGTGTCTCATGGTTCATTTTAAATAATAAAATTTATTTATAATAATAATAATAATAATAATAATAATAATAATAATAATAATAATAATAAGTAATAGTAACAACAACAAAAAATAATAATAATAATAATAGGTCACGATGAAGATGGTCACTCCACAGATTAATTTTCACACACTTAGTATCTGACTCCTGAGGGATTATATGTACCTCGGGGGAAATATATTATTATTATTATTATTATCATTATTATTACCACTACTACTAGTATTACTATTGTGCCAGATGTGAAATAAAGTGGGAGAAAACATCGGAACAAGAAACACTAAGTGATGTAGGTATGAAGTCCATCGAAGAGCATTTAGGAGATAATCATGCCTACATCATGCATACATACATAGACTACTTAATACAAGTATACAAATATAGATGTCGTATAAGCTTATACGTATACACATGTATAGTATACACGTATAAGTCGTATATACACTGTGTCCCGATGAAAAGTGGACCACAAGAAAGAGTGTCATAACTCGGTCAAAACTTTTAGCATTTGCCTGAAATTTTAAAAACAACAAGAGTAGCCATATTGCCACCAAATCCTAACGCCGTTTCGAAATGTTGCCGAGTTTGTCAAGTTTGTGAATGTTTGAGACGCAGCCCTGAAAATGGGAAGTTTCCAACATGCAAGAGCCATAAGGAAGTGAAGTTCAGCTACAGCTGGTGTTCAAAATGCCCTTTTTGCTCACGGACACACGACCGTGGACGTGGACGCCACTGTTTGATGGCCCGATCGATGATCACGTGGTCAAACAGCTGCAACTCTTCAATCAGATGCGAAATCCAAACCTGGAGTGTACTGGAGGAGCGCGTTTATCGTTCCCGCATTCGTGACGTCGATCACCGGAGGCGCGTCTGATTGAAGAGTGGCAGCTGTTTGATCACGTTATCATCGATCGGGCCATCAAACAGTGGCGTCCACGTCCACGGTCGTGTGTCCGTGAACAAAAAGGACATTTTGAACACCAGCTGTAGCTGAACTTCACTTCCTTATCGCTCTTGTATGTTGGAAACTTCCCATTTTCAGGGCTGCGTCTCAAACATTCACAAACTTGACAAACTCGGCAACATACCAAACGGCGTTAGGATTTGGTTGTAATATGGCTATTGTTGTTGTTTTTAAAATTTCAGGCAAATGCTAAAAGTTTTGACCGCGTTATGACACTTTTTCTTGGGGTCCACTTTTCATCGGGACACAGTGTACATGCATGCATAGCTAGATAAATAAGACAGTAATGTAAGTATGTATGTATATATGGCAGTACAACTGCAGTTCTTTGTGAAGTAGCTCTTCGGTTGCTGAACCTAAATTTCGGAAGTATCTTCCTGTATCTGTTCGTTCTGCTCAGTTTTGTGTCGTTCACTACTTACATTCTTTCACTGATTATCCACCGCGGTCTGTCTGTCTTTCTGTCTGTCTGTCTTTCTGTCTGTCGGTCTGTCTGTCTTGGCGGCTGATCTCCTGGATGTTGACTTGATTATGACTTGCTTTTGTAGCGCCGTCGTTTGATACCCTGTGCATTAGACATTGGCTTTATAGAAATTGCTAGTTAATAGCAATATTACATAAATAAATGCTTGAATTCAATAACACAGACATGCAAATTTGTTCTGCTATGCTTTTTAAGGCTGCTACGTCCAAAGATGATGTCGCTGGCGTGTTCTGCGGGTCACAGAGGATGCATAGAAAACACAGTGGTGATATTTCAAGCCTGGATCAGAAACAAAACGTAATTTTCGTTTGTTATATTTTATTCCTTCATGTAGCGTTTCAATGAATCATCATCATCACCGTCGTCGTCGTCGTCGGCATCATCATCATCATCATCATCATCATCATCATCATCATCATCATCATCATCATCATCATCATCATCATCATCATCATCATCATCATCATCATCCTAATCTTCACATATTCATGGCCACACATACTATACCGGTACGTAACTTTCATCTTGTCCTGACAACCGTTCTCTTTGTTCAAGAGAGCCCCAGTTTAATGGTGCCGACAACGCAATGTCCCCTTGTTTCAAGATATCCCTAAAGCAGCTAGAACGAGTTTATGGCTTGAGAGTCGACGATGAGTCCATCAGAATAGCAATTGGCCTTCGTACTGACCTACTCATTTATAATACTTGACCTACATACCTGACATTACCTGTACAAAAGTGTACAGTGTACAAGCGGCGTTCTGTTTGCTGCTGATGGTTAGCATAGTAATAATATATTTATTATAATTAAGTAGGTATATTATTTATTAGTACCAACTGATTATACCGCACTTTGGCTTACATATAGTTTATACAAACTAAAGCATTCTTGTCAAAAATGTTTTCCTCATCAGACTGTCCGCCCTAGGTATTACTCGGTCTTGGCCTCATGGAATAGTGCTGTGGCCTCAGCGGTGGGAGATAATGGTTCAACACATGACCCTGGTCATCCAGTACCGCAGTGAAGAGGCCACCGTCTGCAAGGCTACACAAATGCTCTCCGCAGGGAGATAATGCAGACGCACCAGACGGTCTATCACGGACTTCAGGCTATCCCAATCTCTAGGGGCCATCTTTCTTATGTGCTAACACTACATTGGCCGCCCATTCACTAACAGCAGGTTCAAAAGTCCCAGCAGCCAACATACTCTCTAGATGCTCACCTACTGCAGTCCTATACGACAATGGCTGTCGTCTTAAAGGCTGTCGTACCGGTCTTGCATCACCGGTGTCTATCTTATGTATAGTCACGGTCGTCCTACCAAGATCTCTTTCCGTTGCAGAAAATATATCCCTATATTCTGCCAGCAAGTTTCGCAGCTGTACGCGATCATCCAGCCTCACCTCTTCCGGAAGATCTTCTAGCAAAGCGTCAAGTGAAAAATCACCTTTAACCTGACCTCGGCCTTCCATACTATGTTCAACCTCTACTGGGTGTAAGTCTCCTAGCACTTGGTCCCTACTTAGCTTAACCGGGTCTTCACTAAGGTTTACCACCCTTACCTGGGTCGTATCCGCATGATCTCCTACCACTACTCGGGCCAGGTGAACACCAGGCTGGACCTACGCGGCCTCAGTCATCCATGCAGGCGCTTTAGTAGCTAAGTCCCCATACTGCGTCTTAACTGACACATCCTGCTGGCACTTAGGCGATGCCACAACCTCCTCAGCGACGATCACGCGCCGGCACCACATGGACCCATTGCCCTTTACAAGAGACACACGTCGACGGCCAACAAACAAGGCCCCCGTGCCAAAACCCAAGCGACATCGGTGTTCCCTTAGCCAATCCATACCTAACAAAAGTTCAGCAATTTGATCGGAAACCAGAAAAGCCGTGTGAATTTCAAAACCCGTCCGAATTTTAATCGTGCTGTTTACTTCTCCAAGGACCCGTATATTAGACCCATTTCCGTGCCATACCGTTGTCTCAGGCGTCCGACCAGTTCTTCATATGTTACATCCTGTCGCGCGCCGAAGTACCATAATAACTGAGTCGCAGTTTTCTCCCGTGCACATCGGAGGAAGTCGATTTTGTCCGAGGCCGTCCATCGGTTATGCCTTGCACATACCTCGAATTGCGCCAGGAAAGACTCCAACGATCCTGTTCCGTCGAACTTACCTGGTTTCATCTGAATCGGTCTCGTCTTCAGTAGGCCCCCGATGCCTTCCAGTAATTTCTGTGGCGACATTGCTTCTTCTGGTCTCTCTCGTCCGCTCAGTTCATCGGGCCTTAGATCACAGATCACCATCGCCAATGTCCTCTAAAAGACTCCGTTCTGGCGACGCCTTCGTCGTTTGCCGTCTTCTCACATAAGTTGAAGTGCCCGGGAACGGATCCTCGATATCCCGCGGTCTTCGTCTTATGATCACCTCCTCGTCTTCCATCACTTTTCCGGTGTCAAGAGGTCGCTGTCGATTAAAACTCGTCGTTTCAGTACCCCACTTCTGGTACCAGTGTGGCGGATTACTCTGCCTTTCGTATCAGTGTGACGGAAAACACTACTTTCTTTCCACCGGGTGTATCTTTCGTACTCCCGAGGCCAGCCGAGTGGCTAAGAAGGCCCGGGACGTGCGCGCGTAGATCAGGCCTCAGATGTCGTCGAAGGACTTACGAGTTTACTTACAACCGATCGACTCGACAACTGATATTAATAAAACGGAAGACGAAGGCTTTGTTAAACGCTTCTTATCAGTAATCACACAGATAAATCCAAGGCATATCCATAGCAGCGACAGACAACAGAAATTGCAGTATATCTTCCACTTAGATATGATTCTTAAAAAATGAAACCTCGCATAGGCCCTTACAGTTTCTTAACTTGTCGCGAATGCTTCCGAATGTCTGCCATGTCTGCCAATGTCTTCTACGACTGTCTGCGAATGTCTGCTACTGCTTTCCTCTCCCTCTCCTTTTACACTTTTCTGAGAGGCCCCGTTGCGCGCCAAAACCTTTGCTATCCCCCTCCCTTGAGATCATCGTAGGCACTAGGCCGCATTGGCCAAGCCTTCGGCTGGGCATCAGTGCCCCAGGGCATTGAGGTCCCCCCTATCGTGAAATCATCGAAGGCACAAAGCCGCATTGGCCAAGTCTTCGGCTGGGCATCAGTGCCCCAGGGATACAATAAAAGGGCGTCGAGGCCCCTTAAGATCTTCATCGTAGGCACTAGGCCGCATTGGCCAATCGCTCGGATGGGCATCAGTGCCCCCAGGGAGACACTGTAGCTGGGACCTTAGGACCCGCCAATTTCAATTGCATCCAGAAATGACATTTCTAAAGCGCCCACATCAGGGATGGCTCGACCTCCCCACAATTCCGCTACATTATTATTATTATTATTATTATTATTATTATTATTATTATTATTATTATTATTATTATTATTATTATTATTATTATTATTATTATTATTATTATTATTATTTACCCGAGGTATCAGTGATCCCTCGGGAGTTGGAAAGATTTATCTAGGAGAAGAGTAAATGTTATTATTATGCTAGAAGTATTATTATTAGAAATAATAAGTCGTTGCAGACCTATCTTTGATTTTCTGGAGACTTTCTTAAAGCTTGAGGGGACATTGTTACATTTGGAAACAAACGATAACAACAACTATAATTATTATTATTAGTTAATGTAGTCGTACAATATAATTGTATTTTTGTTCGAGGACGCTTTGATATAGTTTCTCCGCTATTGTAGGGAGAATACCATTCCTGTGGACATCCGGCGAATAGTTTATTGTATTGGTGTTGCCAACTCTGTGCTCGAGTCCGAATGGAACACTGTCTATGAGAGATTCATGGTGATGCCAAAGAGTGACGGAGAAGAAAGAGAAGATCTGCGACGTGCTCTGACGACCTGTTCCAGAAATGCGACGTTACTGAAAAGGTAGGTTGTGACTATGTTTTAAACTTTTACCATTGTTCAAAGGAAACCATTCCAAAAACAAGCTATTATTAAAATTTAGCTAGAGTTAACATTCAAAAACAGTTTCAATTTTTGACACTAGAGTTGGTAGGCTAATTCTGTAAAGCCAGATATTAGACGGCGATGGGCTTTTTTCTTTTGGATATTACCAGTGCTTTTTTTCAGCCGGAACGGCGTTCCGGCACCTTTTTTCAGCTACTAAAAAATAATTTATTTATTTTAATAATAAAAACAATAATTTAGTTTTTTTAATTTAATTTCAGTGTTTTGAACTGTTTTCAGAGTTTATTGAGACCCTACCCAACCCCCAATCCCGTTTTTCTCGGGATTTTAGCCGGCCTATAATTTTTCCATTCCGGAACCTTTTTTCTAGAAAAAAAAGCACTGGATATTACTCTACTGATTAGATGACGTAGCAGCGTATGAAGTAAGTAAGTAAGTAAGTAAGTAAGTAATTTATTTGCCACCAAATGAAACAAACACAGTAATAATACATATACAGTTGCAGTGGCAGGCTACCGGAGAAGTCTTGTAGGACTCATCTCTCCGGTCGCCCATATAAAGAGTTAGTTTAGATCAGACCATTTCTGTGCGTCTTCATATTCGTAGACCACGTGGTTCGGCTTTGACCTCAAGACCACAAGAACATTTTCGGAGGATGGGCTAAGCACATGGAGTAACCTTCTATCTGATCCGCCTCTTCTATCAAATAGGGATTGTGCATGCTCCGTTCACAAGTATTTGAAAACTGTTCTTAATCGCCGGGATTGGGTTCGGAGCGCCTCTGACTAGGTATCTTGGAGGGCACTATATCAATGTTCTGACTGAATGAATGGACAAGCATGGACAACAGAGCCACCTGATACCTTAACTGCCTTTCCACAGTGTGACTGTAACATGAGTTTTTCTTGATGTTTTTAATGGAAACGTAGAATCTTACATTCGAGTCATTACAGGTTGTTGGAGTATGCCGTAGACGAAACAAAGATGGATTCTGGCGATGGCGAATCTGTCATCCACAATATTGCTTCGAATCCAGACTCAGAAGATTGCGTTTTTGAATGGTTGAAGCTCAACTACACAGACACCGACAAAGAGTAAGAGTCAGTCCAAAAGTTCGTCTTAGAAATGGTTGAAAATCAGCTGCCGCCATAGAACAATTCATACTGTAATGGTGCGAAAATCTACTCCTGTGTTGATATTTGGTGTTTGCGGAAAGCTCCACTTTCTTACCCAACACAAGATAACCTGATTTGTCGGGCAGCACGAGTGCCATTTGCAGTATAATGTAATTTAATGTTTTCTGTTATAATTCAGTCCAATCCATTCGATTCTACTGCCGGTCCTCTTTCAGGCTGTTCGCTCGTCCATCAACCGAACCAAGTACTGATCTGCACGTGTGTAATGCGCTGGAACACGACCATTTCAAAAGGTCCGTCTTAACGTTAGCTGAATATGCGTCTTCTTCATCGACCGAAACAGTCTGTAAGTTTCGGTGGAGGATAGTTCCAGAAACATGGTTGAGGAAGTGAGAAGTGCTTCAGTCGCCGTATGGGAGCTTGGGTGGAGGTCCCCGGAAAAGACATAGCATCCGGTCCAATGTGATCTTCCACTATTGCAGGTCGTCCAAAGCAGAGGATCATAATTTGAATTTGCCATGGAAAGGAAGCCAATGCGATGTCTATTGCATATAGTTTGAAACGTGCATGAATTTGGCTCAGGTCAGCTGACGTATAAGATGTTACAGCAAGCTTGCGATGCATTAGTCGATGCGTGTTACGATCACTGAATGGACAAAGTGTCACGGCTGCATCAAGCAACTGACCTCAAAGTCAGATATTTGGCTGAGGTATATCACAGGGAGAAATTTACTTCTAGTTTCCTGATCAACCTTTATACAACGCAGCTTGGTTGTAGACAAGGTGCACTGAGTTGAACTGACTGATTCACCATTTCTATAATGCTGACGATATCCAGCTTCTGATTTTTGTTGAAAAGTCCATTTGTACACCAACCTTGCAACTGTCTTCAGATGATTTCTATATAACATAGCTTAAATTAAATCAGTGCGCTTCTGCTGAACCGCTGTAAAACCGAATCTTTCTTCGAGCTCCAATCATCAGTTGTACAAGTTGAAACTGGTCAACTTCTCCTTATTCGCCTAAGTAAATCGATTGTCACTCGCAGTGTGTAGTCACGCAATTTTGACGTCATATTTGATTGCAACATGTCTTTCCCAGAGAATTTTCAAGTACTTTCGAACCTGTTCAAAGTGTTCATCCTCGAATACCAGATATTCTGTAGAGCAAGACCTCGCGTACCTAGACATTTCTTGATTGCGCTTACTAAAATACTCTCGTTTGTAGTCGTTTCCAGTGCTCTTCATTACTCTAACTTACTTTTCGACAGAGTCACAAAGACAAATCCGTGCATATTATAGATATTTTAGTACACGCGACAGTCCAAGCTTGCCAGAAATGTCGAGTAAATTCTGAATATAGACAAATAATCCACGAACGACAAAGAAGGCAATCAACAAGCAACGTGGCACTTAAGAAGCACAATGCAGTGTCTACCCATCTCTTCTCTTTATCCCTTGTCTGATTCCTTTCATTCCTATTGTTTCGCATGCCACAAACACATAGTGTAAAACATATTATTTAGTATTGAACTTATTTTCTAAAAGATCGAGCGTTCTCGCATAAGAAAGGTTCGGCCCCTTTATAATGCCGAAGAAAGTGCGAAGTTCGTAAAAGCGATTGCGGCGGGTTGATTTGAACGAACTAGTTTATGTGATTACATTTTGACTTACAGGGAAAATCAAATACATTTTAGCGAGATGTGTTTGCTATTTATCTTTTGGTGTGTTCGTTAGAGTTAGGGAACGTCACTCAGGAACTATGATCTATGCTAAAGTTTCCAGCGTCAAGACATTGGAACAACGTCAAGAAGTTTGTGTTAATCTGATCTACTATTCCTTTCTGTGTAAACCTGATATAATATTTATGTTTGTGTTAACCTGGCCTAATAAAAATTAACGCACAGGATAACAGGAGACATCATGGGACACCGTAGCCGATTGGTCAGAGCGTTCGCTTTGTACCGCAGGAGGTGGGTCGAGGGGTCGAGCTTACTTTGAGCCGGTTATTGCCTACTGTAGAGACCATGAAGAAATCTTTAACTCACAAGTGCTCAGCGCCATCGATTGATGCTTGTTCATTAGATAGTGGTGCCCAACACAAGCGTAATAATAGTAATATTCCTTAGTCACCTGCATCACCACCAAAACGCCATTGTGAACAGATGCGTAACTATAGGGCTATCTAGAAATTAAAAATATTTGGAACTATGGAAATTCTGACTACTCGACCAGATAAAAATGTTAAGCTTAGCCTCTAGCGGCAGAGTTAAACCGATCGCTCCCAAATATCTTAATAAATCCCGGAGATCTCCGCAGAAATTTCTCCTAGGAAATTTAAAGTCCATTGAATCAGAGGTTTTTGATTTACAATACAGCAACTACGTCTTGAGTTATACATAGGTCACATCACCACTAACACTTAACTGACTACATTGGCAGCCAGTATTTGAATTAATGCGTGTGTTTCTATTAAACTATAATGCTTACAGGTTCTTGATTTCCTGAACAACTACCCAATTGCGACTGGGATAAGTTTTTCAACATATGACCGCATGATGAATAAGAATATCCGCTGGATGGAGAAGAACTTGGAGATCATAGCCAATTGGCTTCGACAAAACTTCCCTTAAAAATATCCTGGATGATCACAAAGAAACTATGCGAACAAGCAGTGGCTTCGATTAGTAGACCTGTTGGTTGTAACAATATAACTGTTTAGCAACAAATTTTGTTACAATCACGACAGGTTACAAATAATTTAAAAAAACCTAGACGTGTCTGATCGTGTAAACCTATTTATCAGAATAAAATATCTGCAATTACATCGGTTGTTTTACTGATCCCCAAACGTTGTCGTTGGGTGAACTCACAAGGAATAAAGTCTTATGTCACCCACCAACACTCATTTTGACAAATAATACAATGACACCACATCAAGCATTACCTGGATGTTAAAATTCAAAGACGTGCATTGGTGGGTTTATGTAATTGGGCACTGTTACATTTCTTTAGCGCCTTTAAAGACGGTGTGTGATTCTCCTAAGTTAGTTAATGCACTCTTAGGGAGAAACACCTAAACTGTCTTAAGACTGTTGACAAAGACTGCAAGTCGTATAATTAAAAAAAATGCATTAACGTCTTCAGATTAGCGTAGCAATGTTATTGGGTTGACTAACTTACTATAGACTTATTCAGGGGCGTCTATCCCCCCTCTAAGTCATTGGAGCAACTTCCACTTTCCCCCTCTTCTTCCCCTTCTCCTTCCTTCCCCCCCCCAAATGGTGGCACACACACTGAGAGATCTTTCCCCTTACTTTTTGGAGGGAGCATTTACTCCAAGGTTTCTATGGTGTAGACGCCCTGGACTTATTGATGCCAAAAGAAACTTGAACTCCCTTTCTGTCGAAACTGCTATGCGGGTGTTTCTCCGTCGATGTGAGATATTAAGTTGAAGATTTTCTCATGGTTTCACAGGAAATTTGCTGAAGATTTCTTGTCAGCCTGTGTGCAATCTCTATTCTCCAGTCTACTTCTTTGTTCTCCAGGTTATGTGCGTCTGATTATCTCCTTTATGTGCGATCTATTATCCGAAGGAAAGCCGGCTCTTTTAACGGTTCTCCTAAGTTGTCTCGCCACGTCAGTTAAAAAACAAATAACCTGAATAAGCAGACAATAATCCGATTATATCGGTCGAATGTCCACGTTTCAGCGCATCTGAGAGGTTTGCAAAAGGCACCTAATAAATAACCATATATTATACATGTATATATAACAGAAGCGCTTGGAAGTTTTATTTTGTCGATAAGACGTCGCTGACAAGTGCAGTGGAATTTAAAAAACTAAAGCCAGGCTTCTATTATTGTTTTTCCCCGAGGTACATGATCTCTCTGGTTTGTGTAGTCTCCCCGCTATCTCTCTCTGTCTCTCTCTGTCTCTCTCTCTCTCTCTGTCTCTCTCTCTCTCTCTCTCTCTCTGTCTCTCTCTGTCTCTGTCTCTGTCTCTGTCTCTGTCTCTGTCTCTGTCTCTGTCTCTGTCTCTGTCTCTGTCTCTGTCTCTGTCTCTGTCTCTCTCTCTCTCTCTCTCTCTCTCTCTCTCTCTCTCTCTCTCTCTCTGTCTCTCTCTCTGTCTCTCTCTGTCTCTCTCTGTCTCTCTCTCTCTGTCTCTCTCTCTCTCTCTCTCTCTCTCTCTCTCTCTCTCTCTCTCTCTCTCTCTCCCTGTCTCTCTCTCTCTCTCTCCCCAGTCTGCTGGTGCCCTCGTTCATTTTTTCATTATCTGTCGCCTTAATTGCTGCTGTTCTCTCTACATTGGTCTCCCTCTCACTCGACCTGCATTGCCTTGAACGCGTCATGCGTTCTGCTGCACGCCTGGTTGGGAGCATTCCTAAGTTTGGTCACGTCTCTGAATACATGCGTGACGTCCTCTACTGCAGTACTGTCCAACCTTTCTGACCCCGTGGGCCACCGAAACAATAATTCTTGATGCCGAGGGCCGCACCATTAACTCAAAAACAACGACTAAAATTTATTGAAAATTATTAACTGTATTAACATTTATTATGGCAATAATTATGCAATAGTCAGCGAATGATAGCATGTATGGCATGCTTTGTAATAGTTCAGAGCCAAAAAGTATATCAATAAACGTCCAAGCACGTTTTTAGTGAGATTTTGGTTTTGAATTGTGCTTACAAGTTTTTATTTGCGGCTGGTCTTCAGCTCGGGCGGACAGCACGGCTCTACTGGCTTCCTTTTCCGCAATGCATTGTCTACCGGGTTGCTTCGATTGTCTGCCAGTTTCAGCTTGGTCGCGCTCCTTTCTATCTACGTGAGATTTGCTTCCAGCTTCCGCACTTCTCGATCGCCGTTCACCTCGTTCCACCGCCCGCAGTGACTTACATGTTCCTTTCGCTCGCATTGCAACCATGCAACATCGTGCATTCTCCGTTGCTGGTCCCACTATCTGGAACGGGCTTCCTCTCGAATTGCGGTCTTTGCTCGAGACTCGTCTACCTCTTTCTTCTCTGCTCTTAAAGCTGTTCTCTTTCGCCGAGGTTGGGCCGGTAGGGCCTTTGAATATTTACATTGAACAGCGCGTTATATAAATGTCTAGTTGATTGATTGAAATATTATGCAAACGTTCTGAATTGAGCAGTCTTCACTGAGGGTTTTATCCGAGGGGAAAAGGCTGCACCAACTGATTACATTGAGGCGTTGGATGTCAATAGGTGAGCGCTGATAGCATAAAGTAGTATGTTTATTAATCACGGGTCAAAGCGGTAGCGGAGATCTGTTCATAAGAGGAAGACCAGTTATTGGGATCAGAGTGTCACAGACCAAGGGCACAAAGCAGTGCGATAACAAAATGGCAGTGTATTTTGATATATTTCTAACAGCTGCTGTCATCTCTGTGTGGGTGTCAATATCAGTGGCGTCCCAGACAAAGCAGTTTCCACTCTAGCACAGAATGAGGGATTTTCGTGAGAGAGTGGCATTATTGTTACCATATTGTAACTTCTTCTTCTTTAGCAATTTCGATTAAGCCAGTGAAAAATGCAGAAGGCATCAATCGATGGCGTACCAGACTAAAGCCGAAATCAGGTCAATAGTTTACCCAGAACATCAGTTCATTGAGACTTGAATACTATGCTGTTTAACCTTCAGTGGAGTAGGTCGCACA
>OY744611.1:30076386-30286386 GCA_963556255.1 Allolobophora icterica | reverse complement strand
ATACGCTGCCTCCTTGCCCCATAAGGTTCGCTTCTCTGCTTACAATCAATCAATCAATCAATCAATCAATCAATCAATCAATCAATCAAATACATTCTTAAGTTCTTAACCTTAAGTACTCAGGCGCATTCAGACAACACACCAAATTTTACTGTTTGGTGAAACGCACCTGTCCACAAAAGACTTGCGCAGTGTCGATGCAGAGACTCCTAGCAGCAAGCTCGAACCCGCAACCTTTCGACTCCAAACCTAGCGTACTAACCGAGCAGTTCACAGTGTGTCAAACAAAAAGTCGTGATACTGATGTGAAATGAGCAACACACTGTGGTTGTGATTTGAAAATGCTAAAACACCTCGAAGATTTACACAGCTTAGCTAACTGCAGCCTTCTACCGAGGAAGTGGATCTTTTGATTTCAATAGCGTTCAATGGCGTCTTAATGCTAGTTTTGAAAGTGGAACCAAAACTGGAAGCTAATGGTAACGTTTTAGTTGCGAACCAAAAGAAGAGCTCTTGTAATTAGGCAAAGTGGGTTTATCAGAGAAGAAACAGATCTTGTGATTTTATCTCGCTCGTTCAACTTGTTCCTCGAAATAGACGTGTCCCTTTCGAAACGGTTTTTAGGGTCCTATTAAGTGCACTGGCGACATTGATTTCAATTCGAATACAACAAGAGAATCTGATTTTGTCCCATAATAATAAGACAAATGAAGAAAACCATTACGCGAGTGGGTTATACATGCGCAAGGACTTCAGAAGGTCACGAATGAATTCTTTGTGACCCCTATGCAATTTGTCATTAAAAAGTGCAATGTATCGGTGACCATCAGTCCTTTATTACTATCAGTCCTTTATTCCAGTTAAACAAACAAATATTTTTAAACATCTGCAAATTTATGTAGCGCCTTTTTTTAGACAGCGGTCATATGCAAGGTAAAACAAACCCATCTTTCACACTGTCCAATAAAGAACTTCGTCTATGAGAGACCAGAAGATGAAAGCACATAAGATGAAAATTTGTTGCGAATATTATACGCAGCACTGGAAAAGTATCGCTTTACATAAACCTTTTGAAAGTTTTGAGCACAGTCACACCTGTCTAGCGTCGTTTCATTAAAAACTAATTAAATTAAATATAAGTATTGAAACTTGAATACATGTACTTAGGCCTTTCTTAACTTGTTTTTAACTTGTTTATTTTAACTGTTTTTTTACTTCTTTATTTTAACTGATTTATTTGACTTGTATGATTTTTACCGCAGAAATAAAAGAAATAAATTACCGGGAAAAGCTGGGGATATCTTTAGGCCTACTGATAACTAAATTGTTTATCAGAGTAGTCTTAGATTTTGATCCTTGGGTCGAAATGAAATTCCTCCTGATTCTGATGCTGACGGTTTCTACGTACGTCGACTCAACTGATATCGATATATGCATCTCAGGAGTTCAGTCATCCGAGGACAATGATGAACTTCAACCGTGGAAGAAACCCTATCTTCCGCAAACAATTGAACCTGTCCGTTACGATCTGTTTCTTAAACCCGACTTCTACTATAATGCGTCAGATTTCTACGGAAACATCGATATCCGTTTCAAAGTGATCAAAGATACGAGCACCATTCTCGTTCACATGAGAAACTTAAGCATCACCACAACGGATCTAATAAGAACGTGCGAGCAAAAGGTGAATGTAACCAGTACCTTCCAATATGAGGAATACTGGGTGGTGCAGACCAATGAACCCATACAGGCGTCTGACTGCACATTGGCATTACGTCTGATATTTGACGGAAAAATACAAATCGCCACAAAAACTTCTGTCTTCGGCATCTTTAAAAACACATATGTCAACGAGAAAACCGGGAAAGAGAGGTCAGTATCGCCTTTTTTAAAGTAGATTGCGCTTTACTAAATGTAAACCGCCTTAAATATAACAAAATGGTCAATAGACGGGCATTTATAAATGAATGCATGTACCGTATGCATGTATAAATACTCTCAGAAATATCAACCACAATACTGAGCGTTCATAAATTAAAAAGTGTCTGTTACTTTGGGCGTATTCGCTGTATTCTTTAGACTTACAGAGTATAAATAATATGCATATATGCAGGGCTTTTTTTCAGCCGGAACGGCGCTCCGGCACCTTTTTCAGCTACTAAAAAATAATTTATTTATTTTAATTATTAAAACAATAATTTAGTTATTTTAATTTAATTTCAGTTTTTCAGAACTGTTTTCAGTGTTTATTGAGACCCCTCCCAACCCCCAATTCCGTTTTTCTCATGATTTTAGCCAGCCCATAATTGTTGCCTTCCGGAACCTATTGTTCCGTTCCGGAACCTTTTTTTCTAGAAAAAAAAGCGCTGCATATATGTATATATGTATACATTGTATATATATGCATGTATGTATGTATGTATGTATGTATGTATGTATGTATGTATGTATGTATGTATGTATGTATGTATGTATGTATGTATGTATGTATGTATGTATGTATGTATGTGTGAACGTACTTTTATACGTATGTAGACAGTTAGATTAGAGCCTATTTGCTACCCCAAAAGCTAGCCTCATCTCTAAGCAAATGAAGTCACCACTGGCCGGCTCACTCACCGTCCAGCCGACCCTCGTAGATGTTAGGTGCGGCATGAGGATAACTCTCAGGCCATCAGGTACCTGTGCAGGATAGGCATTTGTCAGGAAGTGACAAATTAGTAATACACCACTCCGTGATTGACAGATGCTAAACAGAATGCTTTGATGTGTTATAGGCAGCATTGAGATTAGGCCTACCCGTCTGCAGATAAATATAATCTGGATGACCATCTATCATCAGAGGTCGTTTGATGGTAGTTCTCAGATAGTCGGTGGAATTAATGCCATCATGACAATAGCCAAGCATTTCTCAATTGAGTTGCACCGCTTATCGTGTATGTATTTTTTTTACCTGTCTGTGAACAGTTGGCTGGTGGCAACAATCTTCGTGCCAAGTGACTCTCGATCCGCTTTTCCTAGCTTTGATGAGCCGCAATTCAAAGTGCCTTTCTTTATCAGAATTCGTCACTGGAAAAACTTCACGGCGTTGTCCAACGCGAACATGACGGTAGGGTAGCATGCGCTCAATCGCTTAGGCAAGAAATTTTCAGCCAGAATCTTAAAATTTTAACTAATATGCAGAATATATTCACTACCGTAATATCACAGATATCATCAGTGTTCACGGGGCCAAAAGTTGCAGAAGAATAAAAAGTTCAAATCTTTAAATGAAGGAACTTGGTTTTATCATACTTTTCATCCTTCATCATCGTTTAATGCGATTCAACTTAGTATTGTATAATTTCATCTTACTCTATTATTATTATTTTTTGTACCCGAAGTATTTATGATCCCTCAGGCGATCAAAACTATGTCCGGAGACATATTATTATTATTATTATTATTATTATTATTATTATTATTATTATTATTATTATTATTATTATTACTATTACTATTATTATTATTATTATTATTATTATTATTATTATTATTATTATTATATTATTATTATTATTTTTCTCCGAGGTACATGTAATCCCTCAGGAGTCTAACAAATTATGCTAGGAGCTATTGTTAAATATCTGAAAAATCATTATTATTATTATTTTATTATTATTATTAAATGTCCTGTTTTACCCGAGATGAGTGTAATCTTTGAGGAATAAAAAACTTTGCTAGGCGCTGGAGCGGGTATCTGGAAAATCAGGCTTCGTCCTCCGCAACACCATTGAACGTTACGGATAAAATAAATTCCGGAAGAATTGAGTTAAATGCAGTGTGATTCTTGTTAACGATAACGGTAACGAAAAAGTAATGCTCGTTAACGAAAATAAAAGGATTTCCTTAACGATAACTACAGCTGTATCTGAAAATATCATTAACTATAACAATAACTAAAGTGAAAATAAAACGAAAATTCATCGTTATTTTCGTTACAAAAATAAAATGTGCAACATCGACGAACATGAAAACGTGAAAATGCGCTACAACTAGCCTAATAGCCTAGCGATTGCGACAAATTCACAAAATTAGTGGCATTTCGAAGCTCTAAACAAATTGTGTGACGCTTCTTAATATGCAGGGTTGCTGCGTCTGTAGGGAATTTCGCTTAGCCTTATTGTAACTAAGTATTGTAACTAACTACTTATAAAAATAAAAATCCATTAACTATAACTTCAACTTAAACATAATATTAACTATAACTAAAATGAAAAAACATTAACTAATATTGTAACTGTGACTAAAATAAAACTGTAAGGAGTATCACACTGGTTAAGTGTTTCGAAAGTGATCGGCAGAAAACGATCATCAAAATCATCGTCATCGTTATCATTCTCTTGCTCATCGTCATCATCGACAGTATATCGTAATTGCAATTCATTCGTTATTTTCTTGTTGCAGGAATTCCATGACTTTAACAACAGTATTTGGCGCGATACATCTTTCGACCTAACACCGAAAATGAGCAGCTACCTCGTCTCTTTTATTATTAGCGATTTCACTTACAAGGCAAACACACTCGTCAGTGGAAAGCTGGTAATTCTCTACTACTATTCCATTGCGTTAGAATCCAACGTGGTACTAGTTACTGATATGTAATTTCACATGAAAACCGGATCCCACTGGAATCCTTAACACCCTATCCCCCTATTGGATTTATGAGAGCGGCAGACTGCATGTAAAATTCACCATCAATAAAAACTCATCATGTTCTTCAGGTGATATTCATTTTCGTATATTGCCTATAATAAACACGTAAGAATGTATCAAAACATCACATTATCATCATCGTTGTTGCCTTCATCATCATTCTCATGTTATTATTATTATTTAGATGCCTATATCGCGCTAATTTATGAATTCGTCCGAAAAGCGCAGGTAGCTGGAAAATTAAGTCTTTAATAGTTTTTAATTTTTTTGGCTACTACTAACATTACTACTACTACTTCCACTACCAGAACTATTATTATTATTATTATTATTATTATTAATGATATTATTATTATTGTTTTTTGTATACCCGAGGTATATTATTATTATTATTATTATTATTATTATTATTATTATTATTATTATTATTATTATTATTATTACTATTATTATTATTATTACTATTATTATTATTATTATTATTATTATTATTATTATTATTATTATTATTATTACCCGTGGCATTGTGAAATTTTTAACGGACAATTACACAGAAATCTGGATCCGAGTTGCGGTAGTCATACAGTTCTATGTAAGTTCTTTCCGATTGACAGAAGAGTGGAGAAAATCGTCCACTAAACTTCAAATGTTAATAACGCCACATAGTCTGATTCTTTCGAAGTATTAAAATCGTGAATTGTCTGTCTGTGTAAGAATCGTGTATGGGCGAGACCGGATCAATTGGATAAAGTGGACTATGCCTTAAATACCACACGGGCTGTTGAAAACTATCTCCATCGAGAGTTTAACATGTCTTATCCGCTTCAGAAACTCGGTAAATGCCACGTTTGATTCTCAGATAAACGATATAAGACATCGCGTTTTTTACCGTTTCACTTAAAGTAACGCTAATAGTATTCCTCCCCTAACCCTCATCTCTCTGATTGCACTCCTCATGGCTACAGCTATGCTTTCCTCGCATCACCTCCTCCTCAAAATCTGCAAAATTCTCTGGTGCTGGCACTGCCTTCTTGGTCCGTGAACCGGCTGTTGTCCTAAATTCCTGTCGCCGTACCTTCCGCTCTTTTCAATGCTCCTCTATAACTTTTCGACCTTGCCCTCACCTGCTCACAGTTTTCAATATCTACCGCCCTCACACCTCGTCCGCCTATTCCTCCAAACCTCAATTTTTCTTGATGAATTTGGCTTTCTTCTCTCTCTCTCGCTGTCACTACTCCCAACGAGTTCTTACTAACCGGCGACTTCAACATTCATGTAGACCCTCTGACCCTTTAGAATCGCAGCTAGAGTAAAAGCCCTCAATACCCTGAAATCAGCCACCAATAGATACCACAAACTCATTGCCGCTGCTAAACAGAAATACTATTCCTCACTTATCCATTCCAGCGCCTCCAACCCAAGACATCTCTGGAAAGCTGTCAACACTCTCCTTCATCACTAATCTCCCTCTCCTCTGCCTAGCTCCCTTCCCTCCTCCTCTATTGCTGATACCTTCTGTTCATTTTTCTCTGACAAATCTCATCCCTTCGCTTCACTTTACAATCTCTTCTAGACACACATTCTCCCTCTTCCTCCTCCAACACTGATTCACCCCTTCCTCTCAACCATACTCCTCCTGCCATCGCTCCAAATTCTCTCTCCCGCCTCGGAAGCAGAAGTGTCACTCCTCCTAAACTGTCTTCCTAACAAGCAATGCGAACTTGATCCTATCCCCACCTCTCTTCTGAAAGACTGTGCCTCTGCCCTAGTTCCTGTAATCACCAAAATTATCCATCTCTCACTCTCTACTGGCGACTTCCCAATGACCTTTAGGCACTCTTTAGTCACTCTTCTTCTCAAAAGGCAAATCTTGATAAGCAAACACAACCAAACTACCGTCCAATCTCCAATCTTTCCTTTCTATCTAACTTAACTGAAAGAATAGTCCTTGCTCGGTTAAACCACTACCTGTCTTCTAATTCACTTCGTAACCCCCACCAATCTGGATTCACTAAACACCACTCTACAGAAGCTTTACTTGTGTCTCTATACAACAAACTGGTCTCTGCCATCAGCCATCATCAAGTCTCTTGCCTCTGTCTTCTCGATATTTATGCCGCATTTGACACCATCGATCACAGCCTCCTTCTACAACGACTATCTTCTTGGTTTGGCGTCTCTGGCATTGCTTTACTCTGGTTCCAGTCCTACTTTTCCACCCCATCCTTCTCTGTTAAAGCCTCCAACCACTGCTCGCTATCCCTCCCTCTCTCCTGTAGTGTCTCTCAAGATGCGTCCTGGGTCCAGACCTCTTCAGCCTTTATACCACACCTTTAAGCCATCTCATAAAATCTTCCTCTGTTGACCACCATCTTTACACAGATGACGCCCAACTCCATATCCTTTTCGCCAAGCTCTTTCTCCACCTCCATCTCACAACTACTCAATGTACATAGTTAACCTTATCTCACAGTGCATGTCATCCAATCTCCTCTGCCTTAACCCTTCCAAAACTGAATTTATCGTCCTAGGCCTTCCTGACCAAATTAAGAAAATCTCTGACCCTTCCATGCACTTATATACCGAATCGTCTTCTCTTACCTTCACCTCTGACTCCCCAGTCCGCAACCTTGGTATTAATTTTAATCCGCATCTCTCATTCTCTAACTACATCTCCAACCTCTCTCGCTCCTGCTTCATGCACATTCGGGACCTCCGACACATCCGGCCTATACTCGACCTTAAAACTGCCATCACCATTGCTACCTCCATTGTTCATTCAAAGCTTGATTATTGCAATTCCCTGTTACTCAACCTAGAATCCAACCAAATCAAGCGTCTGCAACTTATTCAAAACTCACTAGCCAGGTCTGTCACTAGAACCCCAAACATCATCATATCACTCCCATCCTCAAATCACTCCATGGGCTAAAAATCCCAGAGCGAATTCATTTCAAAGTCCTATCACTGACCTACAACTCCCTACAATATTCCAAACCAGAGTACCTCCGTGATCTGTTCACCATCCAGGAAACCCGCTCCACCCGCTCCTCCTCCTATCTTACTCTTTCTCGACCACTAGTCACTACACATCTGAAGTTCTCCAACCGAGCCATATCCAACACAGCACCACGTCTCTGGAATGATCTCCCCCTGAATTCCGCAGATTCTGCGTTCCGCCATCATCATTGCAACCCTTCCTACATCCTTCTCCTCATGTTCTTCTATCTATCACCCCCGGGCTTTCCACTCAAAATTGAAGTCTCACCCTTTCAAGTACTCTTACCCTCACTCATCTGATCCTCCGCCTTCCAGTTATTCTCGTCCAAAAAGACACTCGCCTTGACCGCCGCTCTGCCTCCTCTCTCGATCTGGACCTCTGGAAACCGGACTTGGACTTCTTCTGGGCTACTCTTTGGAAAACCTCCTCTGATTTGATTTGGCCTTCTGGAAACTGGACTCGGACTTCTTTTGGTTTACTTTCTGGAAACACCCTTTGATTTGACGTAGGCTGGTGTCCTTCGCTTGGCCTTCAAGTGGCGCTTTAGAAATTTGGAGATTACGATTACGATTGCGATTATTGCAATTCTTATACTAATATTTTTGCCGCTTTTTGGTTTAATTATAAATAACTAGATACATGCATTAGTAATACCATGTTTCTACTTTGTAATACCGATGGCTAGCTACTAACTTGTAGGTTAGCTTCACTTTGTCTAGCCGTATTTTTCCAGTAATGGTGCTTGGTTAAAGGCGTAACTTTGGTCTAAACAGTGGTAGTACCAGTGCCTCACATACAGGAAGCAAGGCGGAGACTGCGATCTCAGGGAAGGCGAAATAACAAAATATTGATAGGAATTGTTCAAAAAGTATGGGGTACGGTACCCCCAGTCCAAAAGGTGGAGGTGCGACTACCCGTCGTACACCCACAAATTACGCATATGCGCTTGGTAAGTGTATTTTATGCTGGAATTCAGCAATTCCTTTCGTTTTAAGCTGTATGTAATTTCGAAGGTATAAAGGCAACACACTTCGTTAGCAGCCTCTCTGGGTTCTTCGACGGGTTGAAGGATCCTCGAGAAAAGATGCAAATGTGCATCTGTGTAAAATTCTATATGTCATACTGAACAATTCATTGTGATAATAGATGGCCGAGGTCATAAAGAGAATGATCCGAGTCATGTCCTCTTGTTCCCATGAATATATGGTTGATAGGTCACATAGACCAGCGGTTCTCAACCTTTTTAGTGCTGCGACCCCTTGATAATAAGTCCAAAGTTGTGGCGTCCCCCAAAAATAAAACTGAGTGGGTTACTTCCCTTCACCGCATTTTTCCTACCAGTATGATGCAATATTGCACTTCTCACCATTTGATAATCCATGCACATCATGCATAATAGCATAATAAATCATTAACCAACAAAATAATTTGTAATTTTTGGTAATAAGTGTGAAAATTTTAAAAGTAAAATTTTGTAAATGAAATGTTTACTTAAGGTTTAATATTTATTGTGTATTGTACATTGACTATACAATTAGGAGTTACAAATTTCAATGACGGCTGCTAAATTTAAAGTTTAAATATTACTTAAGATTTAAGAAGAAAACAAAGCTACAGAAGGCCAACAATAATCTTATTATTTCAATTATAACTAGAAAAATGATGGTGCATCGCAATCCAAAGAAGAGAGTCAATGAGAAAGCTGCCCTTGCTTCTTTCTCACCAGATCAGAAATTCTCCGAGCAGTCTGCAAGAGCACAACGCAGAAATCATAATTACATAAAATGTTAAATATTAAGAAACTACGTCAACTTTTTTTTACAAATTTCTGAAGGTTCCAGCCGACCCCTGGCAAATCTTAAGGCGATCCCCGTGGGGGTCGCGACCCACAGGTTGAGAACCGCTGACATAGAAGGACGAAGTAAGATATTTAGTAAAAGCATGAGGAGCAGCTAATAGGTCGTGACCTGAGAAAGTACTTGTTCCTGTGAAATGGCATAGCAGCGTTCAGGTGCTCAAAAACTGAGTCATTATGTGGGCTTAAAGTAGGAGCCTGATTGCAGTAGGAAGACCTACATAGGCCCTTTTGGTGTACCGCAGGGGTCAGTGTTGGGCCCTTGATTGTACATTCCTTACACAGCTGGCATTAGTTCATTCATAGTGGCCTCCGGCACCAGCTCCATGCTGCTGATGCGCAGGCGTAAGTTCATTGTTCACTGCCTGGCCACTAACGCAGTATCTTCTGTATCGTTGACGTCCCATGCCATTGACGCTCTCTCATCGTGGATGGCTTGAAATCGCTTCCTTCTAAACCAATCTAAGACCCAGTTTATCTTACTCGGTATCGGTTGACCCACAGTTGGCGTCCATTGACCTGCGCCTATCAGCGGTGATTTTTCTTATATCTCTTTCGCTCTCACAGTTCGAGAATTGGAGTCACTTTGGATCAAGAGCTCAATTCCTCATAGCATATTAATTTGGTAATTCGTAGTTGCTACTACCACCTGCGCCAATTCCGAATTGTCTCATGATCGATCTCTCACAATGCTACTATGGCTCTTGTGCACGCTTACGTCACCAGTATATTTGATCACGGCCTGCCTCTTAGGCTGTTTGAGCGCCTTGATAAAGTTCCCGCTCAGTGGCTCGCCTCACAGGCCACCTTCCTAAACATGTTCCTGTATCTGCCTATATGCATGATGTCCTTCATTGGCTCCCTGTTTATCAGCGCATCTCCTATCGACTTGCTGCACTTGTTTGGCGGTGCCTTTTTGCTTGTGCTCCATCCTACCTGTCTGATCTTTGTCTACTTGTTTCTTGCAGTCCGTTGAACTCTCCACTCTTTGGTAACAAGGTAACTTTTGGTCCCGCGCTCGAACTGCTATTAGACAGCGTCAGACTTTTTCGGTTGTTTGGCCCTCCATCTGGAATCGCCTTCCTTTAGACCAGCGCTTGCTGCTTCAGTAAAAGTTCCTGCTTTTTATAAGTTCCTCAAATCAAATTTCTTTCGCTGTGGCTGGGAATGAATGAATGTACTGTTTCGCGACATACTATTATGTATGTATATTCTTTTAATTCTTGAAATCAAGCTTTGCTGCCAATAACGCAGCAAATTACAGATAGGGATAGGGAAGATGCTAAGTGTCTTGGATGGGCCTACGGGAGCTCCTAAGTGTCTTCAAGTGTCTACTAGAGTTTAAATTGAGGTTAGTAAATGTCTTTGTACAGCATTCTTGGAATAAAGTTTCGCTTGTCCTTGACTGGGAGAGCGAAGGGGTGTGGCCGGTTACGGAGGTTATATCCGGTATTTGGTCGATCAGAGCACATCCATCGCAGCGCCTGTTCTTGGTTTCCAAGTATGGCGTGAAATAGCCTTTCGTCTGCCTTAACAATGGGAGCTTGTATTACTTTTCCAAATTAATATGAATTCTCGTGCTACTACAGTATGAAACTGATACTGATTAAATGTTATCACAAATCGAAACTGCAGTGCTATCCCAGGTGATATGAATGCGATTCTCAGTAACGATAAAACAACATGTGCATGCCGAAAAAGCTTGTGCTTGGATAAAGATGCCTTATCGTACTTATGCAATTACTATTACGTATGCAAGATGGTCACTCAATATATAGCTGGCAGCTGAGTAAATCATCCAGCTACCTTTACGAGTTCAGTAATTAAACGATTACCAGCGCAAGTTGTGGGATTAAATACTGTGTCTTGTCATTTCGATTGATGCGATCCTATAGGCCTATGCATCTCATCTGAAGCAACGCGCTTCTGAGAAATTGCTCTAGAGCGTTTGCTTTGCAGTACTACCATTGTGCTACCACTATCTCTTTTTGCACTGAAACTCGTGATAGTTCGAAGATGTCGACGGTGATATAATAAATCGTGTTCAACGTGTTGTAGATCATTTTCCATTGCCTGAATTTGCAGTATACGGTGGAATGGAGAATTGGGGATTAATCGCCTACAAAGAGTGGATACTTCTGCCTGATACGAAGAAGCGGGGAAATATCGCGAAACAAGTTTCTATTTTTATCATTTCCCACGAATTGGCCCACAATGTAAGAAACTACTATAAACCACTATCATAAAATCTATATTGTGAACAAAAAGTGTATACAGCTAATGCATTAGCAGCACAGTTACAGCAAGAGTTTGGATGGCAATATAATACATATGCTGCACGCAAACCAATATAATGGTGGATCCAAATCAGCTGCAGGTACTGGATGGTTGTTGTTGTGTTTGTGTTAATACTTTCAATCATTCTAATGCATAGCCTTTTTGTAAATCCATGAATCCATAATGTAAATGTCGTCTAGGTCAATAACAAGTTTTCGAGCAGATCGTTGCTGTTTCAAACGTGTCATCGACTACATCGATGTCTTACTCCCTTTCCTGACCATCCTATGCAACTCCTCACTCCGGGACGGTACTCTTCAGGCTTTGTAGAAGAGGTCGATCGTCATCGCTATCCTCAAAGACCCAGCACACTTTAGATCCATTGCGAAAATTTCGTTTATTTCTAAAATCCTGAAAAAATTAATCACTCAGCAAATACTGGTTTACCTTGACGCTAAAAAGTTACTTCCGGTTTATCAATCTGGCTTCCGCAAGGGTCGTTCTACGGAAACCCTTCTCCTTCGCCTTCTTTGTGATTTCTACGGCGCCATCGTTCGCTCCTAGCAGTGCCGGCCTTAGGATATTTCGGGTCCCGTACAGAGTATACTGTACGGGCCCCCATGACACAAGTCAAATTGTTTCTCATTGCTGAACATATTTTATTTTAGTAGATTGTCAACCAGTAAAAGAAGTCAAATTTAACTATACACGAAAGAATTCTGGGACATGGAGGAAACTAACTTTTATTTTATTGACAAAAGAGAAGATTTGATCGAAGCCATAATATTATTATAAGGGTGTCCTGTTCATGTTAATTTTCTGTGACATTTTCGGACTCCTCTATGTTGCAGGCCTCGTGCGACCGCACGGATTGCACGCCCCTAAGGCTGGCACTGCTCCTGGGTCTTCCTGCTTGCACTCTTCGATGGGCTGTCTTTAACTCCGTTGACCATGCCATCGGTTTCAATCGTTTATCTATTCCTTTCTTCTATCTGAAAAGCCCCTTGAGTGGTTGTTTTCCTACCTCTGTGACCACTCCTCTTTGGTCCTTTATGCTCTAGCAGGTCCCTCTGGACTCTCGTCCGTTTTGGCCTTCCTGGGGGATCCGCTTTGGCCCCTCCCCTATTCTATCTTCGCCTCCAATCTCAGCCATCTTCTTGCCATCTGCTCTCTGTCCAACCAGTTATATGCTGACGGCATACAGGCTTACACTCACTGCTTTCCCTCCAAAGCCGCTGCTGCAGTCCGCCTCATGTGCCACTTCACTGACTGCTTGACCGCCTGGATGTCCTCCAACCGCCTTCGCTTGAATCCCTCTAAGACTCAATGAGTTCAGTAATTTTTACGATTATCAGCGTAAGTTTTGGGATTAAATATTGTGTCTTGTCATTTCGATTCATGTGGTGCTACGGCCAATGTGTCCCACCTGAAACAACGCGCTTCTGATAAATTGCTGTATAGCGTTACCACTGCTGCAGTACTATCATTGTGCTACCACTACTTGCATGCAGCTGGGCACCATCAGGAAGCTCGCTTAGATCGATCACGCTAGTCTTACCTCTGAGTTCCCCCATATTATCTTTTCCACCTATGTCAGAGATCTTGGCGTCATCTTGGATTCAGAACTCGCACTCTCTCCGCATATCTCGGAGTGCGACAGTTTCGCGTGGTTTCCCGCTTCTTCCCCCCCAACCAATCTGCTACTACTCTCGTCCATGCGTTTATTACATGTTGGCTCGACTACTGCTGCTTCCTGTGTATTGGACTTCCCCTCACTCGACTGAATTGCCTCGAACGCGCGCTGCGTTCCGCTGCGCCCTGGGTCGGACTCGTTCCTATATTCGAATATATTTCTGAATACATGCCATATCGCAACGCATTGTCTATCGGGTTGCCTCTATTGTGTAGCACAATGTCAGCTTTGCCGTGCTATCTCCTATCTTCAACTGGTCACCGCTCACTTCGCTCTACCATCCGAAGTGACCTCTCTGTTCCTTTCGCACTCACCACTACTATGCAGCAGCGCTCTTTCTCCGTGATTGGACCAACAATTTGGAATAGTCTTCCTCCTGAGTTACGGCCTCTTCCTCGAGACTCAACAACCACTTTCTTCTCTGCTCTAAAGACTGTTCTCTTTCACCGGCCTTTGGCAGCGCCTCTGAATAGTTTCGTTGAAGGGGCGCTATATAAATGCTTAGTTGATTGATTGATTAGTATATATATATATATAATATTATATATATATATATATATATATTGTGGTAAGCAATTTTGAACAATAAATAACTTTCATCCCTAAAAGGGGTTTGATTGTACGAGAAGTTACAATTCTCAAAGTGATGTTTGGAAATCACCGAGTTTTTTTATAAGACCTGTTTCTGCATAATATGCCTAGCCGGTGGTCGCGTTTACAATAACGTTGATGTTTTGCGCTTTTAGTACTTTGGAAACCTTGTTACCTGTCGATTCTGGAATCACCTTTGGCTGAAGGAAGGTATGGCATCATTTTACCAAATCAAAGCAGTGACGAAGGTTGAGCCGACTTTCTTTTTTGTGAGTACACGAGTCTATTCGGTAACACACGTTACAATAATCTTGAGAAATAGTAGGAAATTATAATAGATATAGTGGTAATTTAAGAGAGATGGTGTAAAGTATGTGAGATAGCTGTAAATAGGGAGAGGCTCATTTCTTGTTTGTCATTTCTTGACCTACGAGGGACTAATACCAGAGTCATGCATTAAAGAAATATGGTCCTTCGCAAGACTGAGACTAAACTACATTTTTTACGCTGTTATCATGTCAACAGTTTCTTCTGTCGACATTCTCTCTATATTCGTTCTCTACTCCACCTACCTAACTGTTCCACTTATTTCTCTAAATCTACGTACACATAACTCAATTCGAAATATAATGTAGCCGTTATTTCACGAACATACAGTCCGAACAGTTTTCAGAATAGTTTCTTTTGCAATCAAAACACAAAATCAAATCTAAATCATAATATTATATTGTACAGTCCGAACACTCCATCAAGACAACTTAAAACAACTCTGTCAATTAATCTTTCTCGCGCTTTCGCCCTTGAGTCTCCTAACATCTGAGCTAGTAATTAATTACATCTTCACTGTGGTAAGTGGTAAAATGGTAAGATTAATTGACAGAGTTGTTTTAAGTTTTCAGCCTGTCGGCGCCTAACTACTGAGTAAACTCCTGACTAATGACATAATTCTGCACAGCGGGAGACTGTATATATATATATATATATATATATATATATATATATATATATATATATATATATATATATATTAGGGTGTTCCTTAGCAGTACAGAAAAAATAAATGTTTGATTTCTTATATTCTCACCCCCCAGATTGATTCCAATTGGTGTAAAAACAACTGCTGTAAAATTTTAGGCGAATATTTAAATGTTTAGAGGTCACTCAAGGGATCTTTAATTTCTGCAAAATCATGCATTTTCGACGCAAATTAGAAATATTATTTTTGCAAGCTTCACGCAAGTAAAAATTAACAGTCATTGTCTGTAGAGAGTATAGGAAGCTTGAATTGAGTCTGAGTGCCTATTATCTAATTGTCTGTGAATTTCCTGGCAACGAGGTGGCAGTAAACAAGTCATTTTTACAAGTTGGAAACCGCCAACGGTATTCCTGGACGAATCGAAGTAAATGCTGATTCTGATTTTCTTTCTTCATAATAATACTGTTGTACTCCTGAATGAGGGGAACACCTACTTCAGCGTTGTCATTGACTACTCTTAGATGTTCAACAGTCTTGATGGCATCCTTATAATCGTCTCGCTGTGGCCATAATTCCGGGTCACAATTCAAGAATCCAGCCAGAATGCCAAGTCGGCAGAAGAAATGCATAGCATTTTCTGTCATGAAGTCCTCAATTCGCATGTTTGGGCATTTCCTTATTTCAATATTTACACGTTTTGCAGTCTCTTCTATACCTTTCTTCTCATTATTTGCCTTTACCATTGCTCGTTTGGATTCAACAAGTATACTGTCGCATCAAAACGGCAAAGCCAATGAGTTCTTCACCAAGATACCAAAGGTGATCAGCAAATTTCTTTCGCACGGCATTGGCAATGGATCTGTTCACTGTTTCGTACTGGTCCAAGAGCTGAAGGAAGTGGTGATCATGATTCGAAGGTGCAACTGGATTTGAAGCCGTGAACCAGGCCTTGACACAGATGTGAAAAATGAAGATGCACATGTTCCGGTTCCAGAGTCCCTTCTTTTCTTCAGTGTGCAAGTTTAAACTGGCCATGGAACTTCCATATCTTTAAAGAGGACAATGCCTTTGACATCCACCTGGCATGATGTATGCCTCCAGGAGCCATAAATGATATTCCGCGTGGTGACACACCCTCACGAAAAATTATCACAAGCTCAATGAATTCTCGAAGTGGTATGACAACATATGAAATCAGTGCAATCGACAAGGCCCAACTTTATATCAAGCAGGCTACAGCTGAGGCCTGAGCTTCACCAGTACTGGAAGTCAATTTAGAAACACCAATTAAGCAATTGGTTCACTCCAGCTCCAGAAACTATTACTTGCTATCGATTTACAAGTTACTTTCCAGTAAGGTCTCTCAGGAGTTTACCATCCCAGTGGACCTCGAGAGAGACATATGCTTGATATTGTTCTTTAAGCTGTGAAGCAATTTCAGCTCGATAGTGTTCTCTGGCTCTGTGGATTGACGACTGGTTGATATTTAACTCCTGGACATCATGACCAAGACTTTGAGCAACTGTTGCTAATACAAATGTTGCCTTTCTGTCGCTCAGTTTGGTTCAATCGAGAACAGCAGCTTAGCTGGGTGTCATAATATTAACTCAGGTGCTCCGATTCCACCATCAGTTACTTAATCTTCTTCTGCATTGCTGCTTGTGCTGGAATTGACTTTGCCTTGGTCATCACTACTAGAAATTGACTCTCACATGCTCATTAGCCCGTACCTGATGTTGATTAGCCCGCAGCTTTCTCTTCATTGCTGCCTGGGTTCGTTTTGCTCCTGGCTGTTCCTTTGCAGCAATCGCACTGTCGATAAAGATGATACAGCCACTGCGACTTGGGCAACCTTGGGCAATCTGAAAGTCTTTATCTACTTGGATTGTAATTAAGCTAAGAGCATTCAAGTGAGCAATGTCAAACAGGTGTTCAAGGTTGTTGACGAACTCAGCTTCATTGGCTTTCTGCATTTCACTACGAACTATGGCACTCAAATCTCTATTAATTATTATTATTATTATTATTATTATTATTTTATTATTATTATTATTATTATTATTATTATCATTATTATCATTATTATCGAAACAAATAAAAACAGATAAGTACAATATAAAGAAATAACTAGGTGAAAGCAAGAAGAAATCTAAATCTATGATTTCACTCCTGTGTGTAGTTTGTGTGGTCCGCAAAGGTTCACCAGTCACTCTAGTACAGAGTAAAACGGGGAGGCGACCTGACCGACGTCTCTGTTGAGCGTAGACTCGGATCCGACCTGGGCTGGTGAACCAAAGTCCTCCGTGCCCACCTTCTCGTGGTGCGGACCGTTGGTACCCTTCCTAGGAAGGGGAACGAACGGGCACGGCAGGCAAAACCAGGGGAAGGCAATGGCAAACCACCCCTGTTAACTTGCCAAGAAAATCGTCATGAAAATGTGGATATGGAGGAAGATGCTGAGAATATCTTGGACTGAGAAAAGAACGAACGAATCAATACGAGAGGAGATTGGAGTTGAGAATGAAGAGTCGTTAAAACAAACTGCGACAAGAATGAAGCTAAGGTTCTTTGGACATGTTATGCGATCTGATGGTCTGGAGAAGGAAATGATGCTGGCGTGCGGTGAGGGGAGGAGAAGACTGGGTCGCCCAAGGAGGAGATGGATGGATGAGATACAAGATGTAACTGGCATGAATTTGGCGGAATTGAGAGACTTGTCATCGAATAGGAGATGGTGGAGTGTGTTCACCAGGACGGTCGCTAGAGCTCCACGAGCTGACAGCACAAGGTGACAAGGTGTGTAGTTTGTGCATTATGTACATGCAGCATTCACTGTTGGAGACCAAAGACACGCATACCTCTGGAAATTCAACTTTGTTGAGTTACCTCTAAATGTTAACCAAATTGACTAAAATTTTGTGCAAGTTATTTATTTGTCCATAGGAACAAGTTTAGGGGGTGAGAGTTTGAGAATTCCAAAGTTGAAAAATAAGGAACACCCTAATATATATATATATATATATATATATATATATATATATATATATATATATATATATATATATATATATAGGGTGGGTCAGTATAAATGAACCGATTTTGCATGCATTTAACTCCGCCAATTTTTGTAAGTTATTTATAATTAATGCGTCAAATTAAAGATATTTCACTCTAGTATTAGCCTTGAAAAAGTCGAAATGGTACTAGTTTAAATTTTAGGGAAATGTTGGGAACAGCCCTAGCTATTATATTTTTTTGTCATTAGTGACGCATATGGCGCCGTTGACAGACGATGATCGAGTTCTGATCCCAATTTTGCGAACTGATAAGGGATTTAATGCGTTTCAAATGATTAAAGAGTTTCCTAACAGAGGATGGAATAAAAATACGTTGAATCGTCTGATACGGAAAATTGATGAAACAGGAACTTCGAATCGTAAACCACGCAAATCGGTACGCACGGCGCACACACCTACTAACATTGCTCGTGTGTCCGAGTTAATTTGAAGTCAAGAATAGACTGCAACAGACTATCTCCTAATTAATAATTGATTTTACTGTGCAGTACAAATTTCTGGCTATTATGGCTTCATATTTTTGTGCAGTTACTGTTAAAGTTGGCATGAATTTTTTTATTAGCTAGTTACTGCAAAAACGATAATTTTTGTTATGTCACGACCTACATAATGTAGGCTAAAGCTACAATAAAAATGTGTTTGAATCTAAATACTATAGAAAATATCTTTAATTTGACGCATAAAGTATAAATAACTTTAAAAAATTGGGGAAGTTATATACATGCAAAGTTCATGACATGCGGTTCATTAATGCTGGCCCACCCTGTATATATGTATAATATATACATATATATATATAATATATATGTATATATTATATTATATATATATACTAGTTTGTTAACAAAGGCGTACTTATACAACCTACCTAAGCTCGCAATATGCGGCTCTGCCAGGACCACAGAAACAAAATTCCGAAAAGACAAAACTGTAAATTGCATACTGGTTAACCGATTCACTGCTATGCTCACTTATTTGGCTTATCTGCCTACTTTCTTACTCGTTTATATGCGTAATTATTTACATACATAAAAATACATATATACAAACTTGCATGACATACTTTCATACAAACATACATACATAGGCCTACATGCATACATACATACATATGTACGTACGTACAATCGTCTTACATACATACATGCACACAAACTTACACATTTACATGCATAATTATTATAATTTATCTCCTTTCTTCGTTCACTGCTTCCTTTCTTCTTCTTTCTTTCCTCTTTCCTTTCTTCCTTACTTATTTAGTTTATGTATCTTCCTTTCACTTACTTATACAGTTACTTATTTATACAGGATTTTCTGCTTGCTCAGAAATTAGTTCGATTTCTTAACTAAGAGATTACTTTGCTGTGTAAACATATTTCTAGAAGGAGCAATATTTTGCCACTTATTTGGACAATGTAATGACCAAGGACGCCTCCGAAAAAACAGAACCGTTAGTACCCGTCCTATCATCTCCCGGTGATGCGAAAAACTTAATCGAAGACATACGCTACGTTAAGGTATTTGTAAAACATCTATTTGAATTTATTTACTGAATAATTAATTCATCTGTCGCCTCAAACGTTCAAACGTCGTTCAAGAATATGAACATTTGTCACCTGAACTGCGTCGCATTAATTTCTATGCCAAAAACAACGAGATTTACACAACACAACTGCATAATTGAAAGAGTGTTTATTTATCACGACATGATTGAGCGAACGAGTAAACATAGCGCGGCATTGGGGAATAACTGTAGCAATCCGACAAAAAATTAACTATTTTCAAATCAGATAAGCAGCCGAAGATACTAATGCTTTTCAGCTAAAGATTTCACGTTCCTCGCCAGGGTTTTTAATTTAAAATTGTGATTTTGACTAACCTCTGTACTGGATGCTACGTCTAAAGGTGCCTACACGTTATGCATGTTTGTAAGTGCGATTTTCGCTGTGGTGTGACCCCTTCGCAAGTATACATGTATCCATAAATAGCTAAATATGGCTGCAAAGAGAGAACATAGTCGACTAGAGCGCAGATGGAAATGTTCAAACTTTGAGGAGGATAGATTATATATAAGCTCATTAACGATTCCAGTAGATCCTACATTTGCAGCCAGCTTGAAAGTGCTAAGAAATCTTGGGATCGATGGTGCATCTCCCAGCTGCTTCTGGTTTCAAAAAATGTTGTCAATTGCCAACGCTCTGTTCCGGATAACCACAAACTATTGTAATTGTGATCTGACATTTATAGAGCGCCACTTACCCTTTGGAGGTGAGGTGGGTATGACACACCCCAGAGCTATTCTAAGTTACGTTTTCTACGGAAAACTTGGAAGCAGCTTGGATTATTTTTGTCTACCTTAGTGCATGTGAAATACGGATATTTTACGACAGTTTCAGGTACTTTTGAACTCACAATTAAAAAAACTTTTTGTTGCATATTAACATGAAATTATAATTTCTCGTATACAGGGATCGTAAAATAAGATTCACATGTCATGCGTGTAGCAAGCGAGTGTGCCTTGACACGTGAATACTGTGTGCATGGCTTGCATTCAGCAGTCAGAAAATGATGACTAAAAACAATCTCTATTTCACATGAAATATTGGCTATTCGTGCCTTCGGTAATGTTGTGAATGAGGACAGAAAAATGCACTTGCCAAGTAGATATTGCATGGTTATTAGTTCACCTCGTGGCCATTTCAATAATGATCGAAAACAAGTTATTTGTTGTGATAATCACCAGTTTAGTTGATAATGGGTTATGAAACTATAGTTTAGCTTACAATTAATGTTATGTAGTTGATATCGCGACTTTCAAGTAAGAAGTATGTATTGGGGTATGTCATACCCCACCTCACGACAAACGTTCCAGTGCTTCACCTCACTTCCAAAGGGTTAAAAAACTCATCAGTAGCGCTTCCGAACCAGTGAAATTACTGGCAATAGCACAAAAACTTAAGGCGCTTGCGAAACTGTGGAAGGGACAAACTGAGGTGCTCGAGCTGCAACTGTCGAGCAAGGTGTTTCCAGCTGTTGGTCCAACACAGGTAAAGCTTCTCGACTGAGCTGCAGCAGTATGCATATGAGGGACAATCAGGAGACCATGAGCAGCCGACCGAAGGGTGCAACTACCAGGGACTGAGGAGCCCAATATGCAACAGTCTCTAAGGTATGCAATTACGTATGAGAGTCAGGGACTTAAACTGAATATGCTGCGCAAAGTATCCCGCATAGAGGAAACAATATGACCAAACGCCCAAACCTGAGAACTCCTCCAAAGAGACGGGCAGTGGCAATAAGAACAGACTGTAGCTTCGAAATATTAGCTAATGATAGTCTAGCATAAATAGCGTTACCAAAGTCCACACTGGTGCAGGTAAGGGCGTGAATTAAAGCGGTGACAGCATGAAAGGAGAGGGAGCAGCGGATGGTACTGAGCTGACGTAAGTGGTAAAAGCATGAGAGCCAGTCACTGTCGACATGATCAGTCAAAGAGAGATTTCGGTCTAGGAGAACTCCAAAATCACACACTGTGGCATAGAAAAGAATGTCCGAAAACCTCCGACGTAAAGATAATGTGTCGATGTTCGCAACCTGAGCGCGGCCACGAAGACCAATGAACTGGGTCTTATTACAGTTTCTATGGAGGTGATTGGAGGACATCCAGAGATTGAGAACAGATGTTGTATTGCATTTGTATTGTTTTTTCGTTAATTAATCCAGAATGAGAAGATCGCATCTGCATACATAGAGTACAACTAAGAAAGAATAAATAAGTTTGGATTTATAACAATATAAGAGTCGGGTGATAAAATTTCTGTCATGTTTCTTAGGGAGGAGAAAGTTGTGGGATCTAGGTCGTAAATAATAAGGTTGTGCATAAAGCGGAGGAAGGAGGTGATGCAGCACATGGAAAAGATTCGCAATGATGGATTGAACAAGTTTAATCACAATCGTCAGCAGTTGGTCGCTGAAAAAATTGGGGCAGATCGCTATCGATGTATATGAACCACTTTAACCTTAGAAGGAATCTCTCTAGGAATCCTCTCTGCCAAAGAGAGCAGCATTGTCTGGGCCGTGAGGCCCGGGTGTTGTCTGCATACTGATAAACAGCAACGCCCATCGGAGGGAGAATACGTTCCAGGTTTTCAGTGTACAGAATGTACATGTGTAGGTGAGGGGCCATCACAGAACCTTGAGGAAGGCCAAGTGAAATAAACCCGATGGAACGTATGAGCCCAAAGATAGCAGAGTGACAGCGGTCCGAGAGGAAGAACCGAAGGCAAAGGACGGCAATACGGTAATTCCAAAAGATTTCTGAAGACGCTTCAAACGGATAGAGTGATCCACAGAATCAAAAGCAGCGTTTAAATCATAGAGGGCAAGAAGCGTAACCCATCAACGGTCAAAATTTCATGCATTGGCAGTATGGTTATATATAACATCCTGTCTCATTCTTTTATGGTTTTCTCATTTATTTTCGATAAGGGAGCTTCAGTCGTGCAAATGGTGGAGAACTTCATCGGTCCTGCATTTTTTAAGAGTGGCATCCGCGTAAGTTATTGTTTTTCATTTTAAAACGATGACTAAATCTTAGTCAAACCGATAACTTAAATAAAGAGAGCAGAAATTCAATTAGTCGAGGTGTATTTTAATTTGAAAATATAACCTTATTAATGCTATGCAGAGCTTCCTATTCCACGCTACGTTACCTACTGCCGTATAATTTTTCACTATGATTTCCAATGGGGCTTGTAAGGGTTATTCCAAATTTTGTGTGCATAAAATTTAAACATATTTAAACTACGTCTTGTTCTAAAGTGCTGTTCTAACTTTACATCTTTCCATTCTTTCGAAAACGAATAGTGCAATTAAGCAGTCGGAGGGACAAGTTTACGTTTTCGGAAGAGATAAACATATTATTTTGAAAATTATTGTATTACTGTTGTAATTATTATCATTGTTGTTGTTGTATTTTGATTACTAATTATTGTGTCACTGTTGGTTTTTGTGCGTGGAAATTTTTCTCAGCGATACCTGAGAGACAATCAATACAAAACCGTCGTGACAAGCGATCTTTGGGCCGCACTACAGGTATTTACAAGAAGCCTCTTATATTCGTGAGCTTTTTATTATTTAATAACCGTAAAACAAAACATAGGCCTAGATGATATCACTACGTAAACCTGCAAAAATACGTTTTTAGTATTTGTTAGATTTCACGTTACAACGAGGCCGGTATTAAATTTTCTTTTGTGCTCTTGGGTTGTTTGTTTGTCTTGAGCAAAAATAAAAAGTAAAGTATTAATAAACTGTAATTTCTAATTGTTATTCAATTGGAAATTAGCATATCGCCACTTCATAAGAAACAAGTCAGAGGCCTAAAGGACATGAAAACACAAAACGATAATCGAAAAGAATGGTTTCGAAGCGCTTACGGAAATGAGTCAAAGAAAGACCAATGTGCTCATTGCCAAGGATTGACCTGAGAGGATGAGTTATACCCTGGTATGTACCAGGGTGTTTGACCTGAGACGATGTGTTATACCCTGGTATGTACCAAGGTGTTTACGAGCACTGCTGGGCCATTTAAAACACACTATTACTTAGGCCCTATTCAAAATACAAGTCTTTTTCCCCACAAGGCAAATAATTAACACAAGTAAAAATTTACGAAAAATAATCTATATACAATATTACACTGTTTAAAGATGTCACATATAGCTATCGGTATAGCCTTAAAGTGTTCAAAGAGATAACTATAACTATACGTCTGGCCTAAACGTTCAATCATACAATATATCTCTATGTTTTAGCTTAAAGCGTTCAAGCTTCCAACATGTCTTTAAATTTATCGTTAAAGCACTAAAGCGATGGCCGTTCCCACCCAGGCCCCCCAAAAACTCGGCAAATGACTCACGACAATCAGCATGTCGACGTGATGGCTGTTTCTTGCTTGTTCGAGACCTGCGAAGGTGCAATAGAATTCTCTTCCGCGACCGGTTGAGTCGTATCCGCAGCTTGACCCAATGCTCCCCCGTCGTTCCACATCCGTCCGTGGAGTAGTCTCTCGACCACGTTATCAGTTGACGCCCGAAACTCCGTTCCTTCATAAAACGTCGTAGAAACCAGACCTCCCTGGCGGAAGTCCAAAAGCACCCGTTGACAGTGTCGACCTCAGCTCCGTTGCGACCGTACACCCGTCCGTAGAAAACGATCGAGACTTCGTTCCGTCGTTGCGTTCACGAAAAACGTCTGCGAATATGCGTCCGACTGTAGCGCACGTTCCGGACCTTGTTCTGTCGACCGTCGTCACCGTTGAAGAATACGTCTGCTACCTGCAGTCCCGTTGACTGTATTCGCCCGACAGTCTTCATCGACTCCTTCTTAACTCCAAGTTCGAACGTCTTAGTCCCAGCCCGACTGTCCTTGTTTCCGTAGATCACTCCTTTCGGCGATTCAGTTTGACCTAGCCATCCATTTGGACCCCACGGCCAACGCCGACCATCGCTGTATCAGCTATAATTTACAGACCTACGTTCCCTACATTCGTTACAAACGATCTATCTATACACTGTGTCCGGAAATAAATGGATCCCTTTTGTAATGAAAATAATTAGTTAATGTGCTTCGATTTTCAAAATTTCAAAACTGTTTTAATCCTGACATAAATATCAACAAATGTGTAATTTATGAACGGAACCCGCTAAAAAATTACGTCATAATGACGTCGCTAAATTAGAAGTTTAAACAAACTGTTAGAAAATGGCGTTCAGCCAAGAAGACATAAATATTTTTAAAAATGTGCGGAAAAACAAACTTTTCGGACAATTTGAACACATCTTGTAGTATAATATTATTCAAGTATAAAAATAAAATTAAACCACAATGTATTATTGATAAATAACATTTCAAAATTTTTTGACATTTTTAAGGAAAATGTTAGGTGCCGTCCTTTACAGTTGAATTCTGATGCAAATGACGTCATTGTAATTGATGGATATATTTATATTTTCACCATTTTTAGGCAACTGTGTCAGGATTAAAACAGTTTTGAAATGTTGAAAATCGAAACACATTTACTAATTATTTTCATTATTAATAAACGGGTTCCCTTTATTTCCGGACACAGTGTATATATTAGTCCATAGCCTATATACATCTTACACTATAGGTCCTATAGGCCTACGCTTATACATACTTATATTCATTTCATAACTTAGCTACAAACGACAAATCTATAAATATTATTAGTCTATACCTTATACACACCTTTCACTACAAATCCTATAGGTTTCTTACTAAGGCCAACTCGTGACAATATCAAAATGTAATAAGAAAAGTCGCTTGAACACCGGAACCGATTAAAAACTGTCATCCATACAAAGGTCGACGTTCATATGCCGAAGCGCAAGGAATAAGTGACATTAATAATTGTTACTGTGAGCTGAAAGAAAATGAACAACTGTTATAAATGACCTCTATGTGGATAGCTTAAGCCTTAAGGGATTAGCCTACTCTTCTTCCTCTTACGTTACATCATTTGCTTTTTTTTCAAGAACGTCACTGATCCGGGTCTAAACCTCGATGAGATAATGAATACTTGGATCTACAAAGAGGGCCTACCTGTCATTTTAGTCTTACCTCTTTGTAAAGGCAATCAGTTCGTTGCCATTCAGGAACGATTCTTCAACGATCCACTGGCCGTCAATGACAGCAGGTCGGTAATTGTAACGATAATTGCAAATTTATATAGCACCACTTGAGGAGAGGTATGCAAAAAATAATGACTGACTTGTCTTGTCTTGCCAAGCCTTGTCTTGTTTTATCTTGTATTGTTTCGTCCAGTCTGTCCTGTCTTGTTCTGGCTTTTCGTATTTAATCTTGTTTGTTTCTCGTTTTAGGTATGACCAGAAAAACATAATCAGATGACTTCGTTGAATAATGATAGGTCTGGGGAATATAGACTTAATATAGAAATTGTGGCTGGTCAGAATGTAATGTTAATAAACTATGAGCCCCACTTTGAAACAAATACTTTTTAAACAGGAAGCCAACGAAGATATTTAAACACAGAAGTTATATGCTCAAATTTGAACATGGCTCTAGCCAGAGATTTCTGAATTCTCTGCAGCTTCAGTATGTCTGAATACAATTTTAACACGGTTGACGATGGCTAGAGCATAGGTTTTCAAACTTTTTGGACCAGGGACCCCTACTCTTTTCGCGGACCAAAGTATTAAAAAGTAAAATTTCACTTAAAATTCAATAAAAAAAATAACAAGCAGACTATTTCCACAATACAAGCTTGCTTAATTTGGACGCTGAGGACTATCAAACAACATAATAACGGTTGTACGTCTGTCTGTCCCGCAACAAACACTATTGTGACGTCACTATACTGCCGCCTTGGCGACGGCTGTCTTGACGACGACGGGCATGACGACGGCGTTTAGAGCATTTTAACCAACGACGGCTATAGGCCTATAATATGACGTCATAATGTAACGGGGAAGTAAGCTTAATTGTTATCGGAATAATTGTTTTATATACCGTGATTTTTCACGGGTTACAGCTAATTATAATATAAAAAGTAACACTGTTATTAACTTCTTGCATTATAATTATGGCACACAGTCGCTTTTAAGATATCAACTAGCTGTAACCCGTGAAAAATCACGGTATATAAAAAACAATTATTATTGCAGTGATAACAATAATGTCATATTATAGGCCTATAGCCGTCGTCAAGACAACCGTCGCCAAGGCGGCAGTATAGTGACGTCACAATAGTGTTTGTTACGGGACGGACAGACAGACAGACAGACAGACGTACAACGTTATTATGGTGTTTAATAACATCGGTTTCGCCAAAACTCAGCAGTGTCAGTGGGAGGGTTGTGCCTGCTTTGCACAAACGATAAATTCTTAGTGCTATTTTGGACAAGCAGTGTTTTCTTACTTTTCAAAAAGTTATCCATACGCTGCTACAATAGAATCCTGCGTTCTGCTGCCCGCTTTGTAGGCAGCACCCCAAGTTTGGCAGTGTCTGAGTATATGAGGGATGTCCTCCACTGGCTCCTCTACCACAGCGCATCACTTACCGAATCTCTGCCTTGGTCCGGCGGTGTGTTGAGGGTTTGGCCCCTCCATACCTGCGGGAGCTCTGCTGTCCCACTTCATGTTCGCAGCGTCGTTGCTCTATCGGCTTAGCTGCGCAAGCTAAACTTATTGCTTCCCGCGCACGGAGAGCCATACTTACGGCAGCGCCGTGCCTTTCCATGACCTGGAATGGGCTCCCTACCACGCTTCGCCAAATACCGACTGGTCATTTTACCTTGTTTCCTGCTGTCCTCAAAACTGTGTTGTTCTACCATGGTTGGGCTGGGAGTGCTTCTGAGTAAGTAATCTTGAAGGGGCGCTGTATGAAACTGCTTTAATGATAATAATAATAAAATCAGGCGAATTCCGCAAATTTCTACAAGTCCAGATTTGACACAATCAGAAATAGACCAGCGTACCCCACAAGCGACGAATTTAGAGTTAGGGCTAGGGCGTACCCCGCAAGCGACGACTGTAGAGTTAGGCTAGCCACATGGAATGTGGGGAGCCTTACAGGTAGATCTAGAGAGATCATTGATGTAATGCAGAGAAGAGCAATAAATATCTTGTGTGTTCAGGAGGTCAGATGGACCGGACAGGGAGCCAGAGAGCTGGGAGATGGATTCAAGCTACTGTTTAGTGGAGGTGGAAACAAACAGAATGGAGTGGGAGTGATATTGGACCCTGAGTTTAAGGAGAAGGTGGTGGATGTGACAAGAGTTAGTGACAGACTTATGGCTCTAAGACTGGTGATACAGGGGCAGATCATCAATGTGGTTTCTGGATATGCCCCGCAGACTGGATGTAAGTAAGTAAGTAAGTAAGTATATTCTTTATTAAACGCTAGCAAACGCACAGCGCTTTACATACAATTATACACAAAGAGGACAGAAAAATATAACAGTAATAATGACGTTAAATTATGTACACAGGAGGAAAAGGACAGGTTCCACGAAGACCTGGAAACCTTGATTAGAAACATACCGAACACGGAGCACCTAGTTGTGGGCGCCGATATGAATGGACATGTAGGCATAGAGGCTGACGGATTTGAGGAAGTACACGGAGGTCACGGTTTCGGTAGAAGAAATGAAGAAGGAGACAGATTATTAGAAGCTGCACAGGGATTGGATCTGGCTATTGTAAACACATACTTTAGAAAATCAGATGAACACCGAATAACATACCGCAGTGGAAGAAATGCAAGCCAGATTGACTACTTACTGGTGAGGAGGGAGGATAGAAAGCATATACGTGATTGCAAAGTTATACCAGGAGAGGCAGTGGTCAGCCAACACAGGGTACTGATCATGGACATGATGGTGCAAACTCAACATCAGAAAAGAAAACAGATCAAGCAAAAGGAACGTATCAGAACTTGGAAACTGAAGGGAGATATAAAAGATGCTTACAAACTGGAGGTGCAGGCACGATTAGCTGGAGCAGAGGAGGTGACATGGGACAAACTGAAAAGCGGCGTGCTGGGGGCGGCAAAGCAGGTGTGTGGAACAACAAAGGGACAAAAAAGGAAGGAGAGAGATACTTGGTGGTGGGAGGCAGAGGTGCAGACGGCAATACAAAGCAAGAAGACCGCCTATAAGAACTGGCAGATGAATCGACACGATGATGGACGGAGAGCAGAATACAAGGCAACCTGTCGGGAAGCTAAAAGGTCTGTGGCAATAGCCAAAAATAGGGCGTTACAACATATGTACCAGGAGCTAGACACCAAAGAAGGGGAGGGCAAGATATATAAAATAGCAAGGGCAAGACAAAGAAGTCGACAAGATAAACAGTCAGTAAATGTTATTAAGGACAAGAATGGTAAAATACTCATCGATGAGGAGGCAATCAGATCCAGATGGAAAACATACTTCGAGGAACTGCTAAATGAAGAAAACCCAAGGGAGCCTCTACAGGAGACCAACCCTGTAGCAGGACCAGAGATGGAAATCACCTATAAAGAGATTGAGACAGCAATTGCAATGATGAAGAACAACAAGGCACCGGGGCCATCTGGAATGACGGCCGAAATGTTTAAGGCACTGGAACAAAATGGGGTTGAATGGTTATATGTCATCTTAAACAACTTCATGAAGCAGGAAAAACTACCCCAAGATTTGAAAGAAAGTGAAATACTAGCGTTATACAAGCAGAAAGGAGATGTGCTGGAATGCGGGAATTACAGAGGAATCAAATTGTTGGAGGTCGTACTCAAGGTGTATGAAAAGATCATTGAGAGGCGTATCAGAGAGCGGGTTGAGCTACATGACAACCAGTTTGGCTTCAGGCCAGGGAGGGGTACAACAGATGCAGTGTTCATACTGAGACAGGTACAGGAAAAGGTTTTAGAAGGAAACAACAAAAGATACTGGACCTTCGTGGATATGGAAAAAGCTTTTGATAGAGTTCCAAGGGATGTCGTTTACTGGAGTTTGAGGAAGAAGGGAGTCTCGGAGGTAATTGTGCGCTTGGTAAAGTCAATGTATGAAGGTGCAAGAACAACAGTGAGGAGCAGTATAGGCAACACAGGAGAATTCGAGATACGAGTGGGTGTACATCAAGGATCGTGCCTGAGTCCTCTACTGTTTATTATTGTGATGGATGCAATATCAGAACATGTAAGGAGAGAGGTACCTTGGGACATGCTGTATGCGGATGATCTTATACTGGCGGACGATGCAGAGGCGAAGATGCAAGCACGTTTTACAGACTGGCAGATGGCAGTGGAGAGCAAGGGTCTTAAGATAAACATCAATAAAACAGAAACCATGGTCTGCTCAAAAACAACGGAAGCAATTGAGATCAGAGACATTGCAGGAAAGTCACTGAAACAGGTTGAAACATTTAAATATCTGGGATCGACCATGAATGCACAGGGTGGCTGCGAGCATGACATCAGGAACAGGATTAAGGTGGCTTGGCAGAAATGGAGAGAACTAACGGGAGTGTTGTGTGACGCCAAAATGCCAACTCAACTCAAGGGAAAGGTATACAAAACAATGGTAAGACCGGTGATGCTATATGGAGCAGAGGCCTGGGCGCTGACAAAAAATGATGAAGGGTTACTGGAGAGAACAGAGATGAGAATGCTACGATGGATACTTGGGATCTCACTGAAGGACAGGAAAAGAAATGTGGACATCAGAAAGAAGCTCGGGGTGGCATGTATAACTGACAAAGTACGAGAGACCAGGCTGAGGTGGTATGGACATGTAATGAGAAAAGAGGATGATAGTTGTGTGAAAAGAATCATGAATGCAGAGGTATACGGACGCCGCAGCCGGGGACGACAGAGGAAGAGATGGGAAGACACGATACAACAAGACCTAAAACTCCTAAAACTGAAGAAAGAAGATGCTCAAGAAAGAAACAAGTGGAAGAGAAGGATCCGAGTGGCTGACCCCTCTCCAAAGAGGGATTAATTCGAGCCTGAAGGAAAAGAAGAAGAAGAAGAAATAGACCAGCATATTACACATATGCCTAGATCGAGCTTTCCTTGGTTGCAGAAATGAAAAACAGTCCATAAGCAGAAATTATTTATTAAATTTTATTAAAACACACACGTTTTATTAAACTAGAAATGTAACGTGACCATGTATATTAGTTATACGTACGTCACTGTAGTAAGTAGTGTATGCATTTGAAACACACAGGCTGATAATGCTAAAACCTTGCAGTGTTAATCATTAATGTATATTTTCAGAACTCTTTCGCGGACCCCCGCCATATCCTTCGCGGACCCTCTTGGTCCACGGACCACAGCTTGAAAAACTCTGGGTTAGAGCGCACGCGTTTGTACGTCGCTGTAGACGGGTTCGAGACTCCTCTGATACGCTTACTACATATAGGGAAATTGAGCGAGTCCTTCGCTCACAATTCCTCAGCGCCATCGATTGACACGTCTTTAGATAGTGACGCTGAATAGATACGTAATAATAATACAGTATAAATACTGTATAATGTAATACAATATACACCTCCTTGCCGGTTTCTCGTATGGTGCATATAGGCCTATAAGGCGATATAGGTTAAACTCGCCAAAACACGCTTTATTGCCTGTTGACTCTAATAGTTGATCTGTAACTTCGGTACAATATTAACGTCTTTTCGTTAACAAATTCGTTATGGAATTATGGCGAAATTCTTCACATGATCGAAACTGTAGTTGATCTGCTACCATTCTCAACGCCTTTGTCTAAATCTTTGTTTTACTTGTATTCTGTCGCTATGTTAAACATTAAAATCTCTGTATTTCTAAATATCTGCAAGCTTGCTGTCCAATCAATTGTCCAGTGAAAATTGTATATTGTAAAGTGGTGACTTAAAAATCGCTTGTGATCACCTATTAGGTTCAAACATATTAATTATCATTTAAATTCCTTCTTCTAAATATCACACGCTATGTCCTAATTGTCCGATGTTCGGAAGAATACTCTTTTTCAGCCGTTCTATTTGGTCGCTTTTTCAGTCATACCTTATCGAGTCAACGTTCTGATGCAATCATGTGCATTAAGTCTTATCTTCAGAGTAAATTTGATTTCAGTTATATTGGAATCGCAGAAATTGTCGAAAACTAGATAATCAGATCTAAATCGAAAATCAATGCATTTGATATCAACATTTTGAGAAAATCAACGAAAACGAAAATAATTTTTATTATCAGAAAATTTGCATTAATCATTTCTGTCTGAAGAGATGAAAATTAGTTCAAACAAAGCATGCATTGTTTTTGGCTCTAGTCACCTGCCCTGTTGTATTTACAAGACTAGTGTTGTGTTAATTTTCCTTCAAATATTCCAGTTACGGTATGTCACAGAGACGCATGTTATATACATGCAGCAATTTGACTTGACTTAATCTGAAAATTTGGCATTAATTGTTGTGCTAGGCCCTACATTGATACATCTTTCTGACGCAACTATATGGCAGAACTTCTAGTCGCAACCAAAATAATACACATCTATTGGGCCTACGTGTACATCCTTATGGCATAAATGCGACCCATATTTTGTGATGCATCCTCACATCAACTAATCTTAAATGCAGCTGTATAGCTACGGCCTTCTGGCACAAGATGCTTTGTCGTCAGTCGATTCAATTTCTGTCAAGATCTCCATTTCACAAAAAAACTATTGTTACGACCTTACGGCTTAATAAACCCCTCGAATTGTGGTCTCGCAGTGATTTGTGGATTATTACCCTCAAATTCGCCATCAAGCTTCTTAACAATCTCTTTCGCTTAAAGGATATTTTGTCCAGCGTGTGATTGCTCTGATGACACATGACTTGGGACAATAATTGTAGGCACATCTGGCATGTTCCTCTCAACTACCGAACAAGAAGAGGTTACAGTGGTCTGGTTTGGTTGAAAGAGACCTATGGTGAGTGAAGAGACGATCAACCACGTAATATATCAGTATTGTTCTCAGAGATGAAGCCTTTGACCCCATGTGAGCTAATGACTTCTGTTGCACGATCCTACATAAGTCATCATCATTATTTTCATCATCATCAACACGATCATCATCATCATCTTCGCCGCTTATTCGTCGAAATGCGCAATTAACCTTAACAATACGGCGTTTGTTGTAGACAGCTTCACACTGAGTTGTACAGGTCGTGTTCCAACTAGACATTTGGGGGTAAACCTCAACCCATCGAAAGGGTCTGGGCTTTATTTGAATTTAGATTGGATTTTGGTTTGAGGTCGTGCGTGCCCTTTCGTTTGCCAGTCTCACGGCTATAGTCGGGTTTTGTGAATGATATTCTGCTTGTAAATAGGCCTACCGTTAAGGGAAATGTCGTTATTGCCTATGACGTTTGGTAACATTTCATACCTCAAGACAATCTGCAATGTACGTTCATGCATACACACATACATTATACATTATAAAAGGCCTAATATTGTTTCTACCTTAGTTATTTTCAACATTCCTCTGATTTCGAGTGACGATTGGATTCAATTCAACCATGATGCATCAGGATATTATCGAGTCAACTACCACCCCACTTTGTGGGAGCGAATTACCAAACAGCTCAATGATGATTACTCGGTGGGATATACTTATATATGTATATACCTATACTGAACCAATGTTCTATACAAATCGGCGTATAGACCTACATAAATACAACACTTGGTCATACTACGCGTTATAGCATAGTACATACGGACCTACTTTCATGCTCAAGGGTTGTCGTTCGTATAAAGAAATTTGAAATTCTCTTTTTCCCTTTGATGAGAGAGTCCTATCATCAGCACAAAATTTTATCATTCGGTTTTATTGTCAAAATTTGATAATTTTTTATTAATTCTCAACACTATTTCAAAATTCTTATTAAGGTTGTTTTGTGGAATACATCAGGCGTCGATAGGGTTTTAAGGGGGCAGTGGCACATCCGGAAGTTATGAATTGAGGGTCAATTTGGGCCTAGTAGCAGTTTCAAAGGAGAAATGAGAACAGCGTTAGTCTTTAGGGCTTTGTGGATGGCCTACACTTTTTTGGCCTTACTAAATTGTGATGACGTTTCTCTCCATCTGAGCTTTTCTTTTAACTCCGCTGCACATTATCACCTCCAGCACCGGAGCTTTACTGTCGACTGTCAGACCTCAGCTGCATCAAAAGATATTATCTTAGGTCAAAGTGGGGTCACAATCTTAACTCAGCCTCTCATATTTTGAATGGGGCGACTTCAATCTGACATAAAGCGACCATCGACGTAAGCCCTGTGCATTATTATGACAAAATCAATACATGTAGATTAGATTAGATTAGAATGCTGGGGCCACTGGCGTAAACTTGTGCAAAATATTGGGGGGGGGGCATGGGGTCTCGGGTCCAGAAAAACAAGTTTTTTCAATATGAAAAGTTGGGTTTTTGTTTTTGTTTTGTTTTTTTTCGTTTTTATGGTTTTTGTTGTTTTGGTTGTTTTTAAGATTTTCGGATTTCGGAAAAAAATCATGAAAAATGGCATCAACAAGAGCTCCAACTCATTTAATTCAGTTGAAATTTCCGAAAACTAAAAATCATTAAAAAATGTAATTAAAATAACTTCTACAAAATAAGAAATTTATTTTTTAAAAACAAAAACAAATTTTGTGGTTTTCTTTTTCCTTTGGTTTTGTCTAAAACGAACTACCGAGAAAACTTTTTCACCTCTAGTCTGGACAGTCAGCAAAGGCTTCCGGTTTACGTTAATGCGTATGAAATGGGGCGTTTTGTTTACATGTAAATTTGTTTAATATTGAAGATATTAAAGATAAAAATAAATCTTAGTTTTCATTATGAATTTCTGATAGTATTTCAGTTCTGTGTCTTTGATTTTCTGTTTCTGAAGAAATTTGTCTATATTGAAACATAATATTTTAATATTTGAAGAAATTCTCCTCTCGATTTTTTGGGGGCATTGCCCCGGCTCCTCAATTATTGGGGAGGCACGTGCCCCGGCTGACCCCCCAGAGTCTACGCCTATGGCTGGGGCGCCCGCAGGCTTAAAAAATTGGACGCACAAAAAATTTCAATTTAGATAACATCTAATTGCTTTAACATGCCGTATTGCCGTTTAAGAAATATTGTTTTCTGTGAGCATTTAAACCTATTTCCGTTCTTGATTAAAAATAATTAATTTAAGAACGTTCTCTTTTGCATGTTGTGTAGGTGATTCAATTGCTTTCAAAAATATCGACGCGAAGCCTATTCTTGTGTGGATTTGATTAAGTGCGTCACGCTTCGGGCGCCCCTGTTAGAATGCACACAATGTCAAAGGTTTCTGACATACTGCGACAACGCATCAACTTACCTGATTCTTGATGTGAACTAGATAGTGACGCGGGTACAGAACCTCGTCCCCATCCCCCCAACAAGTAGGCCTTAGTCTGCTCCAGCCCGCATGTTTTGTCCCCATCTACGCAGGTTTTCGCCCCAACCCCGCAATACGGGGATGGGGAGAAAACTACAGGAGGACTACATCACATTCCCGCAAAACGTTTTCACCAATTAAAATTTAAGGAAACACAATTGTTCGCTTACAAAGTTATTTGTAAGCCCACATAACAAACCTTTGCAAATCTTGTTTCTATCATATCAGGGCAATTCGTCACATAAGGTCTGATCTTATCAAAGACAAGTCACAGACCATAGCCTGTTCTCTTGTCTGCTCTCGCCTCGATGATGCCAACTCGACTCACATATTTCTGTTAATTTCCACTGAAAATGTTAAGAGAAGATGCCCTGAGGCAAAACTTTAGATCATCTGCAGTCGCAAGATAATAAAATGTGTGTCTTGCAATGCACAGTCAAGCTCAAAATTAATATGGATATTAGTATTGATCAAAAGCTACTAGCAGTTTTACGATGTTGTCTTTCAGGTCTTTCAGGTCTAAGAGGTTTAAAGGTCTAATAGGTGATGCATCATGTGGTGCATTTCGAAAACCCACCAAGACTAAATAAACCAACATCAGCGTTAGCCATTTCTGAAAAAAAATTATGCCTTGGGCTTGCTTGGTGAATGGTCCGAAGCTATGGAATACGTTGCCCTACTCTGTGCGTTATGTCGGTTCTTTGTTGAAAATTTGTAACGGCTTAATAGTTAAATCGAATATTAGCTGTTTTTGTAGGTTTTCACCGAAATTGCACGATGGAAACTACTTAGCGATGCAAACAGTCTGGCTAAAGCTGAACAGATAAGCTATGATTTATTCCTCGGGCTGACCAGATACGCATCAGAAGAGAGAGGTATCGCGCCATGGCATCGTATCTATCACAGTATCGAAGATATCAACAGAATGATCTCCCATACGGCCAGCTTAAGTCATTTTCAGGTATCGATTTTAAATTTGATATTTCAGGTTCTCAGAAGAAAGGAAAAGTGCGGGATTGTCAGTGAGACAGAGCTGCGGCACATAATTTTTCGATGGTCTATTGACCTAGCACAATTTTCTAGTGACTGAGAAAATTCGTGGACTATTTACTTATTAACAACTTGATGACTACTTATCTCAATGACGGATGAACTCCCTGAGTAACTGCCCACTTGATTACTGAGTGACTGACTGATTGACTGATTGACTGAGTGAATGACTGACAGACTGACTGACTGACTGGTTGGCTGGTGGGCTGGCTGGCTGGTTGGCTGGCTGGCTGGCTGGCTCGCTCTCTCACTCGCTCACCGACCCGCCAATCGAGAATTATTTAAAGGTGCAAATGTGTTGTTTTTCAGAGATATGTACTGAATTTGACCACTTCAACGATGGATGAACTGCAGGTCAAGGATGAAGGCAGCCATGTCGAAAAGTAAGAGCAACATAAAATCAGTAAATTCTCGTCCTGAAACAATTGCGTGCCCTAATATCAAGGCTCATTAACCCTAGAGATTGACCTCAAATGAAATTAATAGAACAGTCATTATCATTATTATTACGAAAACACAGAAATGCAAATCTAAGGCGCTGTTAGTCAGTCGCCAGATGAGGAGCAGTTGAATATCGAGGTGTTTGAAAGCCAACGAGAAATAGTGAGTTTTGAGGCGTCTCTTGAAGGAGGAATAAGAGTCTGAACTCAGAGGAACATTGGTAGGCCTACTTGATTCATTCCTTATGGGTGGCAGTCTGGCAGAAACATGGAATGCATGAAGCCCAAGTTTATAGATTTTGGAAGTATACCTTCCTGTATCTCTTCGTTCTGCTCCGTGCTGTTTGTTCACTAATTAGGGCCTACATCTTGCATTCTTTCAACTGATTATCCACCGCGGTCTGTCTGTTTTGGAGGATGATCACCTGCTTATGACTTGCTTTTGTAGCGCCGTCGTTTGATACCGTGTGCATCAGACAGCGGCGTTATTGAAATTGCTAGTTAGTAACAATATTACATAAATAAATGCTTGCATTCATTAACAGATACATGCAAATTCGCTGTGCTATGCTTTTTAAGGCTGCTACGTCCACAGATTATGTCGCTGGCGTGTTCTGCGGGTCACAGAGGATGCATAGAAAACACGACGAAGATATTTGAAGCCTGGATCAGAAACCATACGTAAATTTAATTCATTTTGCGTTTCAATGGATCATCATCATCATCATCATCATCATCATCATCATCATCATCATCATCATCATCATCATCATCATCATCATCATCATCATCATCATTATTATCATTAATTATAATCATCATCATAATTTCCATATCTTCATAGCCACTGACACGACACGTAAGTTTAACCTACTCTTGATTACCATTCTCGACGCGTCCAAGAGAGCCCCAGTTTAACGGATGTCGATTACGCAATATCCTCTTGTTTTCAAGATATCTCGAAAGCAGCAAGAACGAGTTTATGGCTTGAGAGTCGACGATGAATAGCAATGAGAATAGGAATTGGTCTTCTTCGTTGAACCGTATTGTATGATGATGATGATGATGATGATGATGATTATGATGATTATGGTGATGATGATGATAATGATGATGACGACGACGACGATGATGATGATGATGATGATGATGACGATGATGATGATGATGATGATGATGATGATGATGATGATGATGATGATGATGATAGTAATAATAATTATTTTAAAAGACAAATTTATTTCTTCATCTCATGTACAGGGTTTTTACAAACTAATTAAATTGGCCGTTTTCATTATTATTATTATTATTATTATTATTATTATTATTATTATTATTATTATTATTATTATTATTATTCATTCATTCATTCATTCGTAAATTTATATAGCGCCACTTCAAGGGAACTACTCAGAGGCGCTCCCGACTCCAGCACGGCGAAAAAGAGCAGTTTTCAGGTGGTCATAGAAGGTACCAGAGGAAGACCTAGGATGTAGGCGCAGCTCAGAGGGAAGGCCATTCCATATGGTCGCGCCAACCACCGAGAAAGCGCGGGTCTGCATGATAGCAGTACGGGCAAACGGGACGGATAGCACCCCCCTCCCCACCGAGCGGAGGACTCGAGCAGTCCGAGAAGCAGACACAGGCCGGAAGAGATCCATCAGGATATTGATCCATCAGAATATTGTTATTATTATTATTATTATTGTTATTATTATTATTATTATTGTTATTATTATTATTATTATTATTATTATTATTAATATTAATATTATTATTATTATTATTATTATTATTATTATTATTATTATTATTATTATTATTATTATTATTATTATTATTATTCTTATTATTATAGTACTTAGTTCCCTCAGGGTATTATATGTTACAAGTGTGATGGATCTGTAGCGGTTATTATTATTATTATTATTATTATTATTTTATTATTATTATTATTATTATTTTATTTTTTTATCATTATCATTTATTATTATTATTATTATTATTATTATTATTATTATTATTATTATTATTATTATGATCTGAAGCGCCATCTAAGCGTCACTCAGTGAACAGTTTATCGTGAAAAGTTATGTCCAGCTTGGATGGGCCCGCCGGTCCTCGATCCCGGGCAGTCCTGACATTGTGCCCTGGTATGCGACTGCATTGAATCGTTTAATTGTTATTGATATGTTCTGGAAGAGAAAGGCTGTCTCGCGGGCGTCGCCACTGATTGCCGTCAGTCGGCGGCCGATTTAATATTATTATTATTATTATTATTATTATTATTATTATTATTATTATTATTATTATTATTATTATTATTATTATTATTATTATCGTCATTATCATCATTATGATCATCATTTATTATTATTATTATTATTATTATTATTATTATTATTATTATTATTATTATTATTATTATTATTATTATTATTATTATTATTATTATTATTATTATTATTTTAGTATTAGTATTAGTATTATTAGTAATGTTTTTGTTTTCAGGAGACTTTTTTATATCTTTAGGAAGATTGCTACATTTTGATACTAGTGATAATAAGTCTAATAAGATAATTATTATTAGTTTGTGCAGTTCCTTCTAGGACGGTTTGATATAGTATCTCCATTATTGTAGGGAGAATGCCATTCCTGCGAACTTCAGGAAAGAAGTTTATTGCATTGGTGTCGCTAACTCTGTGCTCGAGTCCGAATGGAACATTGTCTATGAGAGATTCAAGGTGATGCATGATGAAAGAAAGGATCTGCTAAATGCTTTGACCTGTTCCAGAAATGCAGCGATACTGAAAAGGTGAGCTGCGACTATATTTAAACTATCACAATTGTTCACAGTAAACCATTCCAAAGACCAGCTATTGTTAAAATTTGGTTAGAGGTAACACTCAACTACAGTTTCAATCTTTTGACACTAAAGTTGGTAGGGTAATTGATTCTATGCAGCCATTTATTTGACGGCGATGTGTGTGAGTAAATGAACTCCGTGCTTTACTCGTTTTAATATTGTTTTACTGATTAGATGGCGTGGCACTGAATGAGAAGTTAGTTTAGATCAGGCCACTTATTGAGCGTATTCATAGTCGTAAACAACGTCGTTTTGCATTGGTCTAAAGAACACAAGAACATTTTTCGGTGGATGAGCCGAGCACATGGAATAATATTCCATCAGATCTGCGTATTCTTTCAAGTAGGGACTTTGCATGCTCCTTTCAAAAGTACTTGAAAACTTTTTTTAATCGCCGGGGTTGGGTTTGTATCGCCTGTTGTTAGATATCTTGGAAGAGCGATTAATGAATGAACCATGCAGTATGGATAACAGAGCCGACTGATTCCTTAACTTCTCGCCCAAGATGTGACTGTAGCTAAACGCACATGAGTTTTTCTTGATGTTTCTTCGGTGGAGACGTAGAACGTTAGATTCTTGTCATTGCAGGTTGTTGGAGTATGCCATATACGAAACAAAGATGGGTTCTGACGAGAGCTCAACGACCATCAAGAGTATTGCTTCAAATCCTGACTCAGAAGAGTGCGTTTTTAAATGGTTGAAGCTCAACTATACAGACACCGACAAAGAGTAAGCCTACTTATCAGTCCAAACGTTCTTCTTAGAAACGGTTAAAAACGAGCTGCCGGCATAGAACATTTTTTACTGTGATGCCGCGAATCGTAATCTCTAAACTTCTAAAGCGCCATTCGAAGGCCAATCGCTAGGCACCAGCCTATTCACGAGAGCTACGTCAAATCAGGTTTTTTTTCAGAGTAGTCCAAAAGAGGTCCGAGTCCGATTTTCAGTGGGCAGATCAAGAGAGGAGATAGAGCAACTGTTAAGGCGGATGTCGTTTAGGGCGACAGGAATTGGAAGGCGGAGAATCAGATGAGCCAGGGTACCAGAAATTGAATAGCTGAAGCTTCAGTTTTGAGTGGAAAGCCCGGGGTGATAAATATAGGAACATGAGGAGGAGGATGGAGGACGGGTTGCAATGATGATGATGGAGGAACCAAGAATCTAGACCTGTGATGAAATTTGGTGTTTGCGCAAAAGTGCACATTCTTATCCTGCACAAGATAACCTGATTTGTCGGGCAGCACGAGTGCCATTGCAACCATAATGTAATTTAATGTTTTCTCAAATAATCTATTCCAATCCATTCGATTCTACTGACCGTCCTGTTGCAAGCTGTTCGCTCTTACATCTTTTGTATAGTCTTGCAAAAATTTCGCGTATCTGCACATACATAAGTTGCTGGAACAAGACCATCTGAAAAGGTGCGTCTTAAGATTAGCTGCATACGTGTCTTCTCCATTAGCCGAAACAGTTTGAAGTTTCGGTGGAAGATAGTTCCAGAAAGATGGTCGAGGAAGTGAGAAGTATTGGAGTCGCCGTGTGGGAGTTTGGTGGAGTTTCCCAGGACGCAGAAGTGAGAGCTACCAGTTGAGTGTGATCTTCCACCGCTTCGGCTATCGCAGGTCGTCCAAAGCACAGGATCGCAATTTTAATTTGCCTTAGAAAGGAAGCCAATACAATGTCTATTGCATACAATTTGATAAGTGCATGAATAACGACTGTCGAGTGGACAAGAGTCACAGCTACATCAAGCAACTGACCTCTACGCCTACTATTTCGGCTGTGGAGTAGCCCCTACCACATCGATAAGTACTTCCTACTTTCTTCAAACTTTATACTGCGCAGCCTGGTTCACTGCTCGCTGATCGCTCACTGAATCACCATTCCTATCAGGCTGACGACATCCAGCCTCTGCTTTTTGTTGAAAGCGCAAACTGCATTTGGCAGCTTTTGGAGATAAAACAGCTTAAGTTGAATGATTTTGTTGAACCGCTCTAGAACCGAACTCTTTCTTCGAGCTGAAATCGTCAGTTGCACAACAAACGGTCTAAATTCTCCTTATTAATCCAAGTGAATCGGTTGTCACTCGCAATGTGTAGTCCAGTGTTGTGCACAAGACCAAAAACCTAAGACCAAGACCGAGACCAAGAACGCATGGTCCAAGACCAAGACCGAGACCAAAACCGCATGGTCCAAGACCAAGACCGAGACCAAGACCGCATCGACCAAAACCGAGACCGAGACCGCATGGTCCAAGATCAAGACCGAGACGAAAACCTTGTGGTCCAAGACCAAGACCTAAGCCTCAAAACTAACACCGTAAACGCCATTTTCGATTTAAGTGTAACATAATCCCATCATTCAAATCAGATGTTTATTGAATTTTATAAGAACTAATTTAAATCACACAAGGTTTTTTCCCCAAGTCTTGCCCTGTGAGGTATCATGAAGAGTCCACTACAGCTAAACACCCTCTCAACAGTTGCAGATGTTGATGGGATGCAAAAAACTAACGATCGCAAAGACCAGCAAATTTCGACATCAACACTTAACAAATACCAACACTCCACTCTCGATCCCACCCAAGCTGTGCTGGCTTTAGGTATAGGCGATACAGCGGCATTTCTCAAGGGGCGGCAAATTCCGGCAAAATAAAAAATAATATAATTAGTTAATAAGAAATTAAATGGAAATTTATGTTTTTAGTTTTTTGTCCTTGCTGCTTGCCTATAGCACAAAACTCTCACAGCCGCCTCTGCAACGAAGGTCGAGACCAAAGGCAACTGACCGAGACCAGACGCCCAAGACCAAGACCAAGACCAGGACCTCACCTTTAAGACCAAGACCAAGACCGGCACATTCAAGACCAAGACCGAGACCAAGACCGCATGTTTTCGGTCTCTAGACGGTCTCGAGATCAAGACCGTGGTCTCGAGACCCCATCACTGGTGTAGTCACGCATATTTGATTTCTCAGAGCAGTTTCAAGGCACTTTCAAAGCTGTTTACCATGTATACGAGGTAGCTGCAGAACAAGACCTCGTGTACCTACAAATGTCTTGATTCCACAGGTTGATACTCTGGTTTGTAGTCGTTTCTGATCGTCGTCATTCCTCTAACTTACTTTTCTACAGAGTCACAAAGACAAATCCGCGCATATTATAAAAATGCTTCAGAACTCGTGATAGTCTAAACTTGCCAGAATTATCGAGTATATTCTGGAAAAGTGAGTAATAATTAGCCAGAAATGTCGATTAAATTCTCCAAATACTGAGTCCTAGCTTGCCAGAAATGTCGAGCAAATCCTGCAGATAGTCAGTGTGATTCTCCTTACAGATTTTAGTTTAGTTACAGTTACAGTCATATTTAATGGTTTTCATTTTAGTTTTAGTAACAGTTTTAGTTAGTATTATTTTTAAATTATAATCATAGTCATAGTTAGTGGATTTCTATTTTAGTTAGTACTTAGTTACAACTGGCTCCCAATGGCGCTCCGTCTGATCCCTTTTGATATTGCTGACTATGAAGTTAAGATCCTTACCCAGTTATATAGTAACTTCACCTATTTGGAAGTCACAGAGAATATTACTAAGGAGGATAATTTAATTCCAAACTCTCACTCATTGATAAATGAATTAAAATCGTTCTTAACTAAGAAACAGCATAATTGGTTAAATGATATCGATCCTGAAGTTATTTGTGATGTTCCTAAAATACGTACAACTGGTGATCCAATTAGGCCCATCGTCTCCCAGTGTAATAGCCTAACCAACAAGTTGCACAGTTATTTACAGTAATTGGTCAAAATTGGTGAAATCCAAATTCATAATTTAATAAAAGACACCACAAACTTTTGAATAAATTACAGAATACAGATGTGTAATAAGTTTATTACCTAATTAAGGAAGAAACCGTATTAGTTACCTACTTACCTTAAGTGTAGAATCCATATAATTATACCAATATACCCTTGACTTAGGAATAGAAACGATAATAGAGCATCATCATCATAATACCTTGAAACACTGCAAAATTTTTAATATAGGCATAAAACCTATTCCAACCTTATTATTAAAAAAGACCCTTGTATTCACATTAAATATTACTACATTTCATTTAAGGGCAACCTGCATAAACTAATTCAGAGTTTTTGCTATGTGTGGCTCATTTTCGGTTCAGACTGTTAACATGGCAATGTTAAAAAAAATTTTGGAGAAGTTTAACAAAGCCAACCAGACACCATTTGGGACCATGATAGATTTATGATGATCTATTCGGTATTTGAAATAAATTTCAATAAAACACCTGAGGCACTAATAAAATATTTTATTGCTCTGAACAAGTTCCACCCCAATTTTAAATTCACCCCGAATTTGTCAATTCTAGAAATTCTATTTCTAGATGTCAAAAATATTAAAACCAATAACGGCCTTCAAACTACATGTATTATATAGGCCTACAGTTTGAAGCTGGAAGGAAAATCAAATGTATTTTGTAGCTAGATGTGTTGCTATTGATCTTTTGTTGTGTTCGTTAGAGTTAGGGAACGTCACTCCGAAACGGTGATCGAAGCTACAGTTTCCACAGTCAGGACAAAGGAACGACGTCAAGAAGTTTGTGTTAACCTGATCTAATATTCCTTTTTTTGTTAACCTGGTCTGATATTCACGTTAGTGTTTACCTGACCTAATAATCATTCCTGTGTTAACCAGACCTATTATGCATTAACTTCTTGACGCACAGCATAGCACGAAACATCATGGCTAATCGTGTAGCGCTTCCATTAAGCATTTTGAGTCATCGAGAGTTAAAATGAGTCAGAAGCAAATAAAACACTAATACAAATGTAAGTTGCAATACCTTTATGTCATTTCTATCCTTTTGGAGCACAGTGGCCGATTGGTTAGGGCGTTCGCCTTGTAATGTGAGGACTATTGGATCGAGATTTCTTTGAGACTTTTGCTGTAGGGCCTGTAAAGACCTTGAATAAGTCTTTTAATCACAATTGCTCAGCGCCATCGATTGATGCTTGTTCATTAGAAAGTGGTGCTTAACAAAAGCGTAATAATGAGTATGTTCCTTAGTCACCTGCATCGCACTAGGTCAAGGAAACGCCAGTATGAACAAATGCGTAACTATATTATCTTGAAATTTAAAATATTTTGAACTATAAGAAATTTTTACTACTAGAAGAGAAAACTTCAAAGTTTAGCCTTTAATGGCACAGTAATTCCGATCGCTCCTAAACATCTTGATGGCGGAGATTTCTGCGGCAATTCCTTCTTAAAATTTAAACTCCATTGAATCAGAGCTGCTGATTTACACTGTACATTAAAAAGCATCTCTTAAACTTAGGTCACATCACCATTAACACTTATCTATACTACATTAGCAGCCTGTGTTTGATTAATCGTATGTTTCTACTAAACTAATATGCTTATAGGTTCTTGATTTGCTGAGTAACTACCGATTTGTGAAACCGAGTAAAATACCAGAATTTCTCAAAATCATCGATAAAAACATCCGCTGGATGGACAAGAACTTGGAGAGCATAGCCAACTGGATTCAACAAAACTTCCCCTGAATTATTCTGGATGATGAGAAGAGAAACCGCGCGAACAAGCAATGATTTTGATTAGTTGACCTGCTGGTTGTTAACAATATAACTATGCTTAGCAACAAATCTTGTTACAGTCACGACAGGTTAGAAATAGTAACAAAAAAGCCTAAAAGTGTCAGCTTGTGTAAACCTATTTATCAGAATAAAATATCTGCAATAATTGCATTCGGTTGTTTTATTGATCACCAAACGTTGTCATTGGGTGAACTCACAAGGAAGAAAATCTTCTATAACCCACCAATACTCATTTTCACAAATAAAACAATGAAACCACATCAAACATTACTTGGATGTTAAAATTCAGACATGGGCATTCGTCGATTTATGTAATTGAACATTGTTATATTTCTTTGGCGCCTTAAGGAACTTTCATAGGCGATGTGTAATTCTCCTAAGTTAGTAACTGTAGGCCTTTCTTGAGTAAAAACTCTTAAATTGTCTTGACACATTTCATAAAGACTACGAGACAAATAATGCAATTATATAATTCATAATCGTACTTAGAATTGTGCAGCACTGTTATTAGGCTTACTAACTTGTTAGACTAACTGATGCCTAGAGAAACTTGAATTGCAATTCTGCCAAAACTGATATGGGGTATTCCCCTTCGAGGTGAGATTAAGTTTAAGGTCCTCCTCACGGGGTGAGTCTCAATCGTCCACAATGAACCAGCATACATCAGGGAGCTCCTTACTCCAGTTTCGAGTCAACAGGATAGGCAATGGTTGCGCTTTGCCACTAATGGAGATATGCAGGTGCCGCGATTTTCACATCATCCCGAGTCTATATCGCCTTCCTATGTATTTGAATTTTTGGAATAGTTATCCGCTGCACAAAGCGTGTTGTTGCGTTTGAACCTGTTACATAGTCATGGCTTTCCAAGACCGGACATAGTTTTGTGGCGAACCTGGGCCGAATCAGCTTACCAGTATGGCCCAGCCCAGTGTTCGTGTCCTGGCTCTATTCCGTGGGCTAAGGCTTTATTTAGTCAAGCAGAAGACTGACCTCTGGTTTCAAACTTTATTACCCGATCAAACACGATCGACTACCCGCCGATAAAATTCAACAAACATAATATAATGAGTTCACAGTTAAATCAATTTCTCAATCCGACGAGGGCAGAGCTTAAGAACGTACTCAACCGGAGGATACAACTCCGGTGACGCAGACGACGACTGCCTACGACAGCAACTAATGACTACCTGTCGCCGACGACCTAACAACGTCGAAAGAACTAGCAGAGTCCGTGGTACAAGCGACGCAACCACGACGAAGTAACGGATCACTGGCGACGCTGACTGTGAACTCAACTGTCGAACTCGACTGTCGAACTCAACTTGACGCTGACGAACCTTCTAAACCTCTCTCCTACTCTGACCTCCGTGCAACTCTCTCTGAACAACTCCTGTGTCGAGCTGCGCACCTCTATAAATAATGTCCCTTGACGCAGCGCAATGTCACCAGGTTTAGACACAGTCCAAAACAATCAAAAGGAACAAATCGGCACAATTCTTCCCACTGAGAAAACTCAAAGTCCCCTTTTGAAAAACCATAAAATTACATAAACCATTAGGGGAAGAGAAATGAGACCCATCTTAGCAGCGACCAGATTGCGTGAACCGTACACGTCTCCTGCGCCTACTGATACCTAGCTGGCTTGCGCACCGTACGGCGTGGCCGTTCCCTCAATGTTCGCTCTGACTCAGCTTCGCGATCAGCGTGTTGATCGTTAACCTCCTGAGCTGCCATCTCATCCCACAGTCCTCCCGTAGCAAGGACGAAGTTTGTCAACATGCGCAATAAAAGTCTTTGCTCTTAGCGACTTCTCTAGGAGATAATTCTCTGGTTCACAAGAACGTACCATCAAGAACGGGCCAGTGTACCAATTAGACCATTTCGGTGAGCGTCCAGCAAACCTTCTGGGGGTATAATACTACACGCATTCTCCATCTTGGTACTTATTAAGCCGTACTCGCAGATCGTACCTCCGCCGTGCTGCGACCTGTTTCAAACTCAACCGTACCATACGGTAGGCCTGTTCCGTTCTATCCTCGGCCGCATAAGTAAAGTACGTTGGTTGTTCCAACACAGAGCCGCCCGGCGTCCCAAAGACCAGGTCCAATGGTGCACGATTCTCTTTCCCGTAAACAAAGTTGTTTGGAGAAAAGCCGGTGACCTCATGGCAAGAAGCATTGTAAGCTGTCACAACATACGGGAGAAATTCAACCCAATGTCGCCGTTGCACTCTACTCATCTTCCCGAACCTCGCTTTAAGCGTGCGGTGAAATCTCTCTATAAACTCATTGCACCGCGGGTGGTAGCTATATGTCCTCACCTTATCTATTTCCAAGAGTCTACATACCTCACGAAATACACTACCTTCAAAGTTCTTCCCCTGGTCTATCAAGACCTTAAGTGGGGCCCCATATCTCACTCTCACATTTTCCACCAGGGCCTTAGCTACGGTAGTCGCCTCCTGGTTAGCCAGAGGGATGGTTTTAACGAACTTTGAAAAATTGTCCATGATGGTCAAATGTAAATACGGCCTTTCCTACTCTTTGGGTGCGGGCCGGTATTGTCTAAACTCAATCGTTCCCACGGCTCACCGCATGGGATCGGCTGCAACGGCCCAAGCTTCGGCCGTCCACCTCTCCAATATTGGCTACACTGGGGGCACTGTCGGCATAATCGCTTTACATCTCCAGACCACCCCACCCAGTAGGCGCGCCGTCTCACTTGCCACCGAGTACACTTAATTTCCAAATGGTCTCCGGTTACACCGGTATGAGCCATCGTCATAAAATCTTTCCTTAGCGGCTTCGGCAAAAGGAGCTGCTCCAAACCGTCAGGCCTTCGTCTATAAATCACATCATCTTGCAAGTACAAGGAGTCCTTCTGATGCCAGTTTACTTTGATCACCTCGCTCTCGTACAAAATCTCCTGTAAGCTGGGAACTTCCGCCCTTCACACAACCACTGCCTGACCCCACTCACTTCAGCGTCCTCCTGTTGAGCATGTGCAAGTCTCCTATTCCCATCCCGTTCGCTGGACGTAGGAACCACTATAACCTCCCGGTTCACTGCTAGTTCCAACAACAATGGGGATTTCTCCGCACTGGCGACAAGGCTTGCCCGACATGACGTCTGCATTCCCATGCTTACGTCCCGGTCTATGCACTATCTCGAAGTCATATTCAGCTAGGCGTTCTAACCACCGTCCCTGCTGACCTATCGGTTCCGGCGTCCGCTGCAGCCACTGGAGTGCAGCATGATCCGTCCGTAGTACAAAGTGCATTCCTAGAAGATATTGTCTATAAATTTTCACAAAGTGCATAACGCCAGTAATTCCTTCCTTGTGATGCAGTAGTTGCTTTCAGCCGCAGAAGGTAACCGGCTCCCATACGCAACGACCTTTTCCCCCTCTTCTACTCGCTGTGACAGTACAGCTCCGATTCCTACATCGGAAGCATCACAATCTATGACGAAGACAGCCACTTCTCGCGGCAATGTCAACACGGGAGCAGTGGTTAAGGCTACCTTAAGTCTGTCAAAGGTGTCTTGGTACTTCTCATTCCATTCAGACTCCCTACCTTTCTTTGTACGTTCAATAAGGGGAGCAGCCACACAAGAAAATCCAAGTATCAATTTTCTGTAATATGCGTATAATCCTACGAAGGCCCGAACGTCCCTTAGTCGTTGCGTTCTTCGACCTTAGAAGGGTCAACCGTAGGAAATGCAAACCCGTGTTTAAGTTTACCCGGGTACCCGAGTTACCCGGGATTTTCGGAACCCAAAAACACGGGTTTAACCACGACTGAAACCCGGGTTTGACCAATGACATTAAATTTTCATTTCTATTTTATTATATTATAATAAAGGGCCCGGCCTAGCCTAACTCGAATCAATGTTTTACTATACAATATAAATGTAAACTATTTCGTATGCCTATCATTAATACACTAAAAACACCACCAAACTCGTAAGATTAACGACAACGGAGGCAGAGGGGTAAAAACAACTGTGTTTGAGCGCAGTACAAACTTTGAGCATCCATAAGCCAAAACAGCTTCCACCTAGAAGAGGACAGGTTCCGCTCTTGAGACTAGACGGAGGCAATGTCCTCTTCGTGACAGGTTGGCCCTGCACTTGCAGTGTTATCCACTGCATCGAACGCAAGTATGGGGTCTCCCTCTGTGACAGCCAAAGCGAGGGACGGACACTTGCCAATGCCCGTCTATGTCATCTTAAACCGCGATTTAAACCAGGTTTTGGTATGTTTGAAAAGCATCTCTTTCATCGTCGTTCACGCCGTAAAAGTCACAGATGCAGAGTTATGGAAATATAACGATAGTGCTGCACTTGGTAACGGGTTACGTAAAACTACTTCTCTTACTTATTTATTGGGTCGTTAGATGCCTTTTTTGGTGACGTTATATAAGTGAGGCCTCACATTTCACACGACGAGTGTGTAGGCCTGATATTGAGTTTGTTGAGTTGTGGCATCGAGTCATTATATTATCGGTGAACTGTTTTTATTTAAATTTAGTTACGTAGAAAGCAATGTTTAAATCATCAAATTTAAAGAGCGGTGTTTTATTTAGGAACACTTCGTTCGCGATTCTGTGGAATTGACGGCTCAGTGCCAGTCATGTAAATAGAAGCTGAAAATTGTCGGCTGTTCAACACGAAGTATGCATAATTATTCATTTGCGGTCCAAGCACCAGATAAACCTGCTCAAACACAAGGACGTTTATGATCATTGTCGTCTGCAGAACTTTGGACTGTGTAGCAGTATTCGACGACGTTGTTCCTGTCGCAAGACATAGTGCAGTGAAATTTATCATGTACAGTTTCTAAACCTGTCAAAACCCCGGTACCCGGTTTTTTATTGGCGCAAACACTAAAAACCCGGGTTCGAAAAAAGCCCTCGGGTTGCATTCCCTAGTCAACCGATATCCCGCTGGAGGACACAATGTGTCACCAGCGGGATATCGGTTCGCCTCAATAGGTGGCACATACTTGGCTTTAATTTCAGATTGGCTCTCCGAAGGCGCTGAAAGACTGACTCCAGCCGATGCGACTTTTGATCCCACTACTTCTCGACAGCAACCCTATATGCTAGAGGTTGCCTCATCAACGGCTGTCGGCCGGGACGCTCGTCCCCTGTGTATATCTTATGCTCACAGACCGTCGTCTTTCCCAAATCTCCTTCAGTAGCCGAAAATACATCCTGCAGTCTGTTAGCAATTGCTTTAAATGGTCTCTCGCCTCTGGCAGTACATCCTCTGGGAGATCCTTCAACAGGTCCTTCACAACCGGGTTGTCGGACTGATTCGCACCACCGCTAGCACTCTCTTGCTCCTCCGAAACCTGGACCGGGTGTAACCCACCAATCAATTGGTCCCTACAGAGCCTGGCCGGCTGTTCGCTAAGGTTAACCACCCGAACCTGGGCCAAATTGGCATCGTCTCTTATCAGCACTCGGGTAACTCGGACTCCCGGTAGCATCTCAGTAGTTTCTTTCATCCACGCTGATGCAGTGACAGCTAAGTTCCCGCATAAAGTTCTGGACGGCACATCCTCCGCAACGACAACCCGCCTACACCAGGATGAACCATTCCCTTTCACCAAGGGGATACGCCTCTTACCCAAGAAAATGGCACCAGCACCGAATCCAATCCTACACCTATGCCCTCGCAACCAGTCCATACCCAACATTGGTTCGAAGCCTTGATCGGACACCAAGAACTTAGTATCGATATGAAACCCTCCTCTGGAAATCTTAAGGGGAACCGTTATCACTCCCAGGACCCGTATTTCCGTCCCATTAGCTGCTAATAAAACCCTGGAGCTGGAGTGCAATTCTAAACCATCGACATAGGCAACAGGTACAATACCCACTTCGGAGCCGGTGTCGAGCAGACATAGGAGTGGCCGTCCATGGATCGTCTAACGGATGTAGATTGCGTTTTGCAGAGCGCCAGGTGTCCCCGCGAGTCGTATGGTTCATGACGACTGGATCGTCCACATCTTGATCCGCTGGCTCCGTCTGTCGAGGAAGAGTTCTTCGGGGCTGGCGACAATGACGGGCGATGTGCCCGTTCCGCCCACAGTTGTAACACGTCAGGTCGCATCCGGAGTTTCCACGAGTGTCGACGAAGGGAATCGAATCCATTTCACTTCGCGGAGCGTTCCGAAGATCTTCCAACTGTCTCGAAATCTTGCCTTCCATTTCTTGCTGCCACCGCCGCTGGGCTGCAAGGAAATTGTCCAATTGCTTCAAGGGTTGCGTGCTCACGTCGATTTCTAGGATCCCACCAACCCGGTTAGACGGTCTTCGGCGATCGTCCAAATCAGTCATTTGCTGGTACGCCCCAAGTCGCAACGCCATTCGGTAGTCTTCATCGATATTCTTTGGCTCCTCTCTCACTATGAAAGACAAGTCACGATCTCTGATGGCTTCGAGAAAGGCATCTCGGGAAACTATCTCAGTCATTTCATTAGACGGAACGGGATATGCAAGGACCACCAGGCGTCGGATGTCGTGGAGGAGATCGCTCAAACTCTCATCCGATCGGTGTCGACGATAGCAGAGCTGGGCGAGAAAAGTTTCCGCCTGTCCCTCAGCTCCGTATCTCTGTCGCAACCTCTCAACAAGTTGCTCATGTGTCATGTCTTCCCGTGCGCCAAAGTCCCACAAAAGCTGAGTTGCTGCCTTCTCGAGTGCGGAACGAAGAAAATCCACCTTGTCCTGATCACTCCAACGATTGTGCCGAGAACACACTTCGAACTGCGTCAAAAAGGAAAAAGGATTCCAGAGACTCAGTTCCGTCAAATTTTACCGGTTTCATGTACGTTCTCTTCTGACCGAGCAGAGCGCCGACGTTTTCTGTCAATCGCGAGTCCGTAGAAGTTTCGCTCACGACGGATGCCTTTTTTCGTCCGTAGTCGGTCTCAGTCTCAGATCCTGGAGCTTCGAAATTAATGCTTTCTAGAAGGTCGACTGGGGTCCGATTTGAACTGCAGGGCAGATTTTCTCTCCTCCTTCACAACCGGCGTAGAACAGATCGGAAGATCTGGCGACGTCTCAGCAAAGTCCAACGACGCGTAGATCCGGGTCTCTTCTCCATCAGCGTTTTCCATGCTTGTTGAGTCGATCGTTCAACGAAGAAAACCAGATAAACGACGACGAAGAAAACAAAAAGTACCACCCCACTTCTGCTACTAGTTTTGTGACGAACCTGAGCCGAATCAGCTTACAAGGATGTTCCAGCCCAGTGTTCGTGACCTGACTCTATTCCGTGGGTAAGGCTTCCCATAGTCAAGCAGAAGACTGACCTCTGGTTTCAAACTTTATTACCCGATCAAACACGATCGACTACCCGTTGATAAAATTCAACAAACATAGTCTTTCAGTCTTTCAGCGCCTTCGGAAGGCCAATCTGAAATTAAAGCCTAGTAAGTGCCACATCTTGATGTAATGAGTTCACAGTTAAATCAGTTTCTCAGTCCGACGAGGGCAGAGCTACTCAACCGGAGGATACAACTCCGGTGACGCAGACGACGACTGCCTACGACAGCAACTGATGACTACCTGTCGCCGACGACCTAACAATGACGAAAGAACTAGCAGAGTCCGTGGTACAAGCGAGGCAACCACGACGAAGTAACTGAGCACTGGCGACGTTGACTCTGAACTCAACTGTCGAACTCGACTGTCGAACTCAACTCGACGCTGCTGAACCTTCAAAACCTCTCTCCTACTCTGACCTCCGTGCAACTCTCTCTGAACTGAACTGAACTGAACACCTGTGCCGATCTGCGCACCTCTATATATAGTGTCCCTTGACGCAGCGCAGTGTCACAGAGCGCTGACGCAGGACGCTGAAGCAGCGCAGAGGTCACTCGGTGCAGTGTCGCAGAGCGCTGACGTTGACGCAGAGTCACTGGCGCAGCGCAGACGCTGACGCTGAAGCAGACGCAGCGCAGTACGCATGCGCAGAGCGCAGTCGCAGTGCACAATGGCGCAGTTCACAATGACGGAGGACGCAGACGCAGTGCGTAGACGCAGTGTACAAACGACGCAACGCAGTGCGCTGACGCAGATCGCAACGATGCAGAGGTCACTCAGTGCAGTGTCGCAGAGCGCTGACGCTGACGCAGAGTCACTGTCGCCGCGCAGACGCTGACGCAGCGCAGAGGTAACTCGGTGCAGTGTCACAAAGCGCTGACGCAGACGCAGACACAGCGCAGAGCGGTGACGCAGAGTCATGTCGCAATGTCACCTGGTTAAGACGCAGTCCAAAAAAATCAAAGGGCCCAGTTCGGCACAATTTCTTCCTGGGACGGGGATAGTCCAATCCAGTTCTACATCTGAAGCCACCCAGATTACTGCTCTTCTACTTCCGACATAAAATGACCGTTCCGTGAGATCTCGGCCGTTCAGAAAATGTTAAAGATTGGCCGTTTTCATAAGCGAGGCAGCACTACATGCATACAGCTTGGTCTGGGGATCCGATTCCACCACCTATAAAGTCACTGTCTTAGAATGGCCTTTTCTCATCGCCATTATTATGAGACACCAGTGCCTCTATAAGTTCATGGGTCGGAGTAGTCTTATTTGTACCCGGAGTCAGTCACTAAGGACTTACCGATTGACTTGAAGAATTAGCGACTGACTTAGCGACTCAGTCGACACAGTCGCATGCTTATCGACTGACTAAGTCGCTTAGACTTATCGACTAACTTAGCGATTTGCTATCGACTTCTTAGGTAATCAGGTATGTCCATTCTACTTCTGATTCTTCTTAGGTAATCAGGTATGTCTATCGCTCTATACGGGTCCAATATGGAAATATGTTGGGCATGTCGGTATGTTGACAAGGGACAGACCGATGACTGTGAAAATTAATGTTAATGTGAATTCGTGAAACTGAGCGCTTGATAGATCCAATGAGGCGAGGAGGTTTTATAGCAGTACCCGATCTTACGGCCACCAGTTGGCCGAAAATGCTGATGAGTGCCTCTTTCAAGCAGTAGCAGAGAACGAGGATTATGTACTCCGGCACTTATTCCCAGTATGAGAATTGTAGAAAAAAGACTGGGAGATTAGACTTTGGTCCATGTGGAGTTGAATATTATATTCGTATTTTGGAAACTGGTGTCAGCAAAGTTTAAAAGCAGCAGATTTCAGCGCTTGCAGTTTTGCAAGCCAAACTCCAATCAAAATCAATTTCTTTGTTCGGAAAAATTCAGAAATGCATACACGATACACCAGCGGTCTCAAACTGAAATTACCCCGAGGGCCAAAGAAAGACCGGTATGTGAGCTTGCGGGCCGGGCCGCATAAGTCAATGATCCTATTCATTCAGCAACACGTACAAAATTGACGGTTTTAAATTAACGTCAACATCCCTAACTTCCAGTGTTTAATCTAGACACCTTTGGGGGGGGATCCCCAGGATTTATGTTTTCCCAGAGACCAGCAATTTTTAATGTAGACACCTTTCTTGGGGGAATTCCTCCCCCCCCCCCCCGGATATATGCTGCGCTCCACCCAGAGACGAGGAAAGGACTAATATAAGAATAAAATAACAGAACAAGTTCGTTTTTCAGAGATGAATTCCTTAAAAAAAACGTTGTCAAAGTTTTAAGTTTACTACACAAGGCTTCTTGGTGCAAAATGCAGTGTATAGGCCTATTTGTGAAATTATGTCCATGTATATTGAGGCTACTACTCAGTTTAGTCCTCATCAATTCAACCACAACAACATTTACAGAGCACACTGATGGGGCTTCGTCTGTAGCCAAAGATACAAGTTTATTCCATGGTAGCCCAACTTTCTCAATGCACACTTCGACGATGAAATATGTTACGCCCTGTGGTCGTACACCTCAATGGTATCAAGTCGAGCAATTCTTCGATAATACTCACGTAGCTATCTACAACTCTGGCAGAGACTGCACACTATCGGTGTCTGGTGCATCTGTACTCTCACCAAGAGCAATTGAAACTGCTTTGAAGCTTTGTGGCGTTTTAATTAATTGTGTTTGCGCATCATCTGCTAAATCTGTTACATTGCTGGTAACTGTATTGGCACACAAGCTCACACCTTCACAAACTTTCTTCTTGTCAGGACATAAAATTTCGCTAGATTTCCCAAGACATTCTTTATAAATTGGCCTTCTGTAAGAGGACACGAAGATTTGGCTATCATTTCGCTAATTACAAAACTTGCTCGTATCGAATCTTCGCTGTTTTTGTTAATATTAGGGCCTAAGAAACATAATTATTTCTCTGTTTGGCAAATCCAGCTTTAAGTTGCTGGACTTTTTCACTTCTGACTTCTGCCTGCAGCGTCATATTTTTCACGATACCTAAATGTAAATGTAAATGTACCGATTTTCTATAGCGACCGTATATGGCCTCGACCCTGCTCATTTTTCAATGAATTGATCGGGTGAGATCCTTCACCACAGCTGCCCGTGTGAATGGGTGCCACGCCATTTAAGGTCCCCGTGTTGGGACCGGGCTAGCCCGAGATTTAAATCTCTGAAATAAGCCACCTTCGGGAGGCGAACCGAGGTCCGCATGCGCTCTAACACAGAGTCGCATGAGACGTAGCCTACGCTCTTACCGATGTAGCAAACTGGGCCAAGTATCAGTGCTGACGTATGTTGTATTCCTTCGAAACAGTAATTGTTTGCTGACAAAACAAGACACTGAATTTGATCGTTTACCTCCATAAAAATATAAGTTCTCCCATTTCTAGAGCTTTATCATAATTATTATTGAAAAGTAGGCTTATTGTGAAATTCTTAAGAAATTCTGAAGGCCGTCGCGGGCCACAAAAAAGGACTTCGCGGGCCGCGTGTTTGAGACCTCTGCGATACACCATGGAATCAAATGGTTCCGGTCCACTATTCCGGGGGTCCGCTATTCCGTGGGTCCGCTATTCCGGGGTCCGCTATTCCGGAGGTCCGCTATTCCGGAGGTCCGCTATTCCGGGGGTCCGCTATTCCGGGGATCCGCTGGAATATACATGCGTACAACATACATGCATGCATACACAGGGGCGCCGCCAGGCTTAAAAAAATTGGACGCACATCCCTCCCGTCTCTTCCCATCCACACCCGTCCACTGTCAATCACTCAGGGTGAATCATAAAAGTACAGTAGGCCCTATAACACATGCATATGACATCATATGATATTATTTATACATGCTGTATGGTAAACTAAAATTACTCAGTGAAATTATCCAAAATATCGATGCGATGCCTAATCCTTGTGTGGATTTGATTTGGTGGGTGGACGCACGTGCGTCCAGTGCGTCACACTGCCGGCGCCCATGTGCATACATAACATAACACATAACATAACATCTGTCTTTATTGCATCCGATGACAACATTTGACAGTCATTTACAACAAATTTTTTTATATAATTAGTACAGAATCTGTAAACTCAGTAACTATGAATTACAAGGTAAAACGAATTAATACTTATGCAACTTCCCATTTCTTTATATACACTTCTAACAGGTGAGTTTATGCAGTTGATTGAATTCTTGTAGTCTTGTAATACTAATGGCTTAGCTGTGTTTATGCAGTTGATTGAGTTCTTGTAGTCACAAGAGGCAATGGGCGCCCCTAAGGGACCTAGATCCCGCTGAACGGGGATGCCCTGCTAATAACTAATTACAATTTCAAAGGATGGCACAGCATGGTTGCTCGCCTCACAGTAGCACAATCCAGTACCTGGCTCAATCGTCTTACTCCCTCCCCGCTTGGAGGCGCTTAATACTTATGGCTTAACTAAACTTAACTAAACTTAACTAACAAACCTTAAGTAACAACACTCATGAGCCGGGCCCCGTCTCCACCAATCCACTAAAGTCAAAATCAAATCGTGCTTTTTGGTTATTTATCCAGTATCATTACATGCGACAGAAGAAAGCTTTTTATTTGCTTCTTGAACAAATGCCTGTTCTGCAACGAACGAATTTCGACTGGGATCTGGTTCCAGATTAGCGGACCAGCTGATCTGATACTAAACCGTCTCACATTCGTACGACTATTAATTGGACGGTATAGTGAGGCTCCCCGCGTATCATGTTTGTGCACCTCCGAGGCCTTCGCAAAGTAATTTTTAAAGGAGGCCGGTAGTTGATCATGCTCGTAGCGGTAGATGAAGTCAGACATTTGAAAGTTGTTTATCTGATTGATATTCATTATTTTTAGTTTTTTGAAAAAAGGGACGGAATGTTCCCATTTCCTTGCTCACTGGATCATTCTAATAGCTTTTTTTGCAGAGTTATTAACTTCTTGGGCCTCGTTTGATAGTTCGTGGACCAGATGAAGTTGCAGTAATTAAGAAAGGGAAAAATTAATGAGTAATAGAGGTTCCTCTTAATTTCGACTGTGAGCAGGTACCCAATTCTAGAGATTATTCCTATATTTTTAGCGACCTTTTGAGCTATATAATTAACATGGACTTTCCAGGTAAAGTGATTATCGACGTAAACTCTTAAAAATTTTGTAGATTCCACTTGGGAAATTGGGGAGCTATTGAGGGCTAGTGACCAATTAATCGGCTTAATTTTCCTATGGGACTTGAAAATGATGAAATTAGTTTTGTCGGCATTTAGGGTAAGTTTATTTGAAATAAACCAATTATTAACAATGTTTAATTCTTTATTTACCGTTTCCATAAGGGTTACGTGGGATTTATTAGAATATACCATATTCGTATCATCGGCAAATAATATGAATGAGAACATTGAAGACACTTTAGATAAGTCGTTAATGTATAGTACAAATAACAACGGGCCTAGGTTCGAACCCTGAGGAACTCCAAAGGAGATACTTTTAGACCCAGAAATGGAGCCATTACAAACAACTCTTTGCGTTCGCGAGTCGAGATAACTTCTGAACCAAGATAGTTGAACCCCCTAATCCCGTAGTTGCTCATTTTCTCTAGTAATATATTATGATTCACTGCATCAAAAGCCTTGGCCACATCTAAAAAGATTCCGACCGTATATTCATTGTTTTCAATTGCAGTTGAGACTTTTTCTTCAAGATCAAGAAGTGCCATAAACGTCGAATGCCCCGGACGGAATCCATATTGGGCAGGTTGTATTATATTCAGTTTATGAATGAGCGAAGACAACCGATCATACATAATCTTCTCAAGAAATTTGGCAAAAAACGGCAAGACAGATATTGGTCTATAGTTATTAATACTTTCAATTTTACCTTTTCTAAACACAGGAATAACTTTTGCCGCTTTAAGTGACTCCGGGACTATTCCATTAGTTAATGAGCTATTAATTATTTCCGAAAGAGGAAGGGTAATTAAATTCAAGTTCTGAAGCGCTATGTACGGGTCTATGCCATCGAGTCCTTTGGAGTGTGTTTTTTTAAACCATTTCCTACTCTTATCAACTCCTCCGGTGACGTTAATAATAGGCCCATAGATACAATACTCGGTTGAGGTAGGTAATTAAGAAAGGGGGTAGAGGAGTTAGGCGGTCGTGCTGCCAATTCTTTGGGCAAGTTTATAAAATATTCATTGAACTTGTTGGCCATTATTTCGGAATCTTCAATTCTATTTCCTTCTATTACCAGGGCCTCTATTATCGTAGATTTTTCTTCGAGCTGCATAGCGTTACGTATTAGTCCCCAAGTTGATTTTAAGTCATTATGACATTTGAGAAATTCAGCTACGTAATAGCTCTTTTCTGCATTTTTCCTTATTGATTTAAATTTATTTCTGTAAGAAGCAAATCTCTTTTTATTTTCATCATTTGGATTTCGTAAATACTTAATATATAATCGATTTTTCTTTTGGCAAGATTTTAAGAGTCCTGGGGTCATCCAGGGATTAACAAATTTTGGTCTTTTGATTTTAGTCTGAGAGTGCAACGGGAAGGCCCCATCATACGCTTCTTTGTACGAATTTATGAATGATTCATACGCTTCATTTACATTTCCCTCCTGCGAATATCTTATAACAAGTTCCCAGTTTTTTCCTTTAAGCTCGTTCGAAAAATTTTCTAGGCCTGCAGAAGTTACTGTTCTTCGCTCAAATTTTAATTGCTCCTTTTTTATACTTATCAGAGTGAAATTGCGCTAAAATAATGAAACAGAATAATGGAAGCCAATATTAATTTAGACCAATTTGTACAGAACAAATTGTCAATTAGCGTTTTAGAAGATGGGGTTAGTCTAGTAGGCCTGGTAATCGTAGGAAGAAAATTATGAGCAATTAGATTATTATAGAAAATGTTCGTTTCCTGATGATCGTTTACTTTCAGTAAGTCTATATTGAAGTCACCAGTTAGGACTATTTTTTTATATTTTGCTTCTATGCTTAGTATCAGTCTATCAAATTCCTGCAAGAATTCATCTAATCCCTGACCCGGTGACCTGTAAATAACCCCAAGAATCGGTGCACTAGTTTTTAGTTTAATCCTAATAAAGAGATGCTCAAAAGATGCTAAGTCAGGTTCATCCATGAGAGGAATGTAACTTTGGTAACTTAAACGATTACTTACAAAAAATGCAACTCCTCCACCTCAACCATTTTTCCTAGCCTTCCCAATAAATTTGTACTCAGGGATATGAATGGTATCTAAAAGATTTTCTTCCAACCAGATTTCCGTTAGTGCAATAACATCAGGATGAGTTTATTTGTTATGTCTATAATTTCAGGAATTTTATTCGTGATACTTCTACAGTTAATGTGAATAATTGTTAAATTCATTTCACTTTTAGGATCTTCTATTAAACACTGTTGGAGTCTATCTAACGAAATATAGTCACTGGACCAGGGGTTATTTCTAAACAAGTTACGATCAGGGTCTATATCATCATTGTTTACTGTTGTTTCACTATCGGGCTCTCTTGAAATGACCTCTAGCTCCAGCTCCTGGGTATATATTAAATCAATTTCTGAATCATTATCTACGTTATTTTCTTCCTCCTCCGAAGTACATGAGGAGCCCATACATGCATACATGCTTACAGACATGCACACATACATACATACATACATGCATACATACATCCATCCATGCCTACATGTATGGATGTATGCGTGTATGTATGTATACATACAAACATGTATGTATGTATGCATACATACATACATGTATGTATGCATGTATGTATATATACATGTATGTATGCATGTATGTATGTATGTATGTATGCATGTTTGTATGCATGCATGTATGTATGTTATATGAGTGTATATTCCGGCGGATCCCCAGAATAGCGGACCCCCGGAATAGCGGGCCGGTACCAATCAAGAATACTAAATCACATCAGCACAACTGAGGCGGTTGAAAACGACCCACTGGGGTGTGCAATGAAGACAACTGTGGAGGTCCTAAGAAAGACTAGGGGGTTCAACTGCAACCCGACAATTCTCACTCTGCTTATTGCCCCTCTTGAAATTCACCAACACCATCTTCGTAATAGAATACATAAATTCACTTTACCAAAAAGACACAACTTTAGCCTATCTCCGTATTCTCTGTAAGAACTCTTACTAATAGAGCAAACTCTTTCTCTTATAATGTTGGGATTAGCATGTTTTCCTCAACAAACGAATATTGATAACAGATGATAAAAGGCCATGATCATAGCGATACATAAACTCCCCTGTTTGCATGCGCCTGATTTGTTCAATCTTAAATAAGTCATGGTCACAGAATTACAGGCAGTATGTATGTATATTCGTTCATTGAGTAAACTGGTTGTAATACCGCAACCAGGAACAAAAAAATTAAGAAAAGAAATGGAAATGAACATTCAATCGGATCAACAAAGGCATTGCTCGGGCAATGTCTAAAAGTCTAAAAGTAATCTCTGGATGAAATTTCGATTGTCTTTCTTCGGTAGTTCGAAGTTATGTGGGCGCGTCCGTAAGTTGTAGCCTCGAACAATCATCGGTGGAAAGAGAACACGAAGAAAGTGACAAATTGGAGTTTAGCTTGTTATCGTGCTGGGCTGTTAACCGAAAGGTCGAGGGTTCAAATCCCTGCTAGGGCAGAAATGTTTTTGATTTCTGCACCATCTGAATCCCGATAGAACTCAGTCATCACGAGTACTGTACATTGATCGTTGAGAAAATCAGACGGCGAGTCAGAGGGCTGTCTACATTGGTTCTAGAACTCGGTGGGTCTCGGTCAAACATGGTGTTCCTCAGGGCTCGATCCTTGGTCCACTTCTCTTCATTCTCTATTCGGCGGACATTCCTCTCTTGTTCTCTAAGCACGGGGCGGCTGGTGACCTCTTTGCTGATGATGTCCAGTCCATTGGCCGCCATTTTCTCAACTCCTTCTAACTGGTTCCATTGAAGCTCTGTCCCAAGATCTTCATTGCTGGATGTTTTCAAATCGCCTTTCTTTAAACTTTATCAATTCATCTGGTTTGGCACCCCCCAGCAACTTCAAAAGCTTGATTTCGTCCTCCTGTCTGAAAGGTTTCCTCACTACACTCCCTCGCCCAGTGTTCATGACTTAGGTGTCACTCTGTATAGCTTTCTTACTTTTGCTGAGCACATTTCCAATCTCAACCGCTCCTCTTACTTCCACTAAAGGCGTCTCAGGGCTATTCTGTCTCATCCTCGACCTTCACTTCAATTGTTCATGCCTTCATGTGTTCTCGAATTGACTATCTATTGTAATTCTCAGGGTTGAACAACTCCATTGGCTCCCTCTCTCTCTTTCCGTATCCAATTCAAAGTGCTTATTCTTGTGCTCAAATCTCAATTTGGTCTTGCTCCACAGTACTCGTGTGATCTTATTCTTCGGTCTCATTCTGCTGCTTCGCTGCGTCCTCTCCTTAACCTCTTAGTTCCTCGTGTCAGGACTACTATGGCTCAATCAAGGTTCTTTGTCTGCATAGGTCCCTCGCTTTGGAACCTACTTCCTCCTTCCTGCCTTTTCGCTCGGGGTCTCGCGCACTGGGAGCACCTCTGAATGGTTTAAACTGCGAGAGGCGCTTAATAAATCCCCATATACAATACAATACATAACAATACCTCTCATATGCCGAGGCAAAGAGAAAATGAAGTCGCTAACATTTGGCTGCATCTCAGGCTAGCTTGAGCGATTGCTTTTCTCTTTGCCATTGCATTAACGTATGAATTGTTATCTGTTTTTGCAGTTGTTGTGCAAGGTAACCTCAGTGCTATTAGTCGTTTTGCCCACCTGCGTCATTCCAAACTTAGTGCAATATCGTGGTAAGCTACACGTATGTCTATAGGTGCAAAAGACTCATTTCTTTGTACATTCTGTGAGCGCAAGAAAAATTTCGTTCACAATAGGCCAAGGAGCTAAAAGGAAGAATTTTAACGTCGTCATTCCTCTTTGATCAAGCAAACATTTGCAACTTTGGGTTGTCAGAGTACAAAGGTCGCAGAAGATTCCTCTGACATCTGAACCTCTCAAGCACACACACACACACACACACACACACACACACACACACACACACACACACACACACACACACACACACACACACACACACACACACACACGTGTAATACTTCGTCAATCATTCAATTCCAAGATATTTATATCCGTCACTTTCTCTGTGACGTACTTGCTGTCGCTGTCGTTGAGCACAACTGAGGTGCAGAATTTCAGTCAAAAGACTACGTCTGCCTCTCTTTATCTATGTCTGTGTCTATGAATACATGCATTTTTATATGCTTGCGTATGTATGTTTGTATGGTTGTGTGTGTATGTATGTATGTATGTATGTGTGAAGACTTTTTATGATTTTAATATATACCAAATCATCATAAAAGAAACCAAAAACGAAAACAGCTTTTTCATTTTAAAGTTTAACAACCAATTTTTTTTACCCCAAAAATCGTCTCCAGTACACTCAATTCACAAGATACCAACCAAACACACCCTTTAGCACTTCCACAATCCCCTATTTCTCACTGTTCACCCATACCGAATATATGCATCTCTCCAAATTGGTCCCGCCCCAAACTACAGGTCACGTAAACCTAAACGAAGCGGTTAATATTGTAATATTCACACATAAGTATACGTGAATCAATACCTTTACTATTTCGTTTCATCATATTATGCTTAGCACATTCAGCCTCCTGGTTAATGGTACAAAGAAATTATAAATGCTGCCAAAGTCTGGATTTTTCTCTACCAGCCCAGTAGCTCCTATATTCAGCTATGTCATAATTATAACACAACCCACTGTTACACAGCATGATTCTGATAAAGACAGTTTTCTCTATATAAAATTGCCTCAACTTATCAAAGCAGTCTGTTCTTCTGTGCTGCTTTTTGTGTTTAACAGTGTAGGCAATGGCAGGTGGTGTTATAATTATGACGGAGGTGAAGTTAGGAGCTACTGGGCTGGTAGAGAAAAATCCAGACTTTGGCAGCTTTTATAATTTCTTCATAATCATGTTAAAAACATGAAACATTTTCTCTGACGCATAAACTAAATATACCAAAGGCTTTCAGCGTAGATATGATAAAAATGTAACAAATCCTATTTTAATATCCTTGATTTGGTAAACTATAAATTGCAGGTGCTAATGCCACTGCTCTAGCTTACAAATCATGGATGACCATATAAAGGCGTCCAATAAGAAGCTCGATATCGTCGACCTGTGACAGGTCCACCTCAGAAGGATTCTCATGATTTTTAACATTACAATGAGAATTCCTACCCGAATCCATCCGATCCTCTGCCTTCGTCCTCAACAAAGCCCATCTTAGGAGCTATTCTGCCTCCTCTCTCTGGTCTCTGGCAACCGGATTCAGACCTCCACGTGGTTCGAAACCCGTAACCCTCCCCTCCTTCAAGGGCTGCCAAACCGTGTGTTTAATTAAGATCATGATTGCACTACTGTCATGTTTCAATGTAATCTTACTGCGTCTGTCAGTTTGAAATAATAAAGATTATTATTATTATTATTGTTATTATCATCATCATCATCGTCGTCGTCATCCTCATCGTAATCGTCATCGTCATCGTCATGAGCATCATCATGATCATGATCATCATCATGATCATCATCATTATTATCATCATGATCATCATCATGATCATCATCATGATCATCGTCATGATCATCATCATCATCATCATCATCATCATCATCATCATCATCATCATCATCATCATCATCATCATCATCATCATCATCATCATCATCATCATCATCATCATCCATCATCCATCATCCATCATCCATCATCTTGACTACAGTCTCCAACCAGCGTGGAAGAAGGCCTATGAGAAAGCAGAATGGCGCTGCATCCTTCATGGTACGGATTCGCCCAGCTGGGTTCCCCAAAACAGAAAGAGACTTTTGAGACTTACCTTCGTTGTAGGAGTTAAGTATGGTCTGCAATGCACCTCAGACGAGTAACTGGTCGACTTGGTAGACACCATCAGAGATACTTTACTGCTTGAGAGAGAGCGAAACACGGAGTAAAGATAGAGGAATTCGAGGTGACAGACTCGAACTGCAACATATTGGTGTAGAGGAAGGAGTAGAAGCGGAGGAAAGCTTAACTTTCGAAATCTTCGTTTCCCCTCTGATATAGATGAATTGCAAGCCGATGAAATTGGTGAACTGGTGGGCGAATGGCCTGGTAGGCATGACAAACGATGGTGGGCGAATGGTCTGGCAGACCGTCTGGATCTCATGATAACTACGAATGTCCGCAAGTTGTCGTTTCTGACTCTCATCTGATAAGAGTTTCAAACCAAAAAAATTACCTTTCGGAATTTGACTGCACAGGTGCATCGGTTCATCCAGTTAACGATTACTTTGCTTTATCTGACATGAGATCGCACTACGACATTACCTACCTTCAGCTTATCTGTTACATCACAATATATCCGTTCCTTGTCCCGGTTCAAACGCTGATAATCGCGTGAACATGTGCGCAGAATACGATAGGCAATGCTCGATTCAATAACAAGGACCCAGAGACCTGAGGTTGTCTCTGACAGATAGATTCCAATCGCGTGCATTTTATCTCATCAAGGTGTCCGTCGACTTCCTATATATATCCAGTGGTTGTTCAGTTCAGCATCTGCGCCCGCAGAAGACGAAAGTTCCGTGACACTGGCGAAGAATACGTTGGTATGAAACGCTTCAATATTTAAAGTTCTGGATGCATTTACATACGAAGTTGCATTTAAAATGTTAATAGAATTTTGTATTTGTCATGATAAGCTATAGTAGTTGTTCATTTATGAAAACCGCTTTTCAACATTTGTCCTCTGAAGCGATTACGCTCAGATACAGTTTGCCAGTGCAAAGAACATATGGCAGAACAGTGTGATGTGGTTTCCGTTAGGAAGTCTAAGACACAATCTTGCAGTCTGTTGTATGAATCTAGTTGCGACTGAAGCGAAAGCATAACAATACGAGCAGACAATGGACGAATTCCAAGGTTTAAGACACGGTTATTGTTAATGGTTCTTTAGTAAAAAAAACTTCTATCGCGCCGATGTATAATGCACAAGTTATTAACTGATGGTGCGCAAAACCAGGCCTTAATGAGATAATCAATATCGTAACAGTTTTTAAAGGAAAAATTTGCAATTTGAAAAATGTAAGTCTTAAGTTGAGAACGAAATTGCACAAGCGACTGAGCAGAAGGAACAGATACATGGAGAGAGTTCCAAAAAACTAGTTCCAGCAATCGAAAAACCTTTTTCACCAGCATGACCAGAAAGAGACAATCAGGTGACCTTGGCTAACAATAGGATGTCTGGGAATAAGAACTGATCTTAGGTATTCTGGCTGGCCATAATTTAATGTCTAATAAACTTTTAGCCTAAATGTGAGCATCACTGAGCATTTTGATAAAATATTTGCTAAGGAAGCCTGTGCAAAGATTTAAGCACATGGATCATTTATTTATATTAGTATGTATTAGTTATGGCTCAGGCCATTGGGTTTTGAACACTTTGAAGTTTCAGTATGCATGACTCTGTGATACTAGTAAAACTGCCGCAAGTACTTTAAATCAACCCATCTGATATACTTTGCCTCCCAGCCTCATAATGTTCGCTTCTCTGCTTACAAAATTCATTCTTAAGTTCTTAACCTTAAGTACTCAGGCGCATTCAGACAATACACCAAATTTTACTGTTGGGTGAAACGCACATGTGCACAAACGTAATCGTAATCGTAATCTCCAAACTTCTAAAGCGCCACTCGAAGGCCAAGCGCAGGACACCAGCCTATTCACGAGCGCTACGTCAGATCAGAGGGAGTTTCCAGAGAGTAGTCCAAAAGAGGTCCGAGTCCGGTTTCCAGAAGGCCAAACCAAATAAAAGGGGTTTCCAGAGAGTAGTCCAAAAGAGGTCCAAGTCCGATTTTCAGGATACCAGATCAGGAGAGGCACAGCAGCTGCCAAGGCGGGTGTCGTTTACGGCGAGAAAAATTGGACGGCGGAGGATCAGATGAGTCAGAGTAGGAGTATTTGAAAAGGTGAGACTTCAGTTTTGAGTGGAAAGCCCGGTGGATGATAGAAAGAGGAACATGAGGAGGAGGATAAAGGATGGGTTGCAATGATGATGGAGGCACTGAGAAACTGCGTAATTCAGGGGAGAGATCATTCCAGAGGCGTGGTGCTGTGTTGGATATGGCTCGGTTGGAGAACTTGAGGTGAGTAGTGACTGGGGGTCGAGAAAGACTGAGATATGACGACTTGCCCAGTGTCGTTGCAGAGACTCCTAGCAGCAAGCTCGAACCCGCAACGTTCGATTACAAACCCTGTGTACTAACCGAACAGATCAAAGTGTGTCAAATACAAAGTCGTGATACTGATGTAAAGTGAGCAACAGAATTTGAAGGTGATTTGAAAATGCTAAATAACTTTGAAGCTTTTACACAGCTTAGCCAACACGTAACCTTATCCCGAAGAAGTGAATCTTTTTGATTTCAAACGAAAACAATACCTATGCATAAAATTTTATGTAGCTTCTCTGTTCAATAGCGTCTGAATGCTAGTCTTGAGAGTAAAGCCGAAACTAGGAGCTAATGGAAATGTTCTAGTGGCGAACCAAGAGAAGAGCTTTTGGATTTAAGCAAAATGGGTTCACCAGAGGAGAAACAGATTTTGTGATGCTATCCCCTTCGTTCAACTTTTTTCTAGAAAAAGACGTGTCTCTTCCGTAAAGGTTTCATAGGGTCCTACAAAGTGCACCGGCGACATTGATTTCAATTCGAATGCCAAAAAATTTCACTTTTGTCCATAACAATAAGACAAGACGAGTAAAAACATTGATTGACTAGGTTATAGGAATAGGGTAAAGTGGGGTAATTTCGGCATGGAGGTAATTTCGGCACCCCCGAGTAGCCGATAAAATATCGTGTAGCAATGAAGCTGTATGGTGTAACGTCATAGGTCTGGACGCTATAATATAGAAAACGTTATAAAACATTTTAAGAATCGTATTTTTAGCACGATTGGTGAGTCATTTTCGTTTTGATGCATTTTGTTAACTGTATGTCAGTTCAGAGACATCGTTGCTAAAAAAAATTTATCGCTCCTATAAATAAATGCAATGGTTTTTCTCCATATTAAAATATTGCACTACAGAACCCTGAGCGATAATAGAGTGTATAGCAGCCCATTATTTTTTCTATGTAGGGTCAAAATAATGCCTACCTATGAGGTAATTTCGGCATTCAACTCGTTTCTAATTCCGGCAGTGCCGAAATTTGCTCTTGGGTGGTGCCGAAATTACCATTCTGTCTTGCTTCAGTTGGCCACGTTTAAATAGCCTTCTTAATTCTGTCAGCATCCGTTGCACAGGTAAAATGGATGATTAGGTGAGATAACTGAGCCAAGCCCTAAATGTGGACGATATGCTCAGTGGTCGAACGACACCAAGTTAGCAGTAAAGGTTGTGCTTGTTAAAGAGCGTCCAAAGAAAACGGTCGCTAAATAGCTATCCGCATGGGTAGCAGAGCCGACTTCAAAGCAGAATTAAAGTATCGGAGTTAACAGATCCAAAGTCGACAGGGACAGGTAGGCCCTACTTCGATGAATTGCAATTAATTATATTCGACAGCAGTGAGAAGAAACTCATACCATAGGACAATATCTTCAATGTAGATGAATCCAGTATCACCCTGTCTTCGGTTCGTTACATTTCGAGGAACAACTTTGGTCAGCTAGTGGGCCTGAATGTTTCAAAGATCCGACAAGAGTGAGTGCAAGGTAGGCCTATGGCACGCAGAAGTCTTAAAAAGTTTGCCCTACAAAAGACAGTTGGAGACGGAAGAGACTGCAAAGACGAAAACTCAACGAACGTCCAGAACTCTAGAGAACACGAACAAGAGGAGGAAGCGTGAAAAGACAATGGCAAGGCCAAATTCTGGCCTACATCGAGTCACAGAACGGTTTGCAGCTGGTAGTTTCGTCGACACAATTCCATGCCTGTTTTGCAAGATTCCGTATTATAACGTTGGAGTCAGTGCAGACGAGGCGAGAAATGGGTGTGCGAAAACGCCACTTGCATCGATAACGCATCTTCTACTGTGGTAGTTGCGAGTAGACTTTAGATGTCGCAACTTACAAACGTCATGTTTATTGCACTGTAGGGCCTAAAGACTTCATAAATGTTTCCAGTATGCTTGGTAATTTTTGTCGTCGTTAAATTGTTGACTTATTTTAGCTAGGATAAGGATTTGCGTAAAAGAACTCTTGCATGATGGCAGTGGCCTCCACTCGTCCGTCCATTTGCACTAGGTTAGGCCTACTATGACTCGGGTATGTTCGAACAGTTTGTGAATTTTTAATAAATATAAGCTAAACATAGTATTGCGTGTTAAAGTCTCTGACTGTAAAGTGTAAACAAAATGCAGGTATATGCCACCATAGGTATACAGGCCTACATTCATAGTATATGCCTATCTGCTCAATTTAGCTAGTCATAAATTATGGTAATTTTCATTTCGGTTAATTTCGTCACCCCTGCCGAAATTACCCTACCCTGTGGCCGAAATTACCCTACCCTGTGGGTAATTTCGGCATTTGAATGCCTTCACTTCGCATGTTATAACAGGAATTTGTGAGCGACGATTCACAGTTTGAAGGCGCCATTTCATAGCAGAGGGTTGCAGCAAACTGTGGAAACTTCAATGTATCCTACAGATGTGATAGCATTTTAAATATTGAAGAAATTGCTTAAGGTGCCGAAATTACCCTATTTTACCCTACATGCACAAAGACTTTAGAGGGTCACGAATGAATTCTTTGTGGGGCCTATGCAATTCGTCATTATAGAGCTCAATGTATCGGTGGCCAGCAGACCTTTATAGTAGTAATCCAGTTAAACAACAAATATTTTTAAACATCTAGACCTAAGCGTTTATGTAACGCCTTTTTTAGACAGCGATCATATCGTCTGTTTAGAGTGCTACAAATCCAATAGTTTTTATGTGATTGTGATTTATAGTCATTTGGATAATAAATTATTTCCCTAGTTGGAAAGTTGTAATTATTTTAAATTTTGTGACGCCTCGCCTTAAAAAATGCAAAATAACAGCAAGTGACCAACGACCACCTATGCTTGTAACAGACGATAGCACCTTTGCACATTTCAAAATATTTTCTTATCAGGAGATAGCTATAATTGTACAACAACTTAAATTTGCGATTAAAAATTACTTTTTACAGAAAAAATATTATAAAATAATAAATAATGATTTGTGTAAACTGCATTGATTTATTTGAACAATTTAATAGAAAATTTAGAAGCTGAAACATTTATTATTGGTACACACTCGAAGTTCGAAACTAACGGTTAAAAATGATGTTGGCCCTTCATAATATTGTCAGCTGCATACAATTATAGGGTTAAGGAATCAATATTTACAAAATCTTAATTTATATATTCTGTGACCATAATTGATTCACTTATATCAGTTTCATGAAATTTGGATTTTACTTCAATATTTTCTCTTGACTCATGAGATTCACCGACAACAAAGTTTACATCGGATTTCTATCGACACGCGAGATTCGTCGACATCAAGTTACCATGATTAAATGCAATAATATTTTCAGAATAATAAGTCTAACTAATGCAAAATGTTACGATCATGATTGTTTGAAACTTGCAATTTTCATTTAAAATACTTTTGGATTAGTCTTCAGCACGACGCCGTATAAACATGTATACTAAAGTAAACCATGGAACCTATTTTTTACACCTAGTGCAGTAGGCCCTAGCTCTATTGGAGATAGAACCTTTGCACATTTCAAAACTATAGGTTGTTGGAGATAGCCCCAATATTAAAATAGTTGCTGCGTTTTTATTTACACTGTGAACGATACCACCTTTTCACAGTTCAAACACTACATTGGTAGCAATAGAATAAAACAATAAAAAAAATTTTGAAAATTTGGAGATAGCACCTTTGCACTCTAAGCAGACGATATGCAAGGTGAAAACAGACCCATCTTTCACACTGTACAGTAAAGCAGTGGTTCTTTCCCTTTTTTCACACATGAAACACCGAAACTTGCAACCAAATTTGGCGACACACCACGCTATCGTCGTGTGTGAATAATGTTAAAAATGTTAAAGTTAAACTAGTTATAGGCTATACCTAAAATTTTTAATTGTTAATATTTGCAATGAATGAAAACGTTCGTGTTGAGTCCTTTGTGGTATCTACTTTGACTTAGTAACATTTAGTGGGATTTTTGCTCCTAGATTTTTCTCTCTAACCAGTTTGTTTCGTTTTTTGTTCTTTATGTTGATCATCTGAGAAAAACCTTGCTCATATAAGTAGGAACTATGATATGAAACCTGCTCTTTGATTGCTTTGCTCGCCAGTGTTTTGTAATGTTCTTCTTTGTACGTCTTAGCACAGAACTGAGTTCTTGAGGATTGCTTATGCATATCCTTTAGTCTAGAATTCTTATTTTTCATGTTTTTCATGAATGGTTTAGTGGTTTACTATTATAAAACTAGCAGCATCATTCTCGCATTCACTAATGTTGGTTCTAGAATTCGTCTCATTGCTACCAAAATCTGATTTCGCACCATCAGTAATCGTAATCTCCAAACTTCTAAAGCGCAACTGGAAGGCCAAGCGCAGAGCACCAGCCCATCATGGGCGCTACGTCAAATCAGAGAGGGGTTCCAGAGAGTAGTCCAAAAGAGGCCCGAGTTCGGTTTCCAGAAGGTCAGATCAAATCAGAGGGGGTTCTTCAGAGAGTAGGCCAAAAGAGGTCCGAGTCAGGTTTAGAGGAGGCCAAATCAAATCAGAGGGGTTTTCCAGAGACTAGTCCAAGAGAGGTTAGTTGTAGATTCGCCAAATTTTCGTTTTATTCTTAGTATCCATTTCGAATGTTACAGTAATGAGTTAAAGTTTACAACCGCGCGGTCGCAAACGTGTAGGGGCCTCTACTGTATAAAGTAAACACAATGGCCACTCCAAATTTTGATATACTAGAATATATAGAGTGCTACGAATTCTCACAGCCTACGTCCGCTAAACTTTAAGTAAGTAAGTGTAATGCAAGAATGACGGACGTAGGCTGTGACAATTCTCGACACACCAATTTTTTTGCGACACACCAACGACACACCATGTTTACGCGACACACTCCCGGTCGATTCGCGACACACCGGTTAAGAACCTCTGCAGTAAAAAACTTTCTTCATGAGGGACCACAAAATGAAAGCATAAAAGCTGAAAATATGTTGCGAATTATACGAATCACTGGAAAAGTATCCCTGTACATAAACTTTCTGAACGTTCTGAGCACAGTCATAAATGCGTTGCACCGTTTCAATTAAAAACTAATTAAATTAAATATAAGTGTTGAATATTGGATACATGCACTTATCTTAACTTGTTTTTAACTTGTTTTTAAGCTGCTTTTTACATCTTTATTTTTACTAGTTTATTTGACTTGTTTGATTTTTACCGTAGAAATAAAAGAACTAGATAAACCGGAAGAAACTGGGATTTCCTTACTGATAACTAAATAGTTTATCAGAGTGGTCTCAGATTTTGAACCTTGTGTCGAGATGGAATTCCTCCTGATTGTGATGCTGACGTATGTTTCTACGTACGTCGACTCAACTGATATCAATACGTGCACCTCAGGAAACAATGATGACCTTCAACCGTGGAAGAAACCCTATCTTCCACAAACAATTGAACCTGTCGAGTACAGTATGTATCTATTCCCCGACTTCTACCGTGATAAGTCAGTTTTTGAAGGACACATCTACATATATTTCAGAGTGATCAACGATACGAGCACCATTCTTGTCCATATAAAAAACTTAACAATCAGAGAAACGGAACTAAAAGTGTGTGGCAGAAAGGCGTATGTAACCAGAACCTTCGAATTCGGCAATTACTGGGTGGTCCAGACCAATAAACCCATACAGGTGTCTGGCTGCTCTCAGAGATTATTTTTGAGATTTGAAGGAAAAATACAAAACGCCAGTAAAGCACTCTTCGGTATCTTTAAAAGCACATATGTCAACGATGTAACCGGGAAAGAGAGGTCAGTATCGCCTTTTTACATTAGGTTGCGCTTTACTTAATTTAAACCGCTTTAAATGTTACCAAATGGGCACCTATAAATACTCTCTCAGAAATATCAACCACAATACTGATCGTTTATAAATTAAAAAGTGTCTGTTATGTTGGGCGTATTCGCTGTACTCTTTAGACTTGAGGAGCATAAATGATATGCGCATATGTATGTTTGTATGTATGTATGTGCTGGCGTAAACTTGTCCTTCTTTATCCCTAGCACCTTTGAACACCTCTCCTTGCTACTCATGGGTCCAAGCGGCTACTTGTCTTTGGCCTCTACCGCCCAGGTTCCCAGAGAACAACACCTACGTTCTTCAACGAATTCTCAAAGTTCCTTTCTCATCTGTCTGAACTCTCCAATCTTGTCTGCTTAGTCGGTGACCTCAACATACATCTCGACAATGCAGATCTCTCTGACCTCACAACCATCACACATCTTCTCGACTCTTTCTCGTCTGTGCAGCACATCTCTGTGCCAACTCACAACAGAGGACACACTCTCGATGCATCATCACACCTACAGATATGTGCATCCAAAGCCTCTCTGTCTCCACCCCAGTCTCTCAGATCACTCTCTGATCGGCTTATGCATTGATCGAGACAGTTTCATCAACTCATAGTGTTGTGAAGCGCCGATGCTTCAGAAACTTCAATTTTGACTCATTCACCCAGGACCTTCTTGCCACTGAACTGTTTCAAATAGCATCTACACCTCAGCCATCACCTGACCCTGAGCAATCCTTTTCATTCTACGATTCCACACTGTAAGAACTACTGGATCGTCATTCGTCACGCTTCTCTGCGCACCATCAGCATACGACCAAGAGCAGGATGCCCATGGTTCGACGGAGAATGCTCAAAGTCATAGAGGTTAACCAGGAGACTCGAAAGGCTGTATCGCCGTTTTAGAAAAGCCGAAACTCGAGAAGCCTGGACTAAACAAAAGCAGAACAAGCGTGCAGAATTCATACGTAGACGACGTGGCGATGTACCTGGAAGCAAAACACCTGGAATATTCTGAATTCTCTTCTCCATCCTGCTGCTCCAGACTGCCAGGCAGGCACACCAGACGAATTGCTACACTCTTTCCTAGATATAGTTCAAAATGTTAGAGATAGCACTGTAAACACTCCTGAGATACCTATCCCTACTAAAACTTCACTATCAACCTTCGCCCCTCTCACTCCTGAGTACATTGCAGACCTACTGTAGAATCTTCATCCAAACACTGTGAACATGACCCTGTGCCTAAATGGATTCTAAAATCTCAAACTCACTCCTTTGCTTTTATCCTACCTTTCCTGAATAATATTTCTCTTTCTACTGGCGTACTTCCTAACTCTCAGAAGAGGGCAGTTATTCGACCCCGTCTCTTGACCCCACTGTCTGTTCCTATTTCAAATGTCTCGTTCCTATCCAAGATGATAGAGAGAGGAGTTCACACTCAGCGATACTCTTACCTCTCTGCAAAAACTTACTTCCGCCTTTTCAGACGGTTCCACTCCACGGAATCAGCCATCCTGAAAGTCTATAATGACCTCGTCCTTGCTGCTGACAAGGGATATGACTGCCTTAGTACTCCTAGATTTCTCAGCTGCTTTTTGACTGTGCAGATCACTGCACCCTACGTAAAGTTTTGCTCCTTTCCTTTGGCATCTGTGGCACTATCCTTAGCTAGTTTGTCTCCTGCCTCTCTAGTCGCACCCAGTACGTTCGCATCAACTTCCTCATATCATCCATCGCTTCCGTGCTCTTTGGTGTCCAACAAGGTTCTGTCCTAGGGCTTCTGCTCTTCATCCTCTATACCTCAGCACTGTCATCCATTGCCTCTGGTCATGGCATAGAAATCCACCTCTATGCTGATGATACCCAACTCTATGTACATCTGCGACTAAATGAGGTTGCAGATGCTACAAAGCGATTTCGTGCCTGCATTGATGACATCATGATGTGGAGTCTGTCTATGCGCCTCAAACATAACCCTGGAAAATCTGAGCTCATCTGGTTTGACCGTTCCTCTAAGCTCCTACAGTGTGCTGAAATTTCACTCTACTTCCTCCTTTCTACTCTCCATCATCTACTGATCGCGATCTTGGAGTCAGTCTTGACTCAACACTCTCCCTAATACCTCAAATAGCCGCCATTTCGCGGGCGTGTCTGTTCCACCTAATAAGAATCCGACAGCTTCGATCTACTTTGGATTCAGCATCACTGAAAACACCGTTACACTGCCTTATTCTGACACGACTTGACTACTGCAACTCTATGCTCTATGGTCTCCCGGAATGCACACTGCTTCCTCAAAACAGGAGTAATGCATCAGACTTCAAAGACTTTGTCTTGGACTGTCGTACCGAGACCACATCACACCTGCTATCTATCTATCTATCTATCTATCTATCTATCTATCTATCTATCTATCTATCTATCTATCTATCTATCTATCTATCTATCTATCTATCTATCTATCTATCTATCTATCTATCTATCTATCTATCTATCTATCTATCTATCTATCTATCTATCCATAATGAACTTCTATAGCGCCCCTTCAAGAAATCTACTCAGTGGCGCTCCCGACCCAGGCCCGGTCAAAAAGAAAGGTCTTAAGAAGGCCATAGAAAGTACCTGAGAGGTCTCTATAGGGAGAGAGCGAAGGGAGAGAGGGAGGTCGTTAAAAGCGGTAGGACCCACCACGGAGAATGCCCTACGCTGCGCCATAGCAGTACGCGCATAGGGGACAGCAAAATCACCCCGGGAGGCCGAGCGCAGGGCACGGCGCCCCGCACAAGCGGAAGTTAAAGTAAAGAGCTCGCAGAGGTAGGCCGGGGCCCGCCCTAGGACACAATGCCACGCCATGGTGGAGACCCTGTAATGAATGCGATGCTGGACAGGAAGCCAATGGAGAACGTCTCTCATAAATTCTGAGACGTGCTCTTCATTCTCTACACTGGTTTCCTATCTGTGAGCGTGTCCGCTTCGAGCTGGCACTCCTTGTGTACAGAGCACGTGCAGGTCATCTGCCATCCTACTTATCTTCCATGCTCACACCTTGCAACTTTGTCAAAGGTCGCTCTTCTCCGATCAGCATCTGCTGGAAAGTATGTTGTTCCTCAGACACGTCTTTTCTTTGGCCGGCGTTCATACACATTTGCCGGTCCCTCCATTTGGAACTCTCTACCTCCTCATGTTCGCAACTCTCTTAGCGAGACTGTCTTTCGCTATAAACTGAAAACCTACCTCTTTCAGTCTGCCTATGGCTCTTAATATGATTGTCCGGCTTCAGTGGGCACTTCTGAACTTTGTAAGGAGGGCATTATCAAATTACAGTTGTATTGTATTGTATAAAATATTGAGAGGGGGAGAATTGGCTATTCATTCGACACTTGTGGCATTGGGTTACAGTCCATCTAAATTATTGGGAGCACGTGCCTCGGCTGCCCCTTAGAGTCTACGCCAATGTATGTATGTATGATGCATGTATGTATGTATGTTTGTTTGTATGTATGTATCTATGTATGTATGTATATGTCTAGACAGTTAAATCAAAGCCTGTTCGTTACCTCATCTTTAAGCAAATAAGGTCATCACTGGTTGGCTCACTCACCATCCAGGCCACCCTCGTAGATGGTTGGTGCGGGGTAAGGATAACTCTCAGGCCTATTCCCCGTGATCGATCGAGTCGACCGGCTACGATCGACTTGGCTCGGCCAACGATCGACTAGATCGACTTTGTCGATTGGTCGACCTTTTGTCGACTCGATCAACTTGGCAAATAAACGATCGACTTCGTCGACTTTGTCGACTTGAACTGTAGTCTCTTGGCCAAAATTGCTGACGTCTGTTTCAGTCTTATTTTCCAGTACCTAAATTATTTATGACTTTCAATTGCACACTCTTCATCAAACTGTCAAACTGTAATTGAACTGGTAAGTAATATTTCAGGCATCATACCATATGTAGTGCGTTCTTGACTTGAGCTAATATCTCATAAATTCATACATTACACTCAAGACAAGAAACTTTAAACTGCTCAAGATTACTCAAGTTTAGTTACGATAGTAGTCTGTAATGCATAGGTTAAGGTTAACCAAAACAGTGAAACAAAGCTACCCCAATATATGACATTTATTAGAAGTATTATTCATTGTCCGAACATTGTAAACGTAGGTAAGTAAGTAAGTATATTCTTGATTAAAAAGCACTATCAAACGCACAGTGCTGTTCATGGTAATCACATTGCAATCAAACATGGTAGACATATGATAATCAATTAAGCAACATAACCAATGTATCTTATCTTTTCCAATGCGTATCTCTGACTGATCGCGTGTGTGTGTGTACCTATCCTTACTACAACTTCACTATCAATCTTCGCCCCTGTCACTCCTGAGGACATTGCTGACCTACTGACGAAATCTTCATCCAAACACTGTGAACATCACCCTGTGCCCATATGGATTCTAAAATCTCAATCTCATTCCATTGCTATTATCCTAGCGTTCCTGATTAATATTTCTCTTTATGTCCTAACTCTCAGAAGAGGGCAGTTATTCGACCTCGTCTCTTGACCCCACTGTCTGTTCCTATTTCTAAAGTCTCGTTCCTATCCAAGATGATCGACAGAGTAGTTCAAACTGAGCGGTACTCTTACCTCTCTGCAAACAACTTACTCCCGCCTCTTCAATCGGGATTCAGGCAGTTCCACTCCACGAAAACAGCCGTCCTGAACGTCTATAATGACCTCGTCGTTGCTGCTGACAAGGGATATGACTGCCTTAGTACTCCTAGATTTCTCAGCTGCTTTTTACTGTGTAGATCACTGCACCCTACGTAAAGTCTTGCCCCATTCCTTTGGCATCTGTGGCACTATCCTTACCTGGTTTGTCTCCTACCTCTCAAGTCGCACCCAGTACGTTCGCATCAACTTCATCATATCATCCATCGCTGCCGTGCTCTTTGGTGCCCCACAAGGTTCTGTCCTAGGGCCTCTGCTCTTCATCCTCTATACCTCAGCACTGTCAGCCAATGCCTCTCGTCATGGCATAGAAATCAACCTCTATGCTGATGATACCTAGATATAGGTATGCACATGTTACCTAGATATAGGTATGTACATGTACATCTGCGACAAAATGAGGTTGCAGATGCTACAAAGTGATTTCGTGCCTGCATTGATGACATGATGATGTGGAGTCTGTCTGTGCGCCTCAAACTTAACCCTGGAAAATCTGATCTCATCCGGTTTGACTGTTCCTCTAAGCTCCTACAGTGTGCTGAACTTTCACTCCTCTCTACTCTCTCCATCATCTACTTTTCAGGATCTTGGAGTCATCCTTGACTGAACACTCACCCTAACACCTCAAATAACCGCCATTTCTCTGGCGTGTCTGTTTCACCTTAGAAGAATCCGACAGCTTCGATCTACTTTGGATTCAGCATCACTGAAAACACCGTTACACTGCCTTATTCTGACACGACTTGACTACTGCAACTCTATACTCTATGGTCTCCCCGAATGCAAACTGCTTCCTCAAAACAGGAGTAATGCATCAGGCTTCAAAGACTTTGTCTTGGACTGTCGTACCGAGACCACATCACACCTGCTCTTCATTCTCTACTCTGGTTTCCTATCTGTTAGCGTGTCCGCTTCAAGATGGCGCTCCTTATGTACAGAGCACGTGCAGATCATCTGCCATCCTACTTATCTTCCATGGTCACACCTTGCAATTCTGTCAAGGGTCGCTCTTCCCTTCGATCAGCATCTGCTGGAAAGTATGTTGTTCCTCAGACACGTCTTTTCTTTGGCCGGCGTTCATACACATTTGCCGGTCCCTCCATTTGGAACTCTCTACCTCCTCATGTTCGCAACTCTCTTAGCGAGACTGTCTTTCGCTATAAACTGAAAACCTACCTCTTTCAGTCTGCCTATGGCTCTTAATATGATTGCCCGGCTTCAGTGGGCACTTCTGAACTTTGTAAGGAGGGCATTATCAAATTACAGTTGTATTGTATTGTATTGTATAAAATATTAGGGAGGATTTGGCTGTTCATTCTACACTTGTTGCATTGCGTTACAGCCCATCTAATTTATTGGGGGCATGTGCCCGGCTGCCCCTCAGAGTCTACGCCTATATATGTATGTATGATGTATGTATGCATGTATGTTTGTTTGTATGTATGTATGTATGTATGTATGTATGTATGTATGTATGTATGTATATGTCTAGACAGTTAAATTAGAGCCTGGCTAGAAGCTAGCCTAAGTGGTGCTAGAGTAAACGTTCATGTGTAAGCAAATGAGGTTATCACTGGCTGGCTCACTCACCATCCAGCCCACCCTCGTAGATGGTAGGTGCGGGGTAAGGATAACTCTCAGGCCACCAGGTGGCTGTGAAGGACAGGCATTTGCCAGCAGGCGACCAATTGGTAGTACACCACTCTGTGATTGTTACACGCTAACCTGCTCTTGCTCTAAATAAATGAAAGACCGAAGATCTTTAAAATTTAAAATAAAATCACCACTGTAACCTATTCGTAACTTTCATTCTGATCTGTGCCAGAGAACGCAAAGCTCTGTAGGACTATTCGTGCACCAAAACAGTTTTTTTCATTTCTGTTTCAGGACACAATGCTTTGATGCTTTGCAGGTAACAATGAGATTACCCATGTGCAGATAAATATAATCTGGACGACTACCATCCATCGATGATCGTTTCAAAGTAGTCCTCAGATGACCGGTGGCATAAGCGCAAACATGACAATAACTAAGCATCTTCCCATTTCAGTTGCACCACTTATCTTGTATGTCTGTTGTACTTGTCTGTGAACAGTTGGCTGGTGGGGACACAATTCGAGCCAAGTTACTCCCGATCCGCTTTTCCTAACCTTGATGAACCGCAATTCAGAACGCCATTCTCCATCACTCTTCGGCACTGGAAAACCTTCACGGCGTTGTCCAACGCGAACATAGAGGTAGGGTAGGATGCATTCAAACGCTTAGGCAAGAAATTCTCAGCGAGAACCTTATAACTTTTGTAACTAAGATCCAGAATATATTTACTACCATAATATCACAGATATCATCAGTGCTCACAGGGCCCAAAAAACAGAGTAATAAAAAGTTCAAATCTCTAAATGAAGGAACTTGGCATAATCACACTTTCTACGCCACCATCGTTTAATACAATGCAATTCTATATTGTGTAATTTTATCTTACTATATTATTATTATTATTATTATTATTATTATTATTATCATTATTATTATTATTATTATTATTATTATTATTATTATTTTTAATATTATTATTATTATTATTAAATTATTTGTATTAGTATTATTATTGTTATAATAATAATAATACTAGTACTACTACTAATAATAATAATAATTATAATAATAATAATAATAATAATCATTATTATTATTATTTTTATTATTAAATGTATTTTCTACCCGAGATAAGTGCAATCTTTGAGGAATAAAAAATCGCTAGGCGCTAATGCGGGAGCTGGAAAATCAGGCCTCGTCCTCCGCAACACAGCTATCCAGTGTGATTCTTGTTAACGATAACGGTAACGAAAAACTAATGATCGTTAACAAAAATAAAACGATTTCGTTTACGATTACTATAGCTTTAACTAAAAATATCATTAACTATAATTAGACCTATAACGAAAATAACGCTATCGATAATTAATCGTTGCGCGTAGGCCTACATTAATAGCCTATGTTCGCCCGGATTTTAAATTTGTGAATTAACCCATTAGTAGTAGCACAATTGATTAAATTTTGGTTATTTTGCAATAGCGATTACGTCCAAATTTGACCAGCACAAATTCACAAACTGAGTGGCATATCGAAGCTCTAAACAAATTGTGTAATGCGTCTACGCCGTCTTAATATGTACGCCTACTGGGTCTGTAGGCAATTTGGCGTAGGCCAGGGCTGTAGTGGTAAAATTAGAGGTGAGTACACGCTACCGGTTAGTTTTCCGAAACAAATTACAGGTGAATATACGCTACAGTATTTTGTGAGTATACGCTGCAGTATTTTAATATAAATAAATAAAAATATTTTGTGAGGTGAGTATACGGTCTCTAGAGGTGAGTATACGCTGTTTACCCGCGTATACCCTCGACTACAGCCCTGGCGTAGGCCTACCCTAGTTGTAACTAAGTAGGCCTATAGGCCCTGCTAACTAACATAAAAATAGATTAACTATAACTTCAATTAAAATAATAATCCTAGCTATAACTACAATAAAAACCCATTAACTATAAATGGAATTGTAAGTAAAAGAAAATCTGTAAGGAGAATCACACTGGTTAAGTGTTTCGAAAGTGATGGGCAGAAAATAATCATCAACATCATCGTCATTGTTATCATTCTCTTGCTCATCGTCATCGAGAATATATCGTAATTGCAATTCATTCGTTATTGTTATGTTGCAGCGCGTAAACGACCATTCGAACGGTATTTCGTGCGATACACATTTCAAGGTATCACCGAATATGAGCAGCTACCTGTTCTCTTTTATTATCAGCGATTTCGCTTACAAGCAAAACACACTCGTCAGTGGAGAGCGGGTAATTTTCTACTACTATTCCATTGCGTTTGAATTCAATGTGGTTCAAGTTAATGATCTGCAATTTCACATAAGAATTATATTAAAACATCATATTATCATCATAGTCGTCGCCTTTATCATCATCGTCATTTACCTATATCGCACTAAATTATGAATTCACCCCAATAGCACAGGTAGTTGGAAAAATAAGTCTTTAATCGTTAATAATTATTATTGCTACTACTAGTATTACTACAACTACTACAACTACTGCTACATCACACAGAAATCTAGATCCAAGTGCTATGTAAGTTTCTTCCCTTTGACACAAAAGTGGACAAAACCGTCCACTGAACTTCATATCTTAACGCCGCCACTTTGTCTGATTTTTTCCGAAGTACTAAAATGGTGAATTGTCTGTCTGTCTCTGTAAGAATCGTGTCTGGGCGAGAAGGGACCATTTGAACAAAGTGGACTATGCCTTAAATGTCACACCGGTTGTTGAAAACTATCTCCATCAAGAATTTGACATGGCTTATCCGCTTGAGAAACTCGGTAAATGGAACGTTTAATTCTCAGATAAAACGATGTCCTATAAAAATTTATAATTCGTAAGACATCGTGTTTTTTTTACCGCATTACTTAAAGTAGTGCTAATAGTATTGCCAGTCTCAGCCAATACTAATATTTTTGCCGCTTTTTGAGGTTCCCAGAGGCGTCATTATAAATAACTAGATACTCGCATTGGTAATACCATGTTTCTACTTTGTAATACCGATAGGAAGCTACTAACTAGTCTTGCCGTATTTTTTACAGTAATGGTGCTTGGTCAGGGGCGTAACTTTGGTCTAAGAAGTGGAGGTACCAATCTCTTATATATGTTACAGGCAATTCGTAAAACCAGGGATTTTGTAAAATGCCTAAACTTTTTAGGCAATTTGTAAAATCCCTGATACACTCAGGCACTTTTCAAAATCCCTGAAAAACCAGGGATTTAGTAAAATCCCTGAAATCAGACGATGAAAATTTGACAGATTGCCTTAAATGAAAATGACGAACATAGTCGAAGTTTATCATGCAAAAAGCCCTATTTTCAAAGGTTTATCATTTTTATATGGTATTTTATTTAAAGTTCAGTTCTCAAGATGTAAACCCAGGGATTTTGTAAAATGCCAGAAAGTTTATTATGCAGACAAGCCATATTTTCAAAGGATTGACATATTTAGATGGTATTTTATTTTAAGTTCAGTTCTCGAAAGCTACAGCAGTTTTTCTGTTTTCACACGACATACCGGTACTCAGTGCTTTTTTTCTAGAAGAAAAGGTTCCGGAACGGAACAATAGGTTCCGGAACGGAAGAATTATGGGCGGGCTAAAATCCTGAGAAAAACGGGATTGGGAGTTGGGAGGGGTCTCAATAAACACTGAAAACAGTTCAAAACACTGAAATTAAATTAAAATAACTAAATTATTGTTTTTATTATTAAAATAAAAAAATTATTTTTTAGTAGCTGAGAAAAGGTGCCGGAACGCCGTTCCGGCTCGTTCCGGCTGAAATAAAGCACTGCCGGTACTCAATTGACATCGCCTGTTGCACTTGACTTATTAATTATTAATTGACAGATTAAATTTAGAACTGACCTAACCAAAGGAAAGCCAGAAATGAAATAGTGCTTGCTGGGTTTAATTTATAGCAAGGGTACTCGTCTGACCACAGTACTTCTCTGGCTCAATCTAGGTCTTTTGCCTCCACTGGCCCTTTGGAATGAGCTTCCTCCGTTCGTTCGTTCTTCTATTCTCTCAGGTAACGTCTCTTCCTCTTTTACCTTTCTTAAAACTTGCTTTTCCTCTCGGGGTCTCTCGCACTGGGAGCACTTCTGAATGGCCCTCCCGCTAGAAGCGCTTTATAAATATCTGAATACAATACAATACAGTTAATCTCAGCCAATCGGTAGATATTTCGGTCAGCTTCTAATTGCTGCGACGGCACATTAAAGAATTATAAGGAAATAGACAATAAAAGTTCATTAGGCGCTGCAAGACAAATAGATTCAATTTTTTTCAAAGGGAAAGTGAAGTTGTCGAGCGGTTTGGTTAATCCGGCTCGACAACTTTCCCTTTGAAAAAAGTCATCTGTCAATTAATTATTAATGTCAAGTGTAACAGTCGATGTAGTTCTAGTATGTCGTGTGAAAACAGGAAAACTGCTGTAACTTTCGAGAACTGAACTTAAAATATATGGTCATACCATAATCCTTTGAAAATGAGGTTTGTCTGCATAATAAACTTCGCTTATGTTCGTCATTTTCATTTCAGGCAATCTGTAAAATTTTCGTCATCAGATTTCAGGGATTTTACAAAATCCCTGGTTTTTTCAGGGATCTTGTAAAGTGCCTGAGTGAATCAGGGATTTTACAAATTGCCTAAAAATTTTAGGCATTTTATAAAATCCCTGGTTTTACGAATTGCCTGTAACATATAGCCTACACGAACCAAGGCGGAGACTGCGATCTCTGGGAAGGCGCCTCTGAGTAGTTCCCTTGAAGTGGCGCTATATAAATATACGAATGAATAATAAAATACTAATTGGCATTGTTCAAAAAGTGGGGTGCGGTACTCCATGTCCAAAACGTGAGGGTACGGGAACCTCTCGTACTCCAAAAATAACGCCTATGTGCTTGGTAGCTGTATTTTGTGCTGGATTATAGCAATTCCTGTCGTTGTAAGTTGTATGAAAGTTCGAAGATATAAAGGCAACACACTTCATTAGCAGCCTCTCTGGGTTTTTCGATGGGTTGAAGGATCCTCTGGATTAGATGCAAATGAGCATAATTACTACATGTATGTGTAAATTTTATATATCATACTGAACAATTGTGATAATAGATGGCCAAGGTCACGAAGACACTGATCCGAACCGTGTCATCTTTTTAAAAGGACATATGGTTGATAGGTCACATAGAGGGACGGAGTCAGATAGGCTACTTAGTAAAAGCATGAGAAGGAGCTAATAGGTTGTGGCCTTCTGAGAAAGTGCTTGTTCCTGTGAAATGGCATAGCAGCGTTCAGGTGCTTAAAAACTGAGTCATTATGTGGGCTTAAAGTAGGGAGCCTGATTGTAGTAGGTAGACCTACATGGGCCCCTTTTGGTGTACTACGGTGGTCAGTGCTGGGCCCTTGACTGTACATTCCTTACACAGCTAGTCTTAGTTCATCGCACCAGCTCTATGCTAATGGTGTGCACTGCTGTGCAGTCCTATGTTCATTGTTCTTCGCCCGGCCACTTGCGCAGTATCTCCTGTATCGTTGATGTCCTATGCCTCATCAAGGCTGGCTTCAAATCGCTTGCTTCTGAACCCAGCTATGAAACAATTAATTTGACTCGGTACCCGCAGACCCACAATTGGCGTCCATTGACCTACGTTTATCAGCGGTTAATTTTCCTTATATCTCTCTTTCTCTCACACAGTTCGAGACCTTGGAGTCACTTTGGATCAAGAGCTCAGTCTCTCACAGCATATTAATTTGGTAACTCGTAGTTGCTACTACCAGCTGCACCACCTCCGTGTTGTTATGATCGATCTCTCACAATGCTACTGTAGCTCTTGAACACGTTTTCGTCAACAATAGATTTGATCACTGTAGTGCCGTACTTGTATGCCTGCCTCTTAGTCTAATTGGGCGCCTTGGTAAGGTTCTCCGCTCAGCGGTTCGCCTCATTGGCCACCTTCCTAAACATGTTCCCGTATCTGCCTATATGCATGAGGTCCTTCATTGGCTTCATGTTTCTCAGCGCATCTCCTATCGAGTTGCTACACTTGTTTGGCGATGCCCACTTGCTTGTGCTCCATCCTCCCTGTCTGATCTTTGTCGACCTGTTTCTGACCTTGCGGCCCGTCGAATAAGCCCTTTCGACATGTCGTGTGCGCATGCGCATTGACTCGACCCACTTAATTGTCCTCGAGGTCATTACTACCAACTTTGTCAACAAACGAAACGCAAGTCGCTGTGGGTCGTTGCATTTAATGTTTATGATTTGTAGCATTACTTCAAAAATATGAAAATCCATTCGCCTGGATCAACCAATCTGTGATCTATGTTTAGCATAATTTCAACTCCAGCACTCTTACCTAGTGAATGCATTCGGGCAATTTTAAGACGTCTGAATTAAACATCTTTAATGAAACATTCACTACAAGTCTTGGTAATCTCTGCCTTGGTTCGGCGGTGCTTTGGAGACCTAGCTGGCTCCTCCATACCTGCGGGAGCTCTGCTGTCCCACCTCATGCTCGCAGCGCCGTTGCTCTCTCCGCTCAGCTACGCAAGGTGAACTTATTGTTCCCCGCGCGCGGACAGCCATACGGCAGCGCCGTGCCTTTTCTGTGGCTGCTCCCATGGCTTGGAATGGGCTCCTATCAAGCTCCGTCAAATACCGATTGGTCATTTTACCCTGTTTCTTACTGTCCTCAAAACTGCGTTATTTGACCGTGGTTGGGCTGGGAGTGCTCCTGAGTAGGCAATCTTGAAGGGGCGCTATATAAAACTACTTATAATAATAATAATAATAATAATAATAATAATAATAATAATAATAATAATAATAATAATAATAATAATAATAATAATAATAATAATAATAATACCAGTCATTGCAACAGAGTATGAAATGGTTACAGGTGTTGATTCTATGTAAAAAGATTATACTTAAGTTTAATTTAATTAATTAATACTTCTAATATTTTCTGGTTAAGTTTGTGCATTGCTCTCAGATGGTGCAACACATGCCACCATGCTAGGAAAACGAAAGTATTAAAACAAGTCTCTAGCATCGATTGGCAAACATCCCAGAATGATTTGTTAAACAATTTTCTTTCAAAAAAGGAGCCACACTTACTGAAAAATCACACCACTGCCTATTACCGAACTGCTATCTGCATTTGAATATGTGTTACTTTTAATACTGATGAGTGCGACTTAACATGACATGACCATCAGCAGTCACAACATGTGGCAGAAGTGGTTTCAGCAGGATCTATGTCTGCAAAACTAATTGGACACTTAACCTCAAGCAATCCCTCACCACAGCATCTATAAGTGACAATTCTATCTGGTGAAGCACATAAAACTGAAAGTCTCTTATGAATGTACATATATAAGCCACATTCCTGTTGGAACTGCTAAGTTTTCGTGATCCAAGTTTTGAACCACATAGATGTTTCAACTTCTTCCACTTTCCTTTCATGGCCACATCTCAAAGATCAGCAGTAACATTTTTGCCCTCCATTATCAATTTAATAACAGAAGCAGCATCACACACTTTATCAGAAATAATTTGTTTGCTCGTGTAAAACCTTCATGTGCAAAACAAACCAAAGTGAACTTTTACTCTGACCACGTGTTTTTCTTCAATCTGCTTAAGTTCAAGCTCAGAATATAGAGGCAGAACAAAATTAGTAGCACAATAAAAACGTTTAGCATAATGTAATAAATGTGTGATGTCAATCAATCAATTAAATATTCGTTTATTGAAAGATTCCCGTCAACAAGTGATGGGATTTCATAGTGTTACAAAGACAATAAGTGCAAGTGAAAATAAATCATACAGTGCATATTTTAACTATAACTAGGGGGACAAATGTCCCAGTAGTTTTAAGATTTGTCCCAGTAGTTTGGGTGATTTGTCTCTGCAAAACTCTACTTTTAATGTAATTTTACAACATTAGAATGAGTGATCTGTCTCTCACTGTGACAATCTGAGAACGAGCCATCGACTGTCAGTGTCTTTGGATACTGTTAATGATCGGTTATTGATATCATTCAATGTCAATGGAGTGGGCACTGCATATTTTCACCCGAAGCCGCCATGCATAGCCAAATTGCTTACTAGCAAAGAGAGACGCGAAGGACATTCGGATCCGGACATTTATGCCATGCAATTCTATGCGCACAAGTTTTTCTGCAGTAACTGATCTTACCATATGGGAAGTTGTTGTGACCGAACTCTGTCTTGACCAAAACAGTAACATTATAGCTGATGAATACTATAGCTATACATCCTATAAATATTTGTTTGGTGGATGGACCCATATGGGTCACTCACCAAGCAAACATTAATAGAATGTTACTTGTTTTCTTTGCTAAACCAAATTGGAAAATAAAGTTGACCGTGGTTGCCGAAGTCAAAGCTATCATTGTTTGTTGTACCTGAAGCTCATCCACTGGGTCACAGTCACTCAGCCTGTCACTAACTTACTTATATCAATTATTTTGGTAGTATGGTTGAACTAGATATGTCATATTTTCAAACTTCTATGCATGAATTTAATCGGGATATATATAATAATAGAAAGCAAATTTGGTAAAATAAAGTGGCTAAAATTTGCTCCATTTGGCAGCAAATGCTGTAAAATGCATTGTCGGCTGGGGCTTCGGCCTAGATCCCCTAGTCTTGGCTGACTTTGTCTCACTAGTCGAAATCCATTAAAATATGCACTGAAATCAGAAAACAGTTAATGAAAGAGACTGAAAAGATCAATGGATTTTAGAATAAGGTAGCCTATACATATAAGAGAAAAACAGTATAGTGCTAAAATAGTTAATTGTTAACAAGTGTTTTTATAGAGCTTACGGGAGATAAAGTTTTTGTCGTTTTTATCAGGTAATGTGAAATTATGAGCCCGTGGCCGGAGATTATGAGGGACATTGCGATCAGATGGAAAATATGGTCTCTGAGCATGGCCGTGGTCTGTAATGGCTGTCTTAAGGAGGCGTTTATCTGCCTGCTTTGTCAATTCAGAAGCGACTTGAATGGATGGGGAAAGTAGGCCAGAACGTCGCATTTTCTTCAGCAGTGTTTCAACCGTCTCCCTGTCTCCTACTTGGGTATAATCTCACCAGGCCGGAGTGTCGACTCGCATTCCTCTGTTCAACATTGACATCACAGCTGATCGGGCTGTTGCGCTGCCGAGTGTAGTTTTGGCTAAATGCGGCATACGATAAAGCCACCAACTGTTGTTTCTTTCTACATTGAATAATTGTTAATCCCAGATTCCGGAAAATTTTCTTAATACATAAATACTCCAAATTCCAACGTTTGAAACCATCTAAATCGTTAATCTTATATATGTTTACCGCAGCAACAACAGCGCTTCCGGTAGGAATGACCTATGTAGGTCGAGCTGACCTAAATAGGTCACTGAGATGTCGAACCCGCTTATTGTACACACTTCAGCAAGGGGAAGGTCTTGGTCCCGCGCGCGCACTTCTATTAGACAGAGTCGGAAGTTTCGGTTGTGAGGCCCTCATTTTGGAATCGCTTCATTCTAGACCTGCGCTTGTCGCCTCGGTTAAATTGCTTGCTTTTTTTATCAGTTCCTCAAGTCACATTTCTTTCGCTGTGGCTGGGCTAGGAACCCCTCTGAGTAGGTATCTTGAAAAGGCGCTATATAAATTCTCAAAATGAATGAATGAATGTAGTGTTTTGCGACATACAATTAACAATGGGAGCTGGTGTTACTTTTCGTAATTAGTATGAATTCTCGTGCTACTATGTGTGAAACTGATATTGGTTAAATGGTATCACACATCGAAACTCCAATGGCACCCAAGATTATATGAATGCAATTCTCAATAACGATAAAATTACCTGTGCCGACAAAGCATGTGCTTGAATACTGATGCCTTATCGTACTTATGCAATTACTGTTACTTATGCAAGATGGCCACTCGGTGTGTAGCTGGCAGCTGACTGAGTAAATCATCCAGCTGCCTTTTCATCCATCTTAATTCCTCAAGCTTTCCGTCTTTACGAGTTCAGTGATTAAACGATTACCAGCGCAAGTTGTGGGATTAAATATTGTACCTTGTCATTTCGATTGCTGCGGTCCTATAGGCCTATGCGTCTCATCTCAAGCAACGCGCTTCTAAGAAATTGCTATAGAGCGTTACCATTGCAGTGTTACCATTGTGCCACCATTACCTCTTCTTCCACTAGAACTCGTGATAGCTCGAATATTTCGACTGCGATATAATTATAATAAATCGTATTGTAGATCATTTTCCAATGCCTGAATTTGCATCTTACGATGGAATGGAGAATTGGGGATTAATCGCCTACAAAGACTCAATACTTCTGCCTGATACGAAGAAAGATGGAGATGTCGCGAAACAAAAGACCCTATATGTTATTGCCCGCGAATTGGCCCACAATGTAAGTCACTACCGGTACTATAAAACCATCAACATAAAAACTATATTGTGAACAAAAGTGTAGGCCTACACAGCTATTGCAAAATGCAGCACAGTTAAAGCAAGTGTCTTGATGGCCATATAATACAAATTCTGCTCGCAACCAACAAAGGCCCTAATGTTGGATCTAAAACAGCTACTGGATCGCTGTTGTTCAGGCACGTAACTAGGATTTTTCGTTTGGGGGGGCTTAAACCTTGAACATGGCAACATTTATACAGTGTTCATACGAATTTTAGCCGTAAGCATACAACGGCTTGACTTGTTTGGGGGGGCTTCAACTTCGTTTGGGGGGGCTTAAGCCCCCCCAAGCCCAACGCTAGTTACGTCCCTGCTGTTGTTCTGTTTGTGTTAATACTTTTAACCATTCTAATGCATAGTCCTATTGCAAACGCATGAATCCAGACGTAAATGTCGTCTAGGTGACTAGGTCAATAGTAAGGTTTGGAAAGTATTCGAGTCCATGCGTAAGGCTGACGAACAGCCGACGACAAATACAACGGCAAATGGCATGATATAAGTTTCACACATGATCGCGTGACTTTGGTCTGTCAGCGTTGACACTGAGAATAAATCTTTAAGACTTTAAGAGTTTTCGTTTGTTGTAGTAGTAGGCCTACGTAGCGTTCATATATGCTTCATTATCACATGAATGATGATGACCACTGAATGACCAAAATGACTGGCAATGTTTTATGTCTTAAATATGTCTGCGACTTTACGTTCACTTGTTTGACGTCTGGCGGCGCCACTGCTTACACCACTGCATTTCCCTGCAACGCCGCTGCTGCAGTCCGCCTCCACTGACTCCTTGACCGACTGGATGTCTTCCAACCGCCTTCGCTTGAATCCCTATAAGACTCAATACATGTGGCCGAGCACCCCATGCAGCTCGCTAAAATGGAGGTCTTACCTCTGAGTTCCCCCATAATATGGGGGACTCAAGGTCTCTGACAGAGGTTGAAAAGTAATATTACTTTTCAACCTCTGTCAGAGACCTTGGCGTCATCTTGGATTCAGAACTCACCCTCTCGCCGCATATCTCGTAGCTGAGTCGTGCTTGATACTTTCAGCTGCGACAGCTTCGCGTGGTTTCCCGCTCTCTTTTCCCCCAATCTGCTCCTACTCTCGTCATGCGTTCATTACCTGTCGGTTCGATTACTGCTGCTCCCTGTGAATTGTGCGTCCCCAAACTCGACTAAATTGCCTTGAACGCGTAATGCATTCCGCTCTGCGCTTGGTCAGTCCGCTTAGGCGCATTCTTAATTCGGCCGTATCTCTCAATAAATGCGAGATATCACTGGTTATCACTCTCGCACCGTGGTTAAGCCCACAATTCCGAATATGTTTCCTCCTGAGCTGCGGTCTCTTCCTCGAGATTAGTCCACCGCTTTCTTCTCTGTCCTATAGAGACTGTTCTATTTCGCCAGGGTTGGGCTGGGAGCGCCTTTGAATAGTTTCCTCGAAGGGGCGCTATATAAATACTTAGCTGATTGATAGATAGATTGATTGATTGATTTGTACAGGAAAGTTATAGCTTACATTTTGTGGTTGGAAATTTTGAACAATAAATAATTTTAGTCTCTAAAATGGGGTACTGATTGATGAGAAGCAAAAGTAATCAAGCACCGAGTTTTTTTATGAGATCTTTTCTAGATAACAGGTGGTCTGCGTTTACAATATGTTGGTGTCTTGCGCCTTTAGTACTTTGGAAACCTTGTTACCTGTCGATCCTGGGATCAAGTTTGGCTGAAGGAAGGTTTTGCATCATTTTATGGAGTCCAAGCAGTGACGGCGGTTGATCCGACTTCTTTTATGTGAGTACACGAGTCTATTCGGTAATATACACATTACAATAATCTTGAGAAATAAGTAGGAAATTATAAGAGTTATAGTGGTAATTTAAAGAGAAATAAGTAGGAAATTATAAAGAGATATAGTGGTAATTTAACAGAGACGATGTGAGGTAGCTGTATGTAGGGAGACGCTCATTTCTTGCATGTAATTTCTTGACCCACGAGGGACTAACATCAGAGTCCTGCATAAAAGAAATATGGTCCTTCGCAAGACTGAGATCAAACCACACTTCTGATACTGGTATGCCTACGAAATTCCATTATTTGTTAGCAAAGGTGTACTTACCCAGGCAACGTAAGCTCGCAATACGCAGTTGCGTCAGGAGATTTGAATTTCCGAGGCATCGGACCACAGAAAAAACAAAGGCTAATTCCAACAGCATAATTGCGAAAAGACAAAACTGTAAATTGCATAATGGTTAACCGATTTCTAGCTACGCTTGCGAACTGATTGGCTTCTCTGCCTACTTTCTTACTCGCTTATTTGCGTAAGTAGTAATATCCATAAAAATACATATATTTATTTATTTATTTATTCCGGATATTTCTATAGCGCCTCTCGAAGTCAACTACTGCTCAGAGGTGCTCCCGACTACAGCATTGATACTGTGCCGGAATTTTCACGCCGAAGCGCCACGAGCAATTGCGAGTGAAGGACTTGCCCAAGGTCCGTACGCAGCGGATAGAGTGGGATTCGAACCTGCAACCCTCCGGTGACAAGGCGCCGAACTTACAACTGAGCCACCACGCTTTACGCAATATACATACTTGCATAGAGACTTACATACATGTATACATACATACATGCATCCGTACATTCATACGTACATACATGCAATTTACGCACATTTGCATAATTTATCTCCCTTTGTTCATTCACTGCTTCCTTTCTTCTATTTCCTTTCTTGTTTCCTTTCTTCCTTCCTTATTTATTTTACTTTTACTTACTCATACAGTTACTTATTTATACAGGATTTTCTGCTTGCTCAGATGTCAATTGGTTCCATTTCTTAACAGTTTACTTTGTTGTGTAAACATACTTCTAGAAAGAGCAACATTTTGCCGAGAAAATGGAATCGGTAATGGACGAAGACGCCTACAATTATTCACGACCGTTATTAACCGTACGTTCATCTTACTATAAAGCAACGGACTTTTTCAACAAGATACTCCTTGTAAAGGTATTTGTAAAACTTTTAAATGAATTTATTTTTGGCTGAATAATTAATTCATCTGTCGCCTCAAAGTTCAAACGTCGTTCAAGAATATGAACATTTGTCACCTGAACTGCGTCGCATTAATTCACATTTAAAACAACGAAATTTACATAGCACAACAGCATAGTCGAGAGAGTGTTTTTTCATCTAGCACGAGATGATTGAACAAAAGAATAAATATAGGCTAGTTCGGCACTGCAGAGTAGCCTAACTGTCGCAATCCGACAAAAAATTAACTATTTTCAAAGCAGATAAGCAGCCGAGGATATTGATACATTTCATCTAAAGACTTCACGTACCTCACCAGTTTTTTGCTTCAAAATTGTGATTGTGACTAACCTCTGTACTGAATGCTACGTCTAAAGGTGCCTAATGCCTACACATTATGCATGCTTGTAAATGGAATTTCCGTTGTGGTGTGACCTCTTACCAGTATCTATAAATAGATGAATATAGCTGCAAAGAGAGAATATCGTCGACTAGAGCGTAGATGGAAATGTTCAAACTTTGAGGAGGATAGATTGCAAATTATCAACTATTCCAGAAGCTTTTACATCTGCAGCCAGCTTGAAAGAGCTAAAAAATCTTCGGATCTATGGTGCATCTCTCACCTGCATGTGCTTTCAAAAAATGTTCTCAATTGCCAACGCCATAAACCGGATAACCAGAAAGTATTGTAATTGTGATCTGACATTTATGAAGCGCCACCTCGAAAGAAAAAACTCATTAGTAGCGCTCCCGACCCGAACCAGTGAAATTGCTGCCAATAGCAACTATACTCCAGGCGCTTGCGAAACTGTGGAAGGGACAAACTGAGGAACTCGAGCCGCAGCTGTTGAGAAAGGTGTTTCCAACTGGTGGGTTCAACACAGGCAAAGTTTCTGGACTGAGCTGCAGAAGTATGCATACGAGGGACAATGAGGAGTCCATGAGGAGCCAACTGAAGGGTGTCACGACCCGGGACTGAGGAGACCAATAAGCAGAAATCCCTAAGGTATGCAATTTAGCATAAGAGTCAGGGTCTTTAACTGAATACGCTGCTAAACAGGGAGCCAGCGCAAAGTATCCTGCATAAAGGAAGCCACTTGGCCAAACCCGAAAACTCATCCAATAAGACGGGCTGCGGCATTAAGAACAGACTGAAGCTTCGAAATATTAGCTAGTGAAAGTCCAGCATAGATAGCATTACCAAAATCCATATGAAAGGAGAGGGAGCCGCGGATGGTACGGAGCTGACGAAAGTGGTAAAAGCATGAGCGCCAGACATGGTTGACATTATCGATCAAAGAGAGATCTCGGTCTAGGAAAACTACAAGATCACGGACGGTGGAAGAGAAAAGAATTCGTCGAAAGTAGCAAGCTGAGCGCGGCCACCAAGACAAGTGAACTGGGTCTTAGTAAAATTTCATCGGAGGTGGTTGGGGCATCCAGAGATTAAGGAAAGATCTTGCATCAAGAATCCTCTCTGCCAAAGAAAGAACAGCATCGTCCGGGACGGGAGGCCCAGGTGTTATCTGCATAATGATGAACAACAACACCAATAGGAGGGAGATTCCGTCCAAGCTTGACAGTGTACAGGATGTATCGGAGTGACAGAACCTTGAGGGAGAACAAGAGAAATAGAGAACTACACGGAACGTAGGCATATATGGGTCCAAAGATAGCACAGTCGGACAAGTCCGAGAGGAAGGACCGAAGCCAATATCGCTAAATCCAAAAGATATCTGAAGACGCTTCTAAAGGATAGAATGATACACAGTATCAAAAGCAGCGTTTACATCATAGAGGGTTAGAAGCGTAACCTATGAGAACGGTCAAAATTTCATGCATTGACAGTTTGATCATGACATCCTGTCTCATTCTTTTATGTTTTCTGATTTATGATTTATTCTCGAAAAGGGAGCTGCAGTCGTGCGAATGATGGAGAGTTTCATGGGTCATGAATGTTTTAAGAGTGGCATCCGCGTAAGTTATAGTTATTCATTTTTAGACGATGACTAATTCTTAGTCAAACCGATTTACTCGAATATGGAAAGCAGAAATTCATGTAGTCGAAGAGCTTTTTAATTTGAAGATGTGACCTTATTAATGTTAAGCAGAGTTCCCTACTCCAAGATACGTAACCTACAGCTGCCTCCTTTTTTCATGATGATTTCCAATGGGGCTTGTAAGGGTTATTCCAAATTGTGTTTGCATAAAATTTAAAGAGATTTAACCTACGTCTTAATTGTTCTAAGGTGCTGTTCTAACATTCATCTTTCCATCCTTTCGGAAAGGAATGGTACAGTAAAGCAGTCAGATGGACTTACGTTCCGGAAGAGCAAACCTATTTTGGAAATTAATTATTGTATTACGGTACCGTTACTATTCTTGTATTTATATAATTAATTATTGTGGCACTGTTGTTTTTTTTCTCAGCGATACCTTACAGACAATCAATACAAAACCGTTGAGACAAGCGATCTTTGGGCCGCACTACAACAGGTATTTGCATGGAGCCTCTTATGTTCGTGAGCTTTTTATTGTTTAATTATAATAAAATTAAACAGATGTTATCGCTGCGGAAACACTGAACACAGAACATTTCTTAGTATTTGTTAGACATCACGTTACAAATAGGCCGGTGTCGCGTGACAGACTATCCGTCCTAAAACTATCCGGGGGATGAATAAATTTATCCCCCGGATGGAATCTACCGGTATAGAGTATCCGGGGGATAAACCATTTCTATCCCCCATCGTGTAAAATCATCCCCCGGGGTATAACAATTCACAGCTATAGGGTATTATTGAAAATGCGTATAATTGATAATCTATTCTTATCTTATCTCATCTTATCAAATCTTATATGATTATTTATAAAGCGCCTCTCACAGTATAGACTATTCAGAGGCGCTCCCAGCGTGTCAGCCCCGAGAGAGTATCAAATTTGTCATCCTTGTTTTTGACACATAGATATCATTATTATTATTACTTTTATTATTATTATTATTAGTAGTATTATTATTATTATTATTATTATTATATTATTATTATCATCATCATCATCATCATCATCATCATCACCATCATCATCATCATCATCATCATCTTTATTTTTAGGGAGCTTTTAAACAGCGTCCCTTCAAGGTGATCTACTCAGGAGCGCTCCCAGTCCAACCACAGCTAGAGAGAGTAGTCTTTAAGTTGATAAGGAACAAGGTAAAGTGAGTCATAGGAACCAGGCGGAGTGCAACAGGGAGACAAATTTATGCTGTAATCAAAATCCAAAACGAGAAATAGGTAAAGCAAGTGACTCTAAGTGTTCTAAGTCTTCTGAGCAATATTTCGAACAGATCAAACCGAAGTTACAGTAGGAGCAGCATTACCTTGTCGTTGAAACATTTATCAAGATATTTTCGCATTTCTGAAGGCTCACCGAAGTCAACATCTAGCGTGGCAGAACCGGAAGCAATCTCAAAGGGATAGGCAGCTGCGTACAGCCCACACGAAGAGAAGTCCATTTGCTGCTGGCAGTGAGGACTTTAACATGTAGGTTCCCGATGTGGTTAGGTGCCTTGTGTAGAGCTGACGAAATTGTCGGCCGAGATTTGCCGAGATACCAATTAATCGACCGTTATCAAGCGCTACCTATACCAGTTCACCTAATTAGCACCTTATTCCATTTTCATGGCACCGTCGTTTGTGATTGGCAACTGATTGCTCTTATTTGTCATCCTTATTTTAGACACATCCATCGCAGCAAGCCCTTCACGCAGCTAATAATGCGAATACACATTGTTTAATTTGCGTGAGTTTACAACACCACAAAGAACACAAGAGTCATTGAAGTTGGTTCGTTGCCTCAAATGGCTTAACTGGCTTTGCTGGTGTACCCATTGATACGAATCGACCGATATCAAGCGCGAGCTGCCAATTCACCTAATTAGCACCTTAGTCCCTTTTCATGACACTGTCGTTTATGACTGCTGATATTTTCTTTTCCTCGTTTTGCTGGTGTACCGATTGATACGAATCGACCGATATCAATATCACAACTTGCCTAAGAGTAAATAGAGTATAGAGTAGAGAAAGAGAGTGATGAGAGGATCGCTGACTTCGCTGAATTCCTTGCCAACAATAAGTAGCAAATGGCTTTGCCTATGAACACGACTGATGTAATTCTAAACTGACTTAAATCGCACAATTTGTTATTATGTTGCAGGGGGATACTTTATGACGGGGGATAATTTTGTACGACTCATGCGGGATACTTCTGCACGAGGGGAGATAGTCCCTCCCGTTCACATTCATCCGGCCGGATACTCCATTCTGTTAAGGGGATATACTTGTATGGGGGATACTCTATTTCGTGACACCGGCATTACATTTTCTGTTGTGCTCTTGGGTTGTTGGTTTTACTGTTAGTCTGCTTTGAACAAAAATGAAACGTAAAGTATTAATAACTGTAACGGAAAACCGTCGAGACAAGCCATCTTTGGGTCGCACTACAACATTAATACCCCCGAATTCCGCATTTTCTCAGTTCCTCCATCAATACCGTCACTGACTCGTCGTCATCTACCTCATTCACCCTACTCATCACTTAACAGGCTTTCCACTCCAAATTGAAAACTCGCGTCTTCAAGAATTTCTACCCTAATCCATCTGATCCTCTGCCTTTCAAGCTTTCTCGGCCTCAACGAAAACCTCCGTAACAGCTGCTCTGCCTCTCTTTGGTCTCCTGGCAACCGGACTTGGACCAACAAAAAAGAAAAAGAAAACAATGGACATCGATCTCTGGACAACACCTCTGATACAACGCACTCATGAATAAGCTGGTGCTCTGCGCTTACACGTAGCTTTATAGCGGCGCTTTAGAAAATTGGAGATTACGATTACATTTCTTAGCATTTGTTAGACTTCGCGTTACAAAGAGGCCGGCATTACATTTTCTGTTGTGCTCTTGGGTTGTCTGTTTCACTGTTTGTCTGCCTTGCACGGAATAAAACGTAAAGTATTAATAATTGTAATTTGTAATTGTTATTACAATGGGAAATTAGTATATCGCCACTTTAAAAAATAAGTCAGAGGCGTAAAGGACCTGAGAAAAGAAAACGATCAAATAGAATAGTTCCAAGCGCTTACGGAAATGAAGCAAAGAGAGACCAAAAAGCTCATATCAAAATGTAATTCAAAAAATCGCTTGAACACCAGCACTGATGAAAAACTGTTACCGGTATAAGAATACATGTAAATGTCATTATTAATAACTGTAATTGTGAGCTCATTAATAACTGTGATTGTGAGCTCATTAATAACTGTAATTGTGAGCTCATTAATAACTGTGATTGTGAGCTGAAAGAAATTGAGCAATTGTTATTATTGACCTACGTAGATGGATAACCTAAGGGAATACTATTCTTCCGTTTATGTTATATCATTTGCTCTTCTCAGGAGGACTGTACTGAACCGGGTCTAAATCTCCATGAGACAATGAAGACTTGGGTCTACAAAGCGGGACTACCTGTCATTCTAGTCTTACCTCTTTGTAAAGACAATGAGTTCGTTGCCATTCAGGAACGATTCCTGAGCGATCCACTGGAAGTCGATGATAGCAGGTTGGTAATGGCAACGATAATTGCAAATTTATATAGCGCCACTTCAAGAGAGGTAGGCAAACAATAATGACTGACTCTCCTTGTCTTCTCTTGTCTTACCTTACCTTGTCTTGTTTTCTTTGTCTTGTTCCGTCTAGTCTGTCCTGTCTTGTTCTGGCTTTTCGCATTTAGTCTTTTTTGTCTCTAGTTTTAGGTATGACCAGAGCAATACAATCAGGTGACTTCGTTGAATAATGATAACTCTGAGAATAGAAACTTTAATATAGAAATTGTGGCTGGTCAGAATGTAATGTTTAATAAACTATGAGCCTCACTTTGAAAGAAATACTTTGTTAAACAGGAAGTAAGCACATAAGTTATATGTTCAAATTTTTACGTATTGGTCATGACTCTAGCCAAGACTTCTGAATTCTATGCAGCTTCAGCATGTCTGAAAGCAACTTGGAACACGGTTGCCCATTGTTAGAGCGCTCGCGTTGTGCTTGGCATGGAATTATCGTTAAATTCTTCGCATGATCGAAATTGCAATTGATCTATTTCATTTTCGAAGCTATAGTACCTTTATTTATGTCCATCTTTTACTTGTATTCTGCAGCTAAGATGATCATTGAAATTTCCAGTGTGATTCTCCTTACAGATTTTATTTTAGTTATAGTTACAGTTATAGTTAGTGATTTTTCATTTTAGTTATAGTTAAAGTTATAGTTAGTATTATTTTTTAGTTATAGTTACAGTTATAGTTAATGATTTTTTATTTTAGTTATAGTTACAGTTATAGTTAGTATTATTTTTTAGTTATAGTTACTGGACTTTTATTTTAGTTAATTTTAGTTAGTACATAGGCTATAGTTACAACTGGCTCCAATGGCGCTCCACCTGGTCCCTATTGATTAATTATCTCAGAAAATCTTTAGCATTTTTTTTATCTCCTCCCCTTGTCAACAACTGTCAAACATTCAAGGACCCCCTAACAAAATTATGTCAAAGAAAATGACACAAGCATCAGAAGGATTACCCCACCCCAGAAAATTTCTATGACTCTAACAAATGCAAAACACTGAAATATTGTTATTCAGATTTGAATTGATACTTAATGGCTACAGTACACGTGTCACAGATAGCTAATGGATTTTTCCATTCAAAATACAATCTCGTTTACTTTTAAATGTGTAGGCTATTAAATTTGATTTTTATGATGAACATTTACAATTTGAACATCAGCATAATAACCTTTTTATTTAAAATCAAAACAAATTTCTCACTCTTTAATATTAACAACTGAGAAAAAATCATCTTTCCATCAAAAAGAAACTTGAAATATTTGATTTTTGAAAAGAACCCAGGATATTCCCAAAGAGAATATCCAGCACATTTTCTCATTTTATCTGGGAACAATTAACAAGATAATTTAAAACAAATAACAGATCTTTAGATACATTTTGGCTACAAGATTAATATGACTACTAATTTTTACGAATTTGCGCTATAGTCAACTTGGGTTCCAATCGCTAGGGCCTATGGAAGCGTTTACAAAATAATTACATTTAATAAATTGAGCGCATCGATATCTATATTTAGACCTATAAATACCGATGAATGAGCCACAACTTCTGGGTTAATTCACAAATCCAAAATCCTGGCGGACATAGGCCTAAGCTGTTCTCGTGTTTATCGATATTACACTTTTTTTATTTCATTAACGAAAATAGCAATGAATTTTCGTTAGTGTTATTTTCGTTATAGTTACAGTTATAGTTAATGATATTTTTAGTTATAGTTATAGTTATCGTTAACGAAATCGTTTTTTGTTCGTTAACGAACATTTTCGTTATCGTTAACGTTAACGAGAATCACACTGGAAATTTCTATATTTCAAAATGTAGGTCACCATATTCTGCAAGACATCTTGAACTGCTTGCTATCCAATCAATTTCTAGTGAAGATTGTATATTTTAAAGTGGTGTCTTTAAAATCGCCTGTGATCACCTATTAGCTTCAAACATATTAATTATGATTTAAAATTCTTCTTCTAAATATCACATGTTCGGAAAATACTCTTTTCAGTCGTTCAATTTGGTCGCTTTTTCAGTCATACCTTATCGAGTCAACCTTCTGATGCAATCATGTGCATTAAGTTTTACAAAGTAAATTTGATTTCAGTTATATTGGAATCGCAGAAATTGTCCAAATATAGATAGAGCCTATGTCGGATCTAAATTGAAAATCAATGCATTTGATTTGAAATCAAGTTTGAAATGATATTATTGTGGTCTCGCATTGATTTGTGGATTATTTTCCTCAAATTCGCCAACAGGCTTGTTAACAATATCCTTCGCTTGAAAAACACTTCGCTTATGAACATTTTCGCCAGCGTATGGTTGCTCTGATGACATATGACTTGGGACAATTGTAGGCATCTCTGGCATGTTCCTCTCAACTACCGAACAAGAAGAGGTGACAGTGGTCTGGTTTGGTTGAAAAAAACCTATGGTGAGTGATGAGACGATCAATCACGTAATATATCAGTATATTGTTCTCAGAGATGAAGCCTTTCTGTTGCACCATCCTACATAAGTCATCATCATTTTCATCATCATAATCATCATCATCATCGACATGATCATCACCATCATCATCGCCGCGTTTCCTACAAATCGCACACATCCGGCGTGTGTTGTGGACAGGGTGCACGAAGTCATATACTATCAAGGCATTTCGGGGGGAAATCTCAAACCCTTCGAATGGGTTTGGGCTTTATTTGAAGTTAGATTGGATTTTGGTTTGTGGTCGTGCGTGTCAGTCTCACAACACACGCCGGATGTGTGCGATTTTTAGGAACTCGCAACTATAGTTGAGTTTTGTTAATGATATTCTGCTTGTAAACACCTTTAAGAGAAATGTCGTTATAACCTATGACGGCTGGTAACATTTCATACCTCAAGAATATCTCCAATATACATTTCTGTATGCACACACGCTTATTTATTTATGTATGTATGTATGGATGTATGTATGTATGTATGTATGACGTGTATGTATAATATTGTATATATATAATTATATATATATATTATATATATAATATATATATATTGTTACTACGTTAGTTATTTTCAACATTCCTCTGAATTCGACGGACGATTGGATCCAATTCAACCATGATGCATCAGGATATTATCGAGTCAACTATGACCCCTGTTTGTGGGAACGAATAACCAAACAGCTCAATGATAACTACACGGTGGGATATACTTATATATATATATTTACACACCTATATCCAGTATTTTTTTCTAGAAAAAATCTTTTGAAACTGAACAATTATGGAAGGACTAAAACCCCGAGAAAAACGGGAATTGGGGTTGGCGTGGGTCTCAATAAACACTGAAAACAGTTCACGACACTTAAATTAAATTAAAACAACTAAATTTATTTTTATTATTTCCACCTGAAAAAGACACTCGTCTTAATGGGTGTGTGTATAATGCATCAATGTTTGCTCTCGGATGAACAGGTGTTGATTAGTCGGCGTTGTATATTTAATTCTAGCTGTTCTTACTGGTAGGGCTTGTGCATGCATCGCACGTGGAGGCGCGATTGGAAATAAGCTGATGCAGGCTATCGAAGTGTGAAGAGCGTGGAGTGTAGAGTACATTTTAATAGTAATGTGCGTTGTTTTTCGTGTGTATTGAAAGAAGACATATAATTGAAATGTTTTCGGACTCTGTTCATGTGCAAAGACATTAGACATCCACGCACTTTTCTGCCATAGTTAACTTATGACGTTTCTACACATTTCATACCTCAAGACTTTTCTTCAACCTTTCTCGAGCCGATGGTTGGTTGCATCATGGACAAATTTCCTCCATCTCCTCTACCTCAAGACAATCTAGAATAATATACATTCATGCACGCACACATACTTACATATACTATTGCACATAATTATCCACTGCGAGATCATAACGCTAGTCTGTAAGGCGCAACAGGGCTTAGCTCCAGCTTACCTTTGTGATCTGATGCGCAAACCTCTCTCCGCTTTTTCTCATCGACCCTTACGTTCTCTGAATAGGCTTGATCTGTTCGTTCCCCAGGTGAGGTCTTCCAGGCTCAGTTTCGCTGTTTCGCTGTCGCGGGTCCATCCCTATGGAACGCCCTTCTCTAGGTACTGAGTGGGACCCTACTTGCTGGGTTCTCTGTCTGTCTGTCTGTCTGTCTGTCTATCTGTCTGTCTCTCTCTCTCTTTGTTGTTCATCGTCAAAGTCTTTTCTTTTTGCGCGAGGCTCACACGCTGAGAGCGCTTCTGAATAGTTCGCACTGTGAGAAGCGCTTTATAAACACCCAGATACCATACCATACCATACTTATAAGCAAAGGTAGAGTAAAAAAAATATAGTTACATCAAATCCTATATGTTCTTGTAGGTTTTCACCGAAATTGCACGATGGAAACTGCTTAGCGACTCATTGAGTCTCGCTAAAGCCGAAAAGCTAACCAGTGATATATTTCTCGGTCTGACCAGATACGCATCACAAGAGAGAGGTATCGCGCCATGGGTTCCCATCTGTTCCGGTATCGTTGGTATCATCAAAATGTTGTCCAATACGTCCAGCTTCAGTCGTCTTCGGGTATTGATTTTAAATTTCTTATTTCAGGTTCTCAGAAGAAAAGCAAAGTGCGGGATTGTCAGCGGGACAGAGCTGTAGTACCGGTACTTTATTTCCGATGGTCTATCGACCTAGCACGATTTTCTGTTGAATGTGAAATTTCGTAGACAACTTACTTATTGACAACCTGATGACTTCTTGTCTTATTGACTTATGAACTGCCAGGTTGACCGACCCGCCAATCGTGAATTTGTTTGTTCTTCAGAGATACACACTGGAATTGACCACTTCTGTGATGGATGAACTGCAGGTCAAGGATGAAGGCAGCCATGTCGAAAAGTAAGAGGGACATAAAGTCAATAAATTTTTGTCACTCCCGTCCTCACACAATTGTGTCATAATATCGTTGCTCATGTACCCAAGAGACTGACCTAAGATGCCGTTACTAGGTCACTCATTATCATTATCGTTACGAAAACATGAACTCGTACAACATCACACAGGAATGCGAATCTGAGGCGCGTTTAGTTAGTCGTTAAGTGGAGAGTAGTTAGATTTTGAGAAGTGTGTAACCCAATAAGAAATAACGAGTTTTGAGGCGTCTGTTGAAGGAAGAATAATAGTTTGAGCTCAGAGGTACGTTGGTATGCCTTCCTGTTCCATTCCTTATGATGCAGAAACATTGAATGCGCGAGGCCCATGACAGTGTTGCATCGTGGCTCTGCCAAAAAGACAAAAGCAAGGTTAAAGATTTAATAGAAGATTTATACTGCACCAAGCGAGCCAGAGAATTCTGGATGTGTCGAAACCTGTTGAGTTTAAGATCAGAAGTGGTATAATCGAGGTGAGAGTAGAAAAGAAAGCAGTCTGTAACATTTCTTTGGTTAGTGTAGACCACTTTATATGACATATTGCCTTGCTATGATAAATATCACATTTTCGGATGGCTAGTCTAGAAAGTAGTAGCAGGTGATCAAAGTATCAAACCGCACTAAGGACGAGGCATACCGAAAAGTAAACACGCCTAGTGAGTATCAATAGATGTACCGATAAGTACTGAAGCCATGACCTGAAGCAATTTGTTTCTTAATCCGTGTGTGTGTGGAAGAGACCATTAAAGAGTTTTTGAAATACCATGGAGATTAGAGATGGGTCTAAACTATAACTGGCTGTTGGTGTTCAGGTCAGGATTCTTAACTAAAAGGTGTGCTGTAGGCAGATTTACCTTACAGCATGTTAGAAAACAGCCTTCGGTAAAAGACATGCGTGTCAGTTGGTTGTGAGGCGCTTTTTTACGGCAAGGCTGCGATACGGCGCCATATAAATCTTCATCGTCGTCGTTGTCGTTGTTATTGTTGTTGTTGTTATTATGATTATGCCAGATGTAAAATAAAGTGGGAGAAAACATCAGAACAAGAAACAATAAGTGATGTAGGCGTGATGTCCATCGGCGAGCATTTAGCAGCAGTATAAATACGACAATCATGCACGAATATACATGTATACATGCATACATCATGCATACATACCTCATGCATACATACATACATACATACATACATACATACATACATACATACATACATACATACATACATACATACATACATACATACATACATACATACATACATACATACATACTTATAGACACGTGTGTATGCAAATGTGTATCTAATACATGTATTGTACACATGCCTGCACGTATATGCAAGTATAAGTACACAAATAAAACACTAATATATGTAAGTTTATATATACAAGTTCAACTGCAATTCTTTGTAAACATGCTTCTGGGTTAGTGAACTTCGATTTTGGAAGTACCTCCTGTGTCTCTTCGTTCTGCTCAATGCTGTTTTGTTCACAACTTACAACGTACATTCTTTTAACTGATTATCGACCGCGGTCTGTCTGTCTGTCTTGGCGGCTTATCATCTGGATGTCGACTTGATTATGACTTGCTTTAATAGCGCCGTCGTTTGATACCGTGTGCATTATACATGGGCGCTATAGAAATTTCTAGTTAATAACAATATAACAGAAATAAATGCTTGCATTCATTAACACATACATGTGTTTTCGCTGTGTATGTTTTTTAAGACTGCTACGTCCAAAGATTATGTCGCTGGCGTGTTCTGTGGGTCATAGAGGATGCATAGAAAACACAATGGTGATATTTCAAGCCTGGATCGGAAACCAAACGTAAATTTCATAGCATTTGCTACATGTTATTCATTACTTTTGCGTTTAAATGGATCATCATCGTCATCGTCGTCGTCATCATCATCATCATCATCATCATCATCATCATCATCATCATCATCATCATCATCATTATCATCATCAAAATCTCCATATCTCGATGGCCACGGAGTCTATGCGTAACTTCCATCTACGCCTAATTACAAATTCTCTTTGTTTAAGAGAGCCCCAGTTTAATGGTGCCGACAAAGCAATGTCCTCTCGTTTTCAAGATATCACTAAAGCAGCTAGAACGAGCTTATGGCCTGAGAGTCGACGATGCAATAGCAATAGAATAGCAATTGAGCATCGTACTGACTTACTGACTTATAATAATTATTGACCTACATTCTTCACATCACCTCACAGTGTGCATGCGGCGTTCTGTTTGCTGCAGATGGCTAGCAGAATAACAACAATAATAAATTATATTGTGTTTTGTAAGACAAATTTACTTCTTCATAAAACGAATAAACTCACACACATACTAGTAAACTGACCGTCTTCGTTATTATTATTACGGTATTATTATTATTATTATTTTTTTTTCTTTACCCGAGGTACCCGAGGTATCAAGGATCCCTCAGGATTTGGAAAAAATTATTGTTATTTAGGAGCAGAGATAGTGTCTGGAGGGTCAGGCCTCGTCTTCGGGGGAAAGCGTGGGGAAAGTGCCTTGTTATTATTATTATTATTATTATTATTATTATTATTATTATTATTATTATTATTATTATTACTACTACTACTACTACTACTACTACTACTACTACTACTACTACTACTACTACTATTTTTATATATTATTATTTTTTTTACCCTATGGGTCATTTTCCGAAATGTTACAAATTTCGTCTCCGAAAAAGAAAATTTTTTTTTCTTCCAAAAATTGGCTGCAAGTGTTTTTTTAGTCACGTACATAGTTACATTCAACTAATTTGAAAGAAATCCACTATATTTTTAATCATAAGTTAATTTTTTTTTCAGAATTTATAAAGTCAAAACTGCTCTTTTTTCATTACAGTCCAGTCTTTTTGTGTTATCATATTTAATCACAGGGACCTGAAAGATTCCTCTGGTGCTTATAAAATGGCAATCTCCTAAAAGTAAATGATACCAGCATTAAGTAGGAATACAGCAGGCCTTTCCTTCACATAATATATTAGTCTGGTGTCAAGAAATTAAGACATTTTTCGAAATTATTCAAAAAAAGAAATATTATTTTTAGCTGCAGAAAAAAATCTGTGCAGCATTAGCTATAACTGTATGTTGTATGCATTAGATACAAGTTGAACAACATTTCAAGAGTTGCTAGTAAATTTTAATTACATGCAATTTATTTTTATATCAAATAATTCACAAAAAATACATGTAATTCACTCTTAGCAATGCGTCATTACCATCCATGGCAAGATGCGACTGTCATGAGAAAATAGCAGAAATCAGATGTATACGGATGGTAATGATGAAAAACAACCGCTGGATGGTAATGACAAAATTATGGAATTTATGACAGCTGTCAAATATTTTCACTTGAATTACTCTATCAGCTAAGTAATTTAAATCAGTTCAACAAATGCGGTAAATAAAATGAGTTATCAATGTTATAATCTTCCTAAACCAGGAAATACAACACGAGATGGTAATGAAACAGAAATTTACTTTTTTGTAATTTGGAACACACAAACTTAAATTAAGAATAAAACATTATGATTTTCAACACAAATCTGTGTGATTCCATTATTAGTTGACAATATGTTGTTCCTGATGTTTTTCTTTTAGTAAGTAAGCACGTTCTCTAAAAGTTATAGGCTTCCCAAAAATTGAGATGGCTATGATGCTTATTTCTATGGACAAGTATAAATAGGCCCAAAAAGAAATAAATGTTACGAAAATGAGTCTAAATGTTTAATTATTGCATATGCTAGCTACTAATGAATCAAAATAATATACCTTTGCTACAGGTTGTAATGGAATAAATTTGCGTAAAAGCTGAATTTAATGCATTGTACACCGTCTCGGACAGAGGATGGTAGTGATATTTTGTATACATTTGGTAATTTATTTCTAACTTTCCAAAATCTAGCAGCTAAAACAATGATGGGAAATGTTACTCTGCTCATTCTTTGAAGGATAGGGGGCAAAAGTTTGAAGAAATTATCGAAAAAACTCAAAAAACCAGCATGGGACATCAATTCTGCACTTTTCGGATAATGACCCATAATTATATGATCCTCAGGTGCAAGATAGCCTACTAATTAGTGATGTTGACTCTATTATTATTCATTCGTTCATTCAAATCGGACAGTTATATACCAGTAGCGCTTCTTCAAGGAGAACTACTCAGAGGTGCTCTTGACTCCAGCGCGGCAGAATAGAGCAGTTTTACGGCGATGAAAGAACGGGGAAGAAAAGGTTCTGCGAAGCAAGCGTAGCGCTAGGGAAGACTATTCCAGGTAACAGGGCCCACCATCGAGAAAGCGCGATGCTGCCTGGTATAGATAGGATTTTGCTGCCCTAGTATTATGAAAGTGATAGTCAGCACCAACGTTGTAATAGTGAGCAAACCTTGAAGGTAAGAGGGCATGGGTGAATTGATACATAAAGACGGCTGTCTGAAAGAATCTTATTTGATGGAATTTGAGCAGTTTAAGTTCTCTAAAGATAGGGTCAGTATGTGCACAGTAAGGTGCATCAGCAATTATTCGTATTGCTCTTTTCTGTAGCGTCACCAGTGATTATTATTTATTACTTACCCGAGGTATCAATGATCCCTCACGATTTGGAAAAATTTAGTTAGGAGAAGAGTAGATGTTATTATTATACTAGAATTATTATTATTAGTAATAATAATTCATTGCAGAACTATCTTTCATTTTCTGGAAACTTTCTCAAACCTTGAGGGGACATTGTTACATTTGGAAACTAATGATAACAACAACAATTATTATTATTAGTTAATGTAGTCGAAGAATATAATTGTATTTTTTGTTCGAGGACGGTTTGAAAAAGTTTCTCCGTTATTATAGGAAGAATGCCATTCCTGTGAACTTCAGGCGAGAAGTTTATTGCATTGGTGTTGCTAACTCTGTGCTCGAGTCCGAATGGAACACTGTCTATGAGAAATTCAAGGTGATGCCAAAGAGTGACGAAAGAGAAGATCTGGCAAATGCTCTGACCTGTTCCAGAAATGCAACGATACTGAAAAGGTCAGTTGCGACTATATCTTACACTTTTACCGGTGTTCAAAGTAAACCATTCCAACAAAACAGCTATTGTTAAAATTTGATTAGAGTTAACGTTCAATTACAGTTTCAATCTTTTGACACTAAAGTTAGTAGGCTAACTTATTCTGTAAACCCAGTTATTTGACGGGGATGTGTGTGAATAAATTACTCCGTGCTTTTCCCTTTTAAATATAACTTTACTGATTAGACAGCGTGGCAGCGTGTAAGAAGTTAGTTTAGATCGTTTTGCATTTGCCTGAAGAACATTATTCGGTGGATGGGCCGAGCACAAGGAATAACCTTCCATCAGATCTGAGTATTCTTTCAAGTATGGACTCTGCATACCCTTTCACAAGAACTTGAAAACCAAATGCATTTTTAGCGAGATGTGTTTGCTATTGAGCTTCTATTGTGTTCTTTAGAATTCCTAATAGTCGGCGTTGGGTTCAGAGCGCCTCTGACTAGGTATCTTGGAGAGGCGCTACGTAAGTGTTCTGAATGAATGAATGAATGAATGAATGAATGAACAAGCATAGATAGCAGAGCCAACTGATACATTAACTGCCTTTCCACGATGTGACTGTAACATGAGTTTTTCTTGATGTTTCTTCAATGGAAACGTAGAATGTTAAATTCTGGTCATTACAGGTTGTTGGAGTATCTCCTAAACGACACAAAGATGGATTATTTCAAGAAGGTAAAGATGGTCGAAGATATTGCTTGGAATCCAGACTCAGAAGATTGCGTTTTTAAATGGTTGAAGCTCAACTACACAGACACCCAGAAAGAGTAAGAGTCAGTTTTAAAAGATTGTCTTAGAAATGGTTGAATCTCAGCTTCTGTCGTAGAACATTTGATACTGTGATGCCGCGAAGATCTAGAACTGTGTATATATTTGGTGTTTGCACAAAGCTTCACTTTCTTACCCAGTACAAGGTAACCTGATTTGTAGGTGCAGCACTAGTGCCATTTGCAGTATAATATAATTTAATGTTTTCTTATATAATCTATTCCAGTCCATTCGATTCTACTGCCCGTCCAGTTTCTGACTGTCCTCTCGTCCATCAACCGAACAAGTGCTTTGGACATCTGTTAAATTCGCGTATCTGCATGAGGTGCAATAACATGACCATCTAAAAAGGTGCGTCTTGAGATTAGCTGAATACGTGTCTTCTCCAACGGCCGAAGCAGTTTGGAGTTTCGGTGTAGTATAGTTCCAGAAAGATGGTCGAGGAAGTGAGAAGTGCTTGAGTCGCCGTATGGGAGTTTGAGTGGAGGTCCCTCGGGATGCAGAGTTCTTTTAAAGGCGCCAAGAAATATTCCTCTTCAATGTGATCTTCCACCGTTTCGACTATAGCAGGTTGTCCAAAGCAGAGGATCATTATTTGAAATTGCCCTAAAAAGGAAGCCAATGCAATGTCTATTGCATACAGTTTGATGCGTGCGTGAATTTGTCGCAGCTGACGTGAATAAGATATTACAGCAAGCTTGAGAGGACAGAGTTACAATTATCGAGTGGACAAGAGTCACAGCTACATCAAGCAACTGACCTTAACGCCAGATATTTGGCTGCGGTATACCACATGGATAAGTACGGTACTTCCTAGTTTCTTTATCAACCTTTATGCTACGCAGCTTGGTTGTAGACAAGGTGCACTGAGTTGAACTGACCGCGCACTGAATCACCATTTCTATTATGCTGACGACATCCAGCCTCTGATTTTTGTTGAAAAGTCCATTTCTACTCCTACTTTGCAACTGCCTTCAGATGTTTCTATACAAAATAGCTTAAATTTTATCAGTATGCTTCTGTTGAACCGCTGTAAAACCGAATCTTTCTTCGAGCTCAAATCATGAGTTGCACAAGTTAAAACTGGCCAACTTCTCCTAATTCATCTTGTCACTCGCTCTGTGTAGTCACGCAATCTTGGCGTCATATTTGATTGCAACATGTCTTTCCAAGAGCATTTTCAAGCACTTTCAAACCTGTTCATCCTCGAATACCAGATATTCTGCAGAACAAGGCCTCATTTACCTAGACATTTCTTGATTCCGCTTACTAAAATACTCTCGTTTGTAGTCGTTTCTAAGCGTGTCCATTGCTCTAACTTACTTTTCGACAGAGTCACGACAAATCCGTGCATATCATAGATACTTTAGTACACGCGACAGTCGAAGCTTGCCAGGAATGTCGAGTAAATTCTCAATAAAGACAAATAATCCACGAACGACAAAGGAGACGATCAACAAGCAGCGTGGCCTATGATAAGCACAATGCATTGTCTACCTGTCTCTTCTCTTTATCCCTTGTCTGATCTCATTCAGTCTTATTGTTTCGCATGCCAAAAACACATGGTGTAAAACATATTATTGTAGTTTTGAACTTTTTTCCTAAAAGATCGAGCATTCTCGCATTAGACGGGTTCCTCCCCTATAAAGTACCGAAGAAAGTGCGAAGTTCGTTAAAGCGATTGCGGCAGTTTTATTTAGTTATTTAGATGAACTGGTTTATGTCATTTTATTTATCGAGATGTGTTTGCTATTGAGCTTTTATTGTGTTCTTTAGAGTTAGGAAACGTAACAATGGATTTTTGATCCGAGCTGTAGTTGACACTGTCAGGACAAGGGAACGGCGTCAAGAAGTTTGTGTTAACCTGATCTAATATTAAATTTTTCTGTTAAGCTGACCTAATATTCATTAACTTCTTGACGCACAAGATAACGCGAGACATCATGACTAATCGCGGAGCGCTTCCATTAAACATTTGGGTCATCAAAGTCAAAATGAGTCAGAAGCAAATAAAACGCTTACACAAATGGAAAGTTGCAATACTTTTATGTCATTTCCATCCTTTGCCTTTAGTGAACAGTAGTCGATTGTGCGTTCGTTTTGTTATGCGGGAGGGAGGTCGAGCTTACTTTGATACGATTGATGCCTACTGTAGGGACCTTGAAGAAATCTTCTACTCGCAATTGCTCAGCGCCATCGATTGATGCTTGTCCATTAGATAATGGCGCTTAACAAAAGCGTAATAATAATATTCCTTAGTCACCTGCATTGCGCTAGGTCAAGGAAACACCAGTGTGAACAGATGCGTAACTATATATGGCTAAATGAAAATTTAAAATATTTGAAACTGTAAACATTTTAACTACTGGACCAGATAACGGCGCAGTAAAACCAATCGCTCCGAAATATCTTAATTAACGGCGGAGATCTCGGTGGCAACTCCTCATAAAAAATTTCAAGTCCATCAAATCAGAGGTTTTTCATTTACAGTACAAAAACCAATTCTTGTACTTAGGTCACATCACCACTAATACTTAACTATACTACATTGGCAGCCTGTGTTGGAATTAATGCGTGTGCTTCTTTTAAACTGTAATGCTTATAGGTTCTTCATTTCCTGAACAACTGCCCATTTGTCAGCCGGGAAAAAATGCCATATTATCTCAGACTCATCGCTAAAAACATCCGCTGGATGGACAAGAACTTGCCGAGCATAGCCAACTGGCTGCAACGAAACTTCCCTTAAAAAAATTCCAGATGATCAGAAAAGAACCTACGCGAACAAACAATGATTTCGATTAGAAGACCTGCTGGTTGTAAACAAAATAACTATGCTTAGCAAGAAATCTTGTTACAGTCACGACAGGTTACAAATAGTAATAAAAAAAACCTGAAAGTGTCTGCTTGTGTAGACCTATTTATCAGAATAAAATATTTGCAATCTCATTCGGTTGTTTTACTGGTCAGCAAACGTTGTCGTTGGGTGAACTCACAAAGAAGAAAATCTTCTGTCGCCCACCAATACTCATTTTGATAAATAATACAATGACACCACATCAAACATTACTTGGATGTAAAAATTCTGATATGAGCATTCGTGGGTTTATGTATTTGAACATTGTTATCTTTCTTTGACGCCTTAACAAACTCTCATATTCGATGTGTAATTCTCCTAAGTTAGTTAATGCAGGCCTTTCTTGAGTAAAAACTCTTAAAATGTCTTGAAACTTATCATAAAGACTACGAGTCATATAATGCAAGATAGAATTCATAAACGTCTTTAGAATTGCGCAGCAATGTTATTAGGCTTATTAACTTGCTCGATTTACTGATGGCTAAAGAAACTTGAATGGCAATTCTGTCCAAACTGATATGGGGTATTTCCCCGTCCAGGTGAGATTAAGTTTAAGATTCTCCTCATGTGGCGAGCCTCATTTGTCGGCAATGCACCTGCATACATCAGGGAGCCCCATACTCCGGTTTCGAGTCAGGGTAGGCAATCGTTGTGCTTTGTTATTTATGGAGACATGCAGGTGTCGCGCTTTCCACATCATCCCGAGTCTATATCGCTTTCCTATGTATTTGAAATTTTTGGAATAGTTATCGGCTGCACACAGCGTGTGTTGTTTCGTTTGACCCTATTACATAGTCATAGCTATCCAAGACCGGACGCAATTTCTTCCTGTGACGAGGAGACTCCAACCCAGTTCTACGTCTGGAGCTACCCAGATTACTGGTCTTCTACTTCCGACTTAAAATGACCGTTCCGTGAGATCTCGGCCGTTCAGGGAAGGTTTAAGATTGGCCGTTTCGTTAGGCGAGGCTGCACTACATGTATACAGCTTGGTCTGGGGATCCGACTCTAGATCACTGCCTTAGATTGGCCTTTTCTCGTCGCCATTATTATGAGACACCAGTTCCTCTCTAAGTTCATGGGTCGGAGAAGTCTTATTAGTACCCGGAGTCAGTCGCTAAGGAGTTACCGAATGACTTGATGAGTTAGCGCCTGACTTAGCGACTCAGTCGACTAAGTCGCATGGTTATCGACTAAGTCGCTTAGACTTACCGACTGATTATCGACTTGCAATTGACTTCAGAAGTAATCAGGTATGTCTATTGGACAGACCTGATTCTTCTTAGGTAATCGGGTACACGTACATGTATGTCTATTGGACAAATCTGATTGTTATCGCTCTATACGGGTCCAATATGGAAACATGTTGGGCATGTCGGTATTTTGACAAGGGACAGACCGATGACTGTGGAAATAAATGTTAATGTGAATTCGTGAAATTTAGCGCTTAATAAATCGAATGAAGCGAGGAGGTTCTATTGCAGTACCCAATCTTACGGCCACCAGTTGGCCGAAACTGCTGATGCGTGCCTCTTTCAGGCAGTAACAGAGACCGAGAATCATGTACTCCGTCATTTATTCCCAGTGTGAGAATTGTAGAAAAAGACTGGGAGATTAGACTTTGATCCATGTGGAGTTCAATATTTTATTCGTATTCTGCAAACTGATGTCAGTAAAATTTGAAAGCAGCAGATTTCAACGCTTGCAGTTTTGCAAGTCAAACTCCAATCAAAATCAATTTCTTTGTTGAAAAAATAAAAAAATGCATGCATGATACACCATGGAAATTTCTTCACTTTGTCAGAGATTCAGAATCAAATAATGCTAAATCTCGTCAGCACAACTGAGAGGGTTGGAAACGACCCACTGAGATGTGCAATGAAGACTTAACTGTGGAGGTCCTAAGAAAGACTAGGGGATTGAACCCTACCGAGACAATTCTCACTCTGCTTATTGTCCCTCTTCGTAATCACCAACACAATTTTTGTAATAGAATGCATAAATTCACTTTACCAAAAACAAAAAACAACCATAGCCTATCCCCGCATTCTCTGTAAGAACTCTTACTATTAGAGCAAACTCTTTCTCTTATGATGTAGGGCCTACCAAGTTTGCGGCACGTCAGCTTGTTTTCCTCAACTAACGAATATTGTATTGTATTTTGAGTGTTGCTCATGTCCTGTTGCTGATGTTTTCGTCAAATCGAAACTTGGAAACGCGATTAGAACAACATGCAAAATATTAAGCGAACGAAGTCGTTAGCAATCGATAGCTTAGCGACTGGTTTCGACTTGAGGGCTTACTGGCGGCGGCGGCGGCGGATGGCGGCGGCGCCGGGGACTAAGTCTTATGACAAGAGTCTGAGTCTAGGGCCATAGGCACTTGTGTATTTGTCATTGGATATTCCTCCCGTCAAACGTGTCTCGCTCCGTTTCCGGGTGTAGGACTTCCTGCCTCACACGTTCAATGGTCATGTGTCTCGCTTAGGTAATAAGTTCTCGTAACCGGGCTCTGTGTCCGTAGTTCATGACCGGGGGAGCAAACAAATTCTGAATCGGACTGCGTGTTGGTATCAGTTCCTACCCAACCACTTGTCAGTTCTTCTGCGGCATATTCAGGTACGGAACTCTGACAATCAAGGACCTCTCTCTAACCTTCACTACTTGCGCGCATACTTATGTGGAGTTTCAAGCAGCTTCTCTGACTTTCTCGGGAGCGCACCGATCAGTCTGTCTGCTGCTAATGATGAGAGCAACCTTGTTTCTCAGTCGGAAACTTTGAGGTAAGCTTCCGTAGCGTTATTCCATGGTTTCAGATGAACCTTTCTAGCCTGTCCGCCGAGATTGGCAACAATTATTTATCCTTTCGCTACACGGATTTAAAAAGAAGAATTTAGAAAGTGGAGCAACAAATTTGTTGAATTGTTTACAAGAGGTGCCAATTGTTACCAAACCTGACCAGATTGTTTTAGATGCGCTAGAGATGGAGACGGTCAGATACATCCAAGCATAGGCGTAAACTCTGGGGGGCGGCAGCCGGGGCACGTGTCCCCCAATAATTGAGATGGTCTGTGCACCCAATGCAACATATGTCGAATGAATAACCAAATACTCCCACCCAACATTTTGGACAAGTTTACGCCAGTGCATCCAAGGGTGACTCACCTCAAATGTCTCAAACAGTTTCTCACTTACGGAGAATGCTTCTAAAATGTAGTTTGGTCGAGAATATAGTTGCCTTCATAGTGGGCAGCAACCACATGATGCAGAAAACATTGCTTATTTTTACGTAGTAGATGATTTAAATCAGAGAGGATCTCTGTGACACCGAACGACCAGGATGACTTGTGAAACCATGCCAGAGTGCAGTCAGAAAGGAGCAAGCACAACCACAGCAGAAGAGGATCCACTTACTTATTGACTCACATAGTTAATTACTTACTTTCTTACCATATTACTTAACTTTTACTCACTAAACTACACAGCTACTCATTTATTTACTCAAACATTGACTGCGTACTTTTATAAAGGAAATTATTCCTTAAGTCCTCGTTTAATTTTAATTATTGTATATTATTTACTTCAATTCAATTCAATTTTATTTGGCAACCACATTGACAAAGAGTTAGTTTATCTGGTTACACAGAGGAACCTAACGGGGTTATAGACCCCGCCTACAAGGATCCCATGTGAAATAACAAAACATGCAGACGGCTTAACAGCACGAATTCCACTATTGGATTGCATATACTTGTAATGAGTAAGTAATAACTTTTAACTATGAAAAACTTGACTAAAATCTCCAGAGCTCGAGCTGGATCTGACAAGAAGCTCTATCGAAACACAAAGTTAAGTAAGGTATGTATATTTGCGTCTTTCAAAACCAGGCGAAGATGACTTTTAAAACAGGTGATATTAAGTTGGCTACGGATATGAGAAGGAAGCTGGGTTGTCGCGAGTTTACCTTGGTACGAAACCGGCAGGCCCATTTAAGCACAGGCCTATTGGAACCGTAGCATAGGATGTATTTCAGTTATAGATTAATATAATATATTAGTCTATAACTGAAATACATCCTATGCTACGATCTCTACATTCGTTAAAACAATAGATTTATTAATACTAGGCTATAACTTATATACACCTTATACTCTAGATCCTATAGGCGTACACTTATACAGACCTACATTTATAGATCTAAAGTCCTTACATTGGCTACAAACGACATATCTATATATATTATACTATGCTTGGATGCATCTGACCGTCTCCATCTCTAGCGCTTCTAAAACCATCTGGTCAGGCTTGGTAACAATTGGAACTTCTTGCAAAAAGAATCAACAAATTTTTATATATATTATATAGATATGTCGTTTGTAGCTAATGTAAGGACTTTAGATCTATAAATGTAGGTCTGTATAAGTGTACGCCTATAGGATCTATAGTATAAGGTGTACATAAGTTATAGCCTAGTATTAATAAATCTATTGTTATAACGAATGTAGAGATCGTAGGTCTCTAGATTTATAGCTAATACAGCGGTGGTCGCCGATGGCCGCGGGGTCCAAAGGGATGGGCTAGATCAAGGTACATCGTCGACAGGAGTGATCTACGGAAAGAGACGCAACGAAGTCAGTTTGACTCGGACAGTCGACAAAGACGGTCGAACTGGGAGTGAACAAGAAAGTGTCGAGCGGAAGACAGTCGAAGAGGAGCGTCGGACGAATTCAGTCAACGGAGCTGCTAGTCGTGGACGTATGCTCCGAGGGTGACGACGGAACGAAGTTCGGAACGTATACTACCTAGACGGACGTATGGTCGCAGACGTTTTCCTGGACGTGACGACGGATCGGGTTTCAGGCGTTTCCTACGAACGGACGTATGGTCGAAGTGGAACCGAGGTCGACATTGTCAGCGGAGCTGCAGCTCCGTTGGTTCAGACAGCGGGTGCTGTTGGACTTCCGCCAAGGAAGTCTGGTTTTCTTCGACGTTCTTGTGACGGAACGGAGTCTTGGGCGTCAACCGATAACGTGGACCAGGAACTACGCAACAGACGGACGTGGAACGACGGAGGAGCCTTGGGTCGAGATACGAATTGAACTCAAGCGGTCGCTGAAGAGAATTTTTCTCTTGCAACGTCGCAGGTCTCGAACAAGCCGGAAACTGCCATCACTTCGACATATTGGTTTTCGTGAGTCATTTGCACAGTTTTGGGAAGGCCTATGGGTGGGAGCGGCCATCGCTTTAGTGCATTAAAGATAGTTTAAAGGCATGTTAGAATCATGAACGCTTTAAGATAAACATAGAGATATATTGTACAATTGAACGCTTTAGGCCAGACGTATAAGAGAGTAATATCTTGGAACACTGTAATACTACATAGACTATATTTTTCGTACGTTTGTACATAAATTATTAAGCTTAATCGGAAAAGACTATTATATTTTGAATAATTACTGGTGTGTTTTCGATGGCCCGGCAGTGCTTCTAAACACCCTGGTCCATTCCAGGGCATAAACTCATCATCTCAGGTCAATCCTTGACATGGTTCCATTAATGAGGTCCGGTACATTGAATAGAAAGTAGACGTATGTTGGAGTGTGCGTAGGGAGGAATGTAAGAGGATAGGTTTCTAGTTTGATAGGGGTGGCGGTACAGTGCAAAGCTAGAGAAGTTGTTGAAAACAGATGATAAAAGACCATATTCATAGCGATTCATAAACTCCCCTATTTGCATGCGCCTGATTTGATCAATCTTAAGGAAGTCGTGCTCACAGAAGTACGGTCAGTATGTATGTATAGTCGTTTTTTGAGTAAACTGGCTGTCATACCGCAACCAGGAACAAAAAACTTAAGAAAGAAAGGGAAATGAACATTCAATCGGATCAACAAATGGCCATGCTCGGGACGGTGACCCGTCAAAAGAGCGCCCGACAAAAGAGCGCCGACAAAAGAGCGCAGACATAAGAGCACCGGCGAAAACTTTACATCGAGGGTTCAATACCGAAACATGTATTAGCATTCAAGGTTGAGGGACAGCTGAGAGATTATCAAATCACTTAAACATTAATCAATGACTGTTACCAATTGCGTTACATCAACTGGTATGGGAAATAAACAAGTATTTATTGTCGATGAAAACATAGCTCAATCTATAAGCTGGATTATCGAGGAAAATATACCTCAAACTAAAGGCTGGATGAGTGATGAAAATATAGCCAAAACTAGAAGCTGGTTTCTCCATGACAACATAGCTTAAACTAGAAGCTGGATGAGTGATGAAATATAGCTAAAACTGGAAGCTGGATTCTCCATGAAAAGAAAGCTCAAACTAGTAGCTGGATGAGCGATGAAAATACAGCTCACACTAGAAGCTGGATTATCGACGAAAAGCGATGAAAATATAGCTCAAACTAGTAGCTGGATGAGTGCTGAAAATATAGCTAAAACTTGAAGCTGGATTTTCGATGAAAACATACTCAAACTAGAAGCTGGATGAGCGATGAAAATATAGCTCACACTAGAAGGTGAATTATCAATGAAAACCTAGCTCTGGCTAGAAGCTGGATGAGTGATGAAAATATAGCTAAAACTAGAAACTGAATTATCGATGAAAACATGCTCACACTAGAATCTGAATGACCGATGAAAATATAGCACACACTAGAAGGTGAATTATATATGAAAACATAGCTCAGACTAGAAGCTGGATGAGTGATGAAAATTTAGCTAAAACTAGAAACTGGATTATCGATGAAAACATACTCAAACTAGAGGCTGGATGGGCGATGATAATAGAGCTCACACTAGAAGCTGAAAGAGCGTGAACCTTTCGTCAGTGAACCATTTGTCGTGAACCATTTGTCGCTGAACCATTTGTCGTAAACCATTTGTCCGTGAACCATTTGCCGAGACACCTTACACTTCTTGTCGGCGCTCTTATGTCGGCGCTCTTTGTCGGCGCTCTTTTGTCGGCGCTCTTTTGTCCGGCGATCTTTTGACGGGGTGCCGCTCGGGACTATCGTCTATAAAGTACTCTCGGGATTAAATTTCGATTGTCTTTCTTCGGTAGTTGGAAGTTATGTGGGCGCATCCGTAAGTTGTAGCCTCGAACAATCATCGGTGGAAAGAGATCACGAAGAAAGTGACAAATTGGAGTATAGCTTGTTATCGTGCTGGACTGTTAACCGAAAGGTCGAGGGTTCAAATTCCTGCTAGGGCAGAAATTTGTTTCGAGATTCTGCACAATCTGCATCCCTAGAGAACTCAGTTATAACGAGTACTGTGTACTAATCGCACCCTGTCGTTGAGAAATTCAGACGGCGAGTGAGAGGACTGTCTACCTTGAGATTTCTTGTGGTCTTAAGGGCACTCCTGTTCTTTAGTTCCGGTTTTACCTGTCTGAACACTCTCAAATGATCATCTACGGTGATTCTAGAACTCGGTGGGTCTCTGTAAAACTTGGTATTCCTCAAGGCTCGGCCCTTGGCCCGCTTCTCTTCATTTTCTAAACGGCGGACATTCCTTTCCTGTTCTCTAAGCACGGGGCGGCTGATCACCTCTTTTCTGATGATGTCCAGGCTTTCGTCCATGGGCCTCCATATTCTGAACTCGCTCCAACTCTTCCATTGAGGCTCTTTCCCAAGATCTTCATTGCTGGATATTTTCAAATCGCCTTTCTTTAAATTTTATCAATTCGTCTAGTTTGGCACCCTCCCCCGCCTAGCAACTTCAAAAGCTTTATTTCGTCCTTCTGTCTGAAAGGTTTCCTTACAGTATTCCCTCGTCCAGTGTTCGTGACCTAGGTGTCGCTCTGGATAGATCTCTTAGTTTTGCTGAGCACTAGGGTGGTCCACAAAAATAAAGTTCAAGCTAGAAGCCAGGACACCCTCTCAGTTTTTTAGACCTGTCAGTAGTATTATTGAGACAAAATTTCAACTTCCTATTCCAACTAGAAGACGGTGCTCAATGACATATAAATATTACCATATAGTAGTATTTGCTGTAAATCTCGATGCTGTATAACTTGGTCAACATTTGTCATGGAGATGAGCTTGGAATAGTTTCTGTTGTGTTTTCATACTTACTTACTGGTACTTGGAATAAAAAAGTGTACAGTTCTTGTTGAAGGTCATGGTGCCCACTTCCTGTGTTTTTGGCAGACATGTTTTCAGAAGTGAATTTTTACATTACAATTGCTGCAGCGCTTGGATGTGATCCTTCTGCCCTGCCACTTTGCACCATCCACAGAGTGCGTAAGAAAGCCAGGACACAGCATGCTGAAGCTGTAAGATCTGAATTTATACCAGATTAGCCACTGGTACTACACTGGGTTGGGAAAACCCTGTCTAAGATCTTTGGAGCAGGAAATGTCGACCGCCTGCCAGTGCTGGTTTCAAGTGGTGGTGTTGATAAGCTCCTCTTTGTGCCCAAATTAGCCTTTGGGACAGGATACAATGAATTCATGGTCGTTCATATTCTTCTGAAGTTGTGAAAACCCACAGTTGACAAAGTTCAAGCCTTGAGCTTTGATACAATGTCTGTCAACACTGGGCATTTCAACGGAGTGCGTGTTCTGCTGGAAGACAAATATTCTGAGAGCTCCTGTGGTTGGCCTGCCGTCATCATGAAAAGGAATTGATTTTAGCCAAAGTATTCATTGTGTGCTGCATGCAGTCCATCTGTTCACCATGAATCCCAATCTTCAAGAGATTTAAATCTGCTGGGAAGGTGTGACACGTGTCAACTTCCGAGGACTGGAAGTCATATCTGGCACTGAAGCCCCCATGAAAGAGCATCACTTTTCTCAAGGATTTTGCTGAAAGAAAGTCCGATTCAGAGATCAGAGACAACTACTAAGAGCTCATTGAGCTGACAGTGGTTGTCCTTGGACGTCAGCCTTCAGTAATTCACTGGAGAGCCCCTGGGTCAATTGACCATGGACATTGGATGGCCAAGTTACTGCATGCAATCAAAATCTTCCTTTTTCGCGATCAACCTGATGTATTCAAGAAGAAACTCAGATTCATTGATTTTTGAACTTTAGTGTCCTGTTTACGCAAAGGCATGGACAAAGGCCCCTTGCTGCTGAAGCTCCAGAACAAGATCTGTCACTTTGGATTGGTCTAGGACATTATGAGTCTATTGACTGTGAGATCAGCATTGCTGCCAGGAAGGTCCTAGAAAACCACTTGTGGTACCTTTCAGATGAGGCTGTAGGTCTGGGACTGTTCTCAGACCAACTTCCTATAACAGATAAAATGAAGATTGTCGACAGAATGACTGCAAAGCCTGATGAAAGGAGGTGAGAGCTGATGCTACGGTACTGAAGGAGTGGATTTTGGGTGATTTTACAAACCAGTGAGCATTGACACTACTGTCATACCTAAAGATGAGTGATTCCTTTGTTACACTTCCACTAAAGAAATGATTCCAGAATGAGGATTACAAGCAAGGTAAAGAGATAATTCAGCAGTTGAGAGTCGTGAATGACGCGGCTGAGAGGGTGTGAAGTTGTTCGATGAATTCTACCGATTCATCACCAATGATGAAGAAGAAAAGCAGTTTCTTCTCCAAGTGGTCAAGGCAAATAGGAAAGCTGTTCTCACTTTTGTTGAGTCTGCTGTTAATGCAGTGCTTGCAAAGCGTTGCAGTTTATAGAGTCAAAAACGGTAACGGGTGTTGAAATTATAAAACAAGAACAATCGACATTCGATATTCATGGATTGGACGATGTTTTTTGACATTTTTTGACATTTCCAATTCATTAAACCTACTGAAATTTTACAGTTCCATCTGGCTAACTGTTCTTGTATCAAATATGTTGTCAAATTACAGTAATATTTTATCTATCTTGAAATAAAATGCATTTGTATGCTCGACACATTAATTTCTGCACTTAATGTCTATTTATCGGTATATGACAAAGTAACGCAGTCCGTGAGCATCGTCTTCCAGTTGGAATAAGAAGCTGAAATTTTGTCTCAATAATACTATTGATAGGTCTAAAAAACTGAGTGGGTGTCCTGGTTTCTAGCTTGAACTTTATTTTTTACCATGTATCTGTGAACCACCCTACTGAGCACATTTCCAATGTCAGCCGCTCCACTTGCTTCCACTTAAGGAGTCTCAGGGCTATTCTGTCTCATCCTCGACTTTCACTTCAATTGTTCATGCATTCGTGTGTTCTCGAATTGACTAGCTATTGTTATTCTCTCCTTTTTTACTGGCATCGCCAAGACCCGCCTTTCTCCTCTTCAATCGGTACTTAATGCCTCTGCTAGACTATTTAGCCGTCTCTCTCAGTTTTCTCATATCCACCTTCATGGTTGAGCAACTCCACTGGTTCCCTCTCTCTTTCCGTATCCAATTGAAAGTGCTTATTCTTGTGCTCACATCTCAATTTGGTCCTGCTCCACAGTACTCGTGTGATCTAATTCTTCGGCCTCAATCTCCTGCTTCGCTGCGTCCTCTCCTTGACCTCTTAGTTCCTCGTGTCAGGACTACTATGGCTCAATCCAGGTTCTTTACTTGCATAGGTCCCTCGCTTTGGAACCGACTTCCTCCTTCCTGTCTTTTCGCTCGGGGTCTCGCGCACTGGGAGCGCCTCTGAATGGTTTATACCGCGAGAGGTGCTTTATAAATGCCCATATACAATACAATACAATACAATACATAACAATACCTCACATATGCCGAGGCTAAGAAAAAATGAAGTCGCTAGCATTTGGCTGCATCTTAGGCTAGCTTGAGTGACTGCTCTTCTCTTTGTCATTGCACTAACGTATGAATTATTATTTGTTTTTGCTTTTGTTGCGCAAGGTAACCTTAGTGCTATTAGTCATTTTGCCCACCTGCGTCAACCCAAACTTAGTGCAATATCGTGGTAAGGTACACGTATGTCTGTAGGTGCAAAAGACTCATTTCTTTGTACATTCTGCGAACGCAAGAAAAATTTCGTTCACAATTATAGGCCAAGGAGCTAAAATGAAGAATTTTAACGTCATCATTCCTCTTTGATCAAGCAAGCATTTGCCATCACAACTTTGGATTATCAGAGTACAAAGGTTGCATAAGATTCATCCGAGTTCTGAACCTCTCAAGCACACACACACACGCACACACACACGCACACACGTGTAATACTATGTCAATCATTCAATTCCATCTCCTGCTCCAAGATATTTCTCTCATTTTCTCTGTGTCGTGCCTTCTCTCGCTGTCGTTTAGCACAACTGAGGTGCACAATTTCAGTCAAAAGACTATGTCTGCCTCTATTTCTCTCTGTCTGTGTCTATGAATACATGTATTTATATATGGTTGTGTACGTATGTATGTGTATATGCATGCGTGAAGCTTTTATGATTTTAATGTATAACACATCATCATAAAAGAAACCAAAAACGAAAACAGTTGTATCGTTTTAAACGTTCAACAACGAATTTTTACCCAAGAAATCGTCTCCAGTACACTCAATTCACAACATACCAACCAAACACGCCATTTCTCACTGTTCACCCATACTGGATATAATTATTCTTCTCTCCAAATTGGTCCCGCCTCAAACTACAGGTCACGTATACCTAAACCAAGCGGTTAGTATTGTAATAGTCACACATAATTAGCGTTAATCATTACCCCTATTCTTTCGTTTGCTTCATCTGCTTAGCACATACAGCTTCCTGGTGAATGGTACAAAGAAAGATTATTATTATTATTATTATTATTATTATTATTATTATTATTATTATTATTATTATTATTATTATTATTATTATTATTATTATTATCATTATCATTATCATCATCATCATCATCATCATCATCATCATCATCATCATCATCATCACCATCACCATCACCATCACCATCACCATCACCATCACCATCACCATCACCATCACCATCACCATCACCATCACCATCACCATCACCATCACCATCACCATCACCATCACCATCACCATCACCATCACCATCACCATCACCATCACCATCACCATCACCATCACCATCACCATCACCATCACCATCACCATCACCATCACCATCACCATCACCATCCGCCTCTAGTAGGGTGAACCGTTCAGAGGCGCTCCCAATGCGCAAGGCCGAGAGAAAAGAAATAAGTCTTGAGGAAAGCAAAAGAAGATGAGGGGTTACTTATTAAAATTTGAGAGCGAGTAGAAGGAGACAGTGTATTCCAGAGAGAGGGACCAATTGAGGCAAAAGATCGGGATTGAGCCATAGCTGTTCTAGTACGAGGAACTGAGAGATCAAATCTGTTTGAGAAGCGAAGTGGACGATGCGAAGAGACAGAAAGAGGCCGGTGAATTACATCAATTAAATATTTGGGGCGAGACCCCGCTGTTTCTTTGACACCAGAATAAGGATTTTGAACTTAATACGTGCAGAGAGAGGAAGCCTGTGCAGTTTATCAAACATGAAGGATGAAATGCGTGAGTAGCGTGGCAGACGGGCAATTAATCTCGCAGCTGCATTTAGGACTGACTGCAGAGGCATGAGACGGACCTTAGGAAGACCGATTAGAAGCGAATTGCAGTAGTCAATTCTGGAGCAAATGAAAGCATGGACCAGCGTTGTGAAAACAGAGGAAGAGACAGATCGTCGAACAGCCCTGAGGCGCCTTAAGTGGAAGTAGGAAACACGTGTGAGGTTAGAGATGTGATCTTTGAAGGAGAGAGAGCTATCAAGCGTAACACCTAGGTCACGTACACTTGATGAAAAGGAGTAGTGAGTGAAGATTTCCAAGAGGAGGGCGAAATCAATCTTAAGCAACTGTTGAGGGGAGCCAAACCAAATGAACTGGGTTTTGGAGGCATTAAGACAGAGACGATTTGAGGACATCCAGGAATGGAGAGACTTAGATAGAGACTCGATACGCTCAACTAAGTGCAATTGAGATAAAGGAGACCCATGGACAAAAGCTTGCACATCATCAGCAAAGATATGACCAGTAGCTCCCGAGAGTGGGAAAAGAGAAGGAATGTCAGCCGTGTAGAGAATAAAAAGTAAAGGACCAAGTACAGAGCCTTGAGGAACGCCCAGCTTAATGTGAATCCATTTTGTTCTAGAGTCGCCCGATATAATCATTTGGGTTCGTTCAGACAGATATGATCGAAACCAGCAAAGAGGAAGGCCCTGCAACCCATATGAAGTCTCAAGACGCTGAAGGAGAATACTATGATCTACCATATCAAAGGCTGCAGAAACATCGAAAAGAGCCAAGAGGCTAAGTTCAGCCCTGTCAACAGCAGAGTAGATTTCAGAGAGGAGAGAGAGGAGAGCAGTCTCAGTAGAATGATGAGCCCTAAAGCCTGATTGATTAGCAGGAAGGAGTCCAGATTGCTCAAGATAAGGGAGGAGCTGAAGAGAGACAAGACGTTCAAGAGTCTTGGATAGGAAAGATAAATTGGAGATGGGACGGTAATTATTGCAGAGATTAGTATCAAGATTAGGCTTTTTTAGCGAAGGAAAGACCAGAGCACGCTTCTGCGATGGAGGAATACACCCTTCGGAAAGCGATCTATTAAATAGATAAACAAGAAAGGGAGCAAGGTCATCTAAAATGTCACTAATCAGTGAGTAATCTAGACGTCTTTGGGGGGAAAGTTCCCCCCCCCCCAGGATTGATGTTTCCCCCCAGAGGCGAGCAATATTACAATGTACAGACCGTGAGGGGAGGAAAAATCCCCCCAGGATCGATGTGGATACATGGTTTTCCCCCTGCAGAGAGATGGATTCCTAAAAAAAAGGTCGTCAACTTTTTGGACAGAGGAAAAAAGTAAAAAATTGGGTGGAGGACTAAAAAAAAAAAAAAAAAAGGTCATCAACTTTTTTCGAAGATGAAAAGTGGAAAAATTTGGGAAAAGTCTGAAACTTTTTAAAGATGGAAGACAAAATTTTGTGTCAATTGTTTGCTCCCCCAGAAACCTGGTTTTCCCTCCCAGACGAGGGGGACTAGATTAAACACTGGTCACTAATAACAAAAGGGGGTAGCGGATCGAGTTCACATGATTTAAGATTAACAGACGTTAATACTAAACGAAGGTCGAACTCTGAGATAGGACGAAAACTGTCGAAGACAGTGGATGTAGATGTGAAGGTCGGAAGAGGAGCATCAGCTGTCGAAGCTATTATTACTATTATTACTATTATTAATATTATTAATATTGTTACTGTTACTGTTACTGTTACTGTTATAATTATTATTACTGTTATAATTACTATTACTGTTATAATTATTATTACTATTACGGGCAGACATTACAAACGATGTTGGACGAGTGGAACATGACTGTACAGGTGCATCGGTTCATCCATGCAGTAAACGATTACTTTGCTTTATCTTACATGACATCGCACTTTGAAAATGCGTTCCTTCAGCTTATCTGTTACATCACAACATGTCCATTAGTTTTCCCGGTTCAAACGCTGATAATCGCGTGAACATATGGGCAGAATACGATACACATTGCTCGATTCAATAACAAGGACCCGGAGACCCGAGGTTGTCTCTGACAGATAGATTCCAATCGCGTGCATTTTATCTCATCAAGGTGTCCCTCGACTTCCTATATATATCCAGTGGTTGTTCAGTTCAGCATCTGCGCCCGCAGAAGACGAAAGTTCCGTGACACTGGCGAAGAATACGTTGGTATGAAACGCTTCAATATTTAAAGTTCTGGATGCATTTACATGCGACGTTGCATTTAAAATGTTAATAGAATTTTGTATTTGTCATGATAAGCTATAGTAGTTGTTCATTTATGAAAAGCGCTTTTCAACATTTGTCCTCTGAAGCGATTACGCTCAGATACATGAAGCCAGTGCAAGGAACGTATGGCAGAACAATGTGATGTGGTTTCCGTTAGGAAGTCTAAGAAGGGAAAACATAACAATAAGAGCAGCCAATGGACGAATTCCAAGGTCTAAGACAAGATTGTTGCTAATTGTTCATTAGTTACCGATGTACATGTATAATGCACGAGTTATCAACTGATGGTGCACAAACCAGACCGTAATGTGATATTCAGCATCGCAACAGTATTTAAAGGATAAGTATGCAATTTGAAAAGGTAAGTCTTAAGTTGAGAACGAAATTATTTATTTATTTATTTCGGATATTTCTATAGCGCCTCCTCAAGTCTACTACTACTCAGAGGCGCTCCCGACTACAGCATTTGATACTGTGTCGGAGTTTTCACGCCGAAGCACCACGAGCAATCGCGAGTGAAGGACTTGCCCAAGGTCCGTACGCAGAGGCTAGAGTGGGATTCGAACCTGCAACCTTCCGGTCACAAGGCGCCGAACTTACCACTGAGCCACCACGCCCCACAAGCGACTGAGCAGAAGGAACAGATACATGGAGAGAGTTCCAAAAAAATAGTTCCAGCAATCGAAAAACCTTTTTCACCAGCATGACCAGAGAAAGACAATCAGGTGACCTTGGCTAACAATAGGAAGTCTGGGAATAAGAACTGATCTTAGGTATTCTGGCTGGCCATTATTTAATGTCTAATGAACTATGAGCCCAAGTGCGAGCATTTTGCTAAAATATTTGCTAAGGAAGCCAGTGCAAAGATTTAAGCACATGGGTTTAATTTTTATATTAGTACGTATTAGTTATGGCGCAGGCCAGTGGGTTTTGAACACTTTGAAGTTTCAGCATGTATGACTCTGTGATACCTGTAAAACTGCCACAAGTACTTTAAATCAACATATGTGATATACGCTGCCTCCCTGCCACATACGGTTTGCTTCTCTGCTTATAAAATACATTCTTGCGTTCTTAACCTTAAGTACTCCTGCGCATTCAGACAATACATTAAATTCTACTGTTTGGTGAAACGCACTTGGGCATAAACGACTTGCCCAGTGTCGATGCAGAGACTCCTAGCAGCAAGCTCGAACCCGCAACCATTCCATTACAAACCCAGCGTATTAACCGAACAGATCACCGTTTGTCACATACAAAATCGTGATACTGATATAAAGTGAGCAGCAGAATATGAAGGTGATTTGAAATGCCAAAATCTTTGAAGATTTTACACAGCTTCGCTAACTGCAGCCTTATCCCGAGGAAGTGGATCTTCCTGCCTTCCAATAGCGTTCAGTGGCGTCTGAATGCTGGTACTGAAACTGGAACCAAAACTGGGAGCCAATGGAAACGTTCTAGTGGCGAACCAAAAGAAGAGGTTTTCGATTTAAGCACAGTCGGTTTTCAGTGGAAAAACAGATTTTGTGATAATCGTCATATCGTTCGTTCAACTTGTTCCTGGAAAAAGACGTGTCTCTTCCGTAACGGTTTTATAGGGTCCTACTAAGTGCGCCGAAGACATTGACTTCAATTCGAATGCAACAGAAGAATCTCATTTTGTTCCATAATAATGGCAAAAAGAGTAGGCCCCTAAAGCTTTACATGTGTAGGTTATACATGCACAAAGACTTAAGAGGATCACGAATTAATTCTTTGTGAGCCCTATGCAATTCGTCATTAAAAAGCGCAATTTTTCGAAGCTAACAGTCCTTTATAGTAGTAATCCAGTTAAACAAACAAATATTTTTAAACATCTACACATTTATGTACCGTCTTCTTAGACAGCGATCAAATGCAAGGTGAAAACAAACCAATCTTTCACACTGTCCAATAAAGAACTTCGTTCTTTATTGGACAAAATTTGTTGCGAATATACGCATCAATGGAAAAGTATAGCTGTACACAAACCTTCTGCCAATTCAGACCACAGTCATAAATGCCTAGCGCCGTTTTCATTAGAAACTAATTAAATTCAATATAAGTAATGAAAATTTAATACATGTAAGTATCTTAACTTGTTTTTAACTTGTTTATTTTAACTGGTTTTATATTTCTTTATTTGTACTGGTATATTTTACTTGTTTGATTTTTACCCAACAAATAAAAGAATTAGATTAACCGGAAGAAGCTGAGGATTTCTTTACTGATAACTAAATTGTTCACCAGTGTGGTCGTAGATTTTAATCACTGTGTCGAAATGGAATTCCTCCTGATTGTGATGCTGACGTATGTTTCTACGTACGTCGACTCAACAGACATCGATTTATGCAACTCAGGAGTTCAGTCATCCGAGGACAATGATGAACTTCAACCGTGGAAGAAACCCTATCTTCCACAAACAATTGAGCCTGTCGAGTACAGTATGTATCTATTCCCCGACTTCTACCATACTGCGTCAGTTTTTGAAGGACACATCTACATCTATTTCAGAGTGATCAACGATACGAGCACCATTCTTGTCCACATGAAAAACTTAGAAATCACCGCAACGGAAATAGAAACACAGTGTGACCCAAACGTGAATGTAACCAGTGCCTTCAAATACCGCGAGTACTGGGTGGTCCAGACCAATGAGACCATGAAGCCGTCTGACTGCTCTTCAAGATTATTTTTGAGATTTGACGGGAAAATACAAAACGCCAGTAAAGCACTCTTCGGTATCTTTAAAACCACATATGTCAACGATGAAACCGGGAAGGAGAGGTCAGTACCGCCTTTTTACAGTAGGTTGCGCTTTACTTAGTTTAAACCGCCTTAAATGTTACCAAATGGGCATCTATAAATACTCTTTCAGAAATATCAACCACAGTACTGATCGTTTATAAACTAAAAAGTGTCTGTTATATTGGGCGTATTCGCTGTATTCTTTAGACTTGAGGAGCATACATGATATGCATATATGTATGCATGTATGTATGTATGTCTGCACTGGCGTACACTTATCCTTCTTTATCCCTACCACCTTTGAACACCTGTCCTTGCTACTCATGGGTCCCAGCGGCTACTTGTCGTTGGCCTCTACCGCCCAGGTTCCCAGAGAACAACATCTACGTTCTTCAACGAATTTTCAGAGTTCCTTCCTCATCTGTCTGTACTCTCCAATCTTGTCTACTTACTCGGTGACCTCAACATGCAAGTTGAACAGCATTCTAAGAGTTTCTAGTAAATTCTAATTAGGCCTGAAATTTATTTTTATATCAAATAATTCACAAAAAATACATGTAATTCACTCTTAGCAATGCGTCATTACCATCCGTGACAAGATCCGACTGTCATGAGAAAATAGCAAAAATCTTATGTATACGGATGGTAATGATGAAAAATAACCACGGATGGTAATGACATAAGGATGAAATTTATAACAGCCGTCAAACATTTTCACTTGAATTACTCCATCAGATAAGTAATTTCAATCAGTTCAACAAAAGCGGTAAATAAAATAAGTTAGTTATCTTGTAATCTACCTAAACCAGGATATACAATACTAGATGGTAGTGAAACAGAAATTTACTTCTCTTGTAATTTGGAACACACAAACTTAAATTTAAAATAAAACACTGTGAATTTCAACACAAATCTGTGGGATTCCATTAATAGTTGACAATATCTTGTTCCTGGTGTTTTGCTTTTAGTAAGTAAGCACGTTCTCTAAAAGTTATAGGCTTCCCAAAAACTGAGATGGCTATGATGCTTATTTCTATGGACAAGTATAAATAGGCCCAGAAAGAAAGAAATATTACGAAAATGAGACTAAATGTTTGATTATTGCATATGCAAGCTACTAATTAATCAAAATAATATACCTTTGTTACAGGTTGTAATGGCAAAAATTTGCGTAAAAGCTGAATTTAATGCATTGAACACCGTCTCGGACAGCGTATAGTAAATGATAGTTTGCATACATTTAGTAATTTTTTCTGAATTTCCTAAATTTAACAGCTACAACAATTATGGGAAATGTTAATCTGCTCATTCTTTGAAGGATAGGCAAAAAATTTGAATAAATTATCGAAAAAACTCAGAAACCCTCATGGGACATCAGTTCTGCACTTTTCGGATAATGACCCATCTATGTATGTATGTATGTATGTATGTATGTATGTATGTATGTATGTATGTATGTATGTATGTATGTATGTATGTATGTATGTATGTTGTTAGGTCCCAATGAATTAAATAGTAATAAGCTCGAACTAGGAGTATGAATTTTGTAGTTTTATTTAAAATTACAATAGTACGAATAAGGCTACCATTTCAAAGGAGCAAACCGTCCAGAACATCAGAAGACGATACAGCAAAGAAGTATTACAAACGTGTCTCTTCTTCGTAATTATAAGAGTTCAAATACGGTAAACTCGGTAATCAGCATTGTTGGTCACAGTGGACACGAAACAACGAAATATAACGCAGTTAAGCCTCATACGGCATTTACTTAATTAACATGCGTACAACTCGAGACTTGGCCTTTAAAAATACTCGAAACAGAAAAGACCTCGTCAGGTCACGAATAAAGGCCAAACTCGACAATCCTAGGGCCTCCTTCCCTTATATAGTACTTTCCCGGGCCGCTCCTCTCAAGGAGCCGGTCAAGTGCGACTCAGACACGGGAGAGTACATATGGACCAAGAGGGCAACATCTAACATACCCCCGGATCCCAAGGAAGAGGAAACCACAGGGTTTCCGACTTATATGCACAAGAAATCTTAACTACCCAAAGAAAAAACTATACACAACAACTAATATACCTATTCCAAAGTATTTACAGAAGAAGTCCACGTATGGATATCTAATTAAGTGGGAACATACAAAGTGGTTGCCGGCCTACTTAATAAATCGGGAAGAAAGTTCAGTTTCCCAGGACGATGACGAATGTCCAATGAGAACTGAGCTAACTCCAAGCTCCATCGTAACAGTTTCTGGTTGTAGTTAGCCATGGAGTTTATGAACTGTAACGGACTATGATCCGTATAAACAACCACAGCCGCAGAACCGAAGTACACCTGAAAGGCTCGTACAGCCGTCACGAGAGCTAGCGCCTCTTTCTCCACTGTAGAGTAATGGATTTCGTGGATCTTCAGTTTCCGGCTCAGAAAGCAAATGGGATGTTCCAAGCCCTCGTGTACCTGAAACAGACAGGCTCCCACACAAAAATTAGAAGCATCCACTGCCATACAAAACGGTTTATCATAATCAGGCGGAGTCAAAATGGGCCTAGAAGATAAACGAGACTTCAAATCCACAAACGCCTTTTCAGCACCATCAGACCATTCAAATTTCCTGTTCTTCTTTAACAACTCCGTCAAAGGAAAAGTTAAGTCGGAATAATGAGGCAAATATTTAACATGTACTTGAGAGGAAACCACCTCCTGCTGCATATCCTGTACTAGGCCCACATTAGGAGAATCCCAGCTCGAAAATTTGTCTACTCCTTGTGATCGTTTCTCATTCTTCCCGTTGAACTTCCAACATTGTGAAATAGTATGACCACTTTTATGGCAAAATCTGCAAGAAACTGCACCTCCAAACTCTTTACCAAAAGAAACCTGCTTCCTAGACCCACTTGGACTAATTGGAGGACTACGATATACCTGTCCCAAATTCCGACCACTGTCAACCACATGCAAATCTGATTGTACTTTAGCCTCAATCACAGGTCCAACGTTATATGGTTTAAACAAAACCGCATACTCATCTGCTAATTTAGACGCCACAGCCAAGGATCCGGGTTTCCTTTCAATAATCCATCTATGAATGTCCGTAGACAAACAATTCACAAACTGCTCTAATAGAAAAACCTCCCTCATTTTGTCAACATCATTGAATGCATTTTCACCGTCCAACCAGCTCTGAAAAGGCAGACTCATTCGAAAAGCAAAATTTGAATATGTTTCTAAATCTCCTTTCTTAAGTGTACGAAAACGTTGACGATAGTATTCGGGCACTCGAGCATATGCAGTCAGTAATGCGCGCTTCAGAACATCATAGTCTTGACACTCCTCAAGTGACAGCGCGGAAAACACTTTGTGAGCTTTTCCAGTTAACTGCGTATGCACGAGCGCTGGCCATTTATCCTTAGGACATTTATGAATGAGCATAGCTTTTTCAAAAGCCATAAGGTAATGTTCAACATCACCTTCATCGAATTTAGGCACAAATTTAACAGCCGTCGACATTTGAAACTTATCGGCCACGCGCACTTCCTCTGTTTCAACCCAATATCCTCCCAAGCGTTTTAAATCAAGTTGAAACTGTCTTTGTTTATCTTTCTCTTCAGCTTCAAATCTATTTCTTCGCTCCTGCAATTCAGCTTCAATTCGTATTTTTCGTTCCTCTGCCTCTCTCATTTCCTTTCTTTCCTCAACTTGTTTTTCCTGAGCCTCTCTCCTTTCCTTTCTTTCCTCAGCTGCAATTCTTTCTTTTCTCTCCTGTGCCTCAGCTTGTTTTTCCTGAGCCCTTTCTTGCGCTTCTTGAGCCAATTTAATCTTAGTTAATTCAAACTCCCTCGCTTTGTCTTTCTCCTCTTTTTGTGCTTCAAGTTCTAACGCTTTACACTTCAGGTCGTCTTTCGGCGAAATTACAGAAACTATTTTATCTAAGCCCTTCTGCAATTGTGCCTTACTGAGGCCTTTCGTGTCCTGGCCTAAACGCTCCATTTCCAATTTCAATTCGTCGACCGACATATCGAAAATATCGTCCCGCGTTAATGACTTCGCTGCCACTGGAGTTTCCATTATGAAAACTCAAATTCGCAAGCAAAAATATGTATCAAAAGTGCTACTTTGACCACACCCACTAAGAAATTTAGACTTTATATAAGAAAATCAACCGCTTCGGACGGGCCCCCATATGTTAGGTCCCAATGAATTAAATAGTAATAAGCTCGAACTAGGAGTATGAATTTTGTAGTTTTATTTAAAATTACAATAGTACGAATAAGGCTACCATTTCAAAGGAGCAAACCGTCCAGAACATCAGAAGACGATACAGCAAAGAAGTATTACAAACGTGTCTCTTCTTCGTAATTATAAGAGTTCAAATACGGTAAACTCGGTAATCAGCATTGTTGGTCACAGTGGACACGAAACAACGAAATATAACGCAGTTAAGCCTCATACGGCATTTACTTAATTAACATGCGTACAACTCGAGACTTGGCCTTTAAAAATACTCGAAACAGAAAAGACCTCGTCAGGTCACGAATAAAGGCCAAACTCGACAATCCTAGGGCCTCCTTCCCTTATATAGTACTTTCCCGGGCCGCTCCTCTCAAGGAGCCGGTCAAGTGCGACTCAGACACGGGAGAGTACATATGGACCAAGAGGGCAACATCTAACAATGTATGTATGTATGTATGTATGTATGTATGTATGTATGTATGTATGTTGTATGTATGTATGTATGTATGTATGTATGTATGTATGTATGTATGTATGTATGTATGTATGTATGTATGTATGTATGTATGTATGTATGTATATGTCTAGACAGTTAAATTAGAGCCTGTTCGTTACCTCAAAAGCTAGCCTAAGTGGTGCTAGAGTAGACGTTCATCTGTAAGCAAGTGAGGTCATCACTGGCTATTCACCATCCAGTCCACCCTCGTAGATGGTGGGTGCGGGGTAAGGATAACTCTCAGGCCACCAGGTGGCTGTGCAGGACAGGCATTTGCAAGCAGGCGACCAATTGGTAGTACACCACTCCGTGATTGGTACACGCTAGCCTGCTCTTGCTCTAAATAAATGAAAGAACAAAGATCTGTGGCGAAAATCAACTTGTCAGGCGCGGCAGGGGTAATGATGATGATCTTACTATTCACGCGTGGATAAGACCTCCGATTTTCGTCGAAGGGCTTAGGCAAGTCCGACAGACCGACTCCTTGAACACATGTGACCAGACGAGTAATTGGTGAAACACGTTTCTTTTATTATCCAAATGAACTGAATTTCCTTTAGACTCTCGTCAGACAAGATATTCCAGATCAATTCAACAGATTTAAAACAGCCTCAATTACGATCACACTCACCACACACAACCCTGAAAAGGATGGCTAACGCAGGCGGCAGGGGCCTCCTTACCCTACCGGGAGAGAACTGGTCATCACCCGGCAAAGAGACCAAGAAACCTTTACATGAAATGAAACCAAACAGAACTTTGGAGAAGTTTCGTAAAGGCCTCATCGTCAGATCACTGACGGAAGAGAAGAAAGAAGAGAAGACCACACACAATACTCGCAAGCCAAAGCACGCAAATACTCCGGACAAAACGAACGAACAAAACTATAGAACTACACAACAACGCAATTATCAACTCACAGAATTCACAAAACCGCACTACAGAACGACAAGAGAACAAAACCGGGCGAGAACAGCGCCGGGCCCTCCGCAAGCCCCCCTTTTAAAATAGGCATATGGCGCCAACAACCCCCTTTGCAACCCGTACTCCAACCCCTCCTCTCGGGTTGCTCCACCCATGGACCTCAGTGAGGTACCTTGGACCCCTATGTCCCTTTACATGGGATCTTTAAGCCCCGCCCATGGACCTCCGTGGGATACCTCAGTTCGCGCCAAGACCCCTTGGCTCCGCCCATGACCTCCGTGAGGTACCTGGAAATGCTGGAATCCCTATACCCTTTAACGTGGACCTCCGTGAGATACCTCAATTCGCGCCAGAACCCTTAGGCCCCGCCCATGACCGCCTTGAGGTACCTGGGATCTCTGTGGACCTCAGGGAGATACCTCGGGTCCCTATGCCTCTATCATGGGAGCCCTCTTAGGCTCCGCCCATGACCTCCGTGAGGTACCTGGGATCTCTGTGGACCTCAGGGAGATACCTCGGGTCCCTATGCCTCTATCATGGGAGCCCTCTTAGGCTCCGCCCATGACCTCTGTGAGGTACCTAGGATCTGCCCATGATCCCCGTGAGGTACCTAGGACCCCGTGTGTCCCCTCTGGGACCCATTTAGGTTCATTTAGGTTCATTATCATTTATGCATCGCCCATATCCGTTACAGGTCTTTAGAATTAAAAATAAAATCACCACTGTAAGACAAGCTATTCGTAACTTTCAATCTGATCTGTGCCAGAGAACGCAAAGCTCTGTACGCCAATGCGTGCACAAAACAGTTTCGTTCATTTCTGTTGCAGGACACAATGCTTTGATGCTTTATAGGTAGCAATGATATTACCCGACCGTCTGCAGATAAATATAATCTGGACGACGACCATCCATCGATGATCATTTCAAAGTAGTCCTCAGGCCTCAGATGACCGGTGGCATAAGTGCAAACATGACAATAACTAAGCATCTTCCCATTTGAGTTGTACCGCTTATCTTGTATGTCTTTTGTATTATGTCTGTGAACAGTTGGCTGGTGGGGACACAATTCGAGCCAACTTACTCCCGATCCGCTTTTCCAAACCTTGATGACCCGCAATTCAGAGCGCCATTCTCTATCATTCTTCGGCACTGGAAAAACTTCACGGCTTTGTCCAACGCGAACACGAAGGTAGGGTAGCACGCATTCAGATGCTTAGGCAAGAAATTCTCAGCGAGAACCTTATAACTTTTGTTACTATGATCCAGAATATATTCACTACCTTAATATCACAGATATCACCAGTGTTCACAGGGCCCAAAATTACAGAGGAATAAAAAGTTCAAATCTCTAAATGAAGGAACTTGAAATAATTACACTATCCACCCCACCTTCGCTTAATGCAATGGAATTTTATATTGTGTAATTTTATCCTACTATATTATCATTATTATTATTATTATTATTATTATTATTTTAATATTTATAATATTATAATGCACACCTACAGATATGTACATCCAAAGCCTCTTATTATTATAATTATTATTATTATTATTATTAAATTAGAAGTATTATTATTATTATTGTTATAATTATTATTATTATTATTATTATTATTATTATTATTATTATTATTATTATTATTATTAAATGTCTTTTCTACCCGAGATAAGTGTAATCTTCCGCAACACAGCTATCCAGTGTGATTCTTGTTAACGATAACGGTAACGAAAAACTAATGTTCGTTAACAAAAATAAAACGATTTCGTTTACGATAACTATAGCTGCACCGGGTAACTAAGAAATATCATTAACTATAATTACACCTAAAACGAAAATAACACTATCGAAAATTCATCGTTGCTGGTACATTAATAGCCTATTTTCGCTCGGATTTTGGATTTGTGAATTAATCCAGTAGTAGTAGCACAATTTATTAAATTTTGGTTATTTTGCAAAAGTTTGTATAGCGATTGCGTCCCAAGTTGACTAGCGAAAATTCACAAAATTAGTGGCATATCGAAGCTCTAAACAAATTGTGTAATGCGTCTTAATTTGCACGGCTGCTGCGTCCGTAGGCAATTTCGCGTAGCCTTATTGTAACTAAGTGGGCCCTGCTTACTAACATTAAAATCCATTAACTATAACTATAATTTTAAAAAATCCTAGCTATAACTAAAATGAAAAACCATTAACTATAAATGCAATTGCAAGTAAAAGAAAATCTGTAAGGAGAATCACACTGGTTAAGTGTTTGGAAAGTGATGGGCAGAAAACAAGGATCGACATCATCGTCATTGTTATCATTCTCTTGCTCATCGTCATCGACAGTATATCGTAACTGCAATTCATTCGTTATTGGCATGTTGCAGAAAGTAGACGACTATCCGGACAGTATTTGGTGCGATACACATTTCAACCTAACACCGAATATGAGCAGCTACCTGGTCTCTTTTATCATCAGCGATTTCACTTACCAGGCAAACACACTCGGCAGTGGAGAGCTGGTAATTCTCTACTACTATTCCATAGCGTTAGAATTCAATGTGGTTCAAGTTAATGATCTGTAATTTCACATAAGAATTATATTAAAAATCATATTACCATCATAGTCGTCGCCTTTATCATCATCGTCATTTGAATATCATTGTTAAGATACTTATATCGCGCGAAATTATGAATTCACCCCAAAAGCACAGGTACTTGGAAAATAAGTTTTTAATCGTTTATAATTATTATTGCCACTACTAATATTACTAAAACCACTACGACTACTACTACATCACACAGAAATCTAGATCACAGTTGCGCTAGTCACATAGTTCTATGTAAGTTTCTTCCCTCTGACACAAAAGTAGACAAAACCGTCCACTAAACTTCAAATCTGAATGCCGCCACTTAGTCTGATTTTTTTCGAAGTTCTAAATCGTGAATTGCCTGTCTCTGTAAGAATCGTGTCTGGGCGAGAAGGAATCATTTGAACAAGGTGGACTATGCCTTAAATGTCACGCCGGTCGTTGAAAACTATCTCAGTCGAGAGTTTGACATGGCTTATCCGCTTGAGAAACTCGGTAAATGATGCGTTTAATTTCAGATAAAACGATATAAGACATCGTGTTTTTTTAACGCATTACTTAAAGTAACGCTAATAGTATTGCCAGTCTTAGCCTATACTAATATTTTTGCCGCTTTCTGAGGTTCCCAGAGGCGTCATTATAAATAAATAGATACTTGCATTAGTAATACCATGCTTTTACTTTGTAATACCGATAGATAGCTACTAACTTGTAGGTTAGATTCACTGTGTCTAGCCGTATTTTTCCAGTAATGGTGCTTGGTCAGGGGCGTAACTTTAGTCTAAGAAGTGGGTGTACCAATCTCTTATATACACAAAGCAAGGCGGAAACTGCGATCTCTGGGAAGGCACAATAATAAAATACTGATTGGCATTGTTCAAAGTGGGGTACGGTACTCCCTGTCCAAAACGTGAGGGTCCGGGAACCCCTCGTTCCTCAAAAATAACGCCTATGTGCTTGGTAGCCGTATTTTGTGCTGGATTATAGCAATTCCTGTCGTTTTAAGTTGTATGAAAGTTTGAAGATATAAAGGCAACACACTTCATAAGCAGCCTCTCTGGGTTTTTCGATGGGTTGAAGGATCCTCTGGATTAGATGCAAATGCGCATAATTATTATGTGTAAATTTTATATATCAAACTGAACAATTGTGATAATAGATGGCCGAGGTCACGAAGAGACTGATCTGAACCGTGTCATCTTTTTAAAATGATACATAGTTGATAGGTCACATAGAGGGCGGAGTCAGATAGGCTACTTAGTAAAACCATGACATGGAACTAATAGTCCAGGCAATGTAGAGTTAGACCTGGGCAAAATTGCTTCACAAAGTTTTTAAACGGTTTCCTGCTCAGGAACCATTGCTGAATAACATATCCAAAATCCCCCTAAATCCGACCATGGGAACACCCCCAAAAATGAATTTCAAAATGGCGGATTGGGGTTTCATAAGAAATACCAATAATAATACCAATAATTTGCAGTTATACCTGGGCGAAATTGCTTCAGAAGCTTTTTAAACGGTTTTCTGCTCAGGAACCATTGCTGAATAAGATATCAAAAATCCCCCAAAATCGGACCGCGGGAACACCCCCAAAATGGCCAAATCCAACATGGCCGCTATCGACCATATTGGAAAATTCTCCTTTTTTGTTCTTTAGAGTACAGGCACGTGTAATACCTCTAATTTTACTGATTTCGGTATGTAGAATTCATTTCTGATATTGTTTTCGCCATTCGGGGTCATCTTCACCTTGAAAGGTCATGGTCAAGGTCATTTTTGGCAGATTGGAAAGTTCACCTTTTTGTTTTTTAGAGTATACGCACGTGTAATACCTCTAATGTTACTGATTTTGGTATGTAGAATTCATTTCTGATATTGTTTTCGCCATTCGGGGTCATCTTCACCTTGAAAGGTCATGGTCAAGGTCATTTTTGGCAGATTGGAAAGTTCACTTTCTTATTTTTTAGAGTATATGCACGTGTAATACTTCTAATGTTACTGATTTCGGTATGTTGAATTCATTTCTGATATTGTTTTTGCATTCGGGGTCATCTTCACCTTGAAAGGTCATGGTCAAGGTCATTTTTGGCAGATTGGAAAGTTCACCTTTTTGTTTTTTAGAGTATACGCACGTGTAATACCTCTAATGTTACTGATTTTGGTATGTAGAATTCATTTCTGATATTGTTTTTGCCATTCGGGGTCATCTTCACCTTGAAGGGTCATGGTCAAGGTCATTTTGTTACATCGATGATGCCATCAGACAAACTTTCCATCATTCGGTAAACGTATATTTTTCTTCACTGTGACCATATACACACAAATTGAGTTTCACATATTGAAATACACTTGTGGCTACTGACGAGGATTCTATGTCAATCTACATGTTGGGGAGATTGAGCCTAGACTGGACCTCACCCACTGGCGTCAGAAGTCTACTCTTGCCACACATGTTGTGGTAGAGTTCATGCCTAAGATGCGGCAGATGCCACTAGCACAATTCCCTAATCTTGGTGTGGTCCTCGACAGATCATAACCTCAGCTTCACCCCTCTGCCAAAATGTGAAATTCATCCATCAGGTACTTGTCTCCTACATTGAGATGTCTCAGATGTGGAAGCGATGTTGTTGCAGCAGCTGGAATAAGTGTTCACATTTTTGTAGATCTTAGACATGAAATCTACCACAACATGTGTGGCAAGTGTAGACTTCTGACGCCATTGGGTGAGGTCCAGTCTAGGCTCAATCTCCCCAACAAGTAGTGACTTGTTGGTGTGAGCTGGAAGATCACCATCGAACAGTGGAGATGCTGAGAGCAAATTTTGTGTATCTGCCTGAGGTCAAAACCGCGCTCCTTAGCAATATCCTTGTGCCGATGCGCCTCTGCCATATCCTTGGATGACAGGTCGTTCTTCTCCTTCTCCATTGTTAATGGCATCTTCTGAGGATGAAGTCATGCTAATTTTCTTGGTCTTCTCAACTAATATCTTCTGCCTGTGTGAGCGGTAGGCATTCTGAAGGAACTTGAGCAGGCTGGTAGCCACCTTTCGGTCAACATCCACCTTTGTGAGCAGGTGGTGCAGTTGCACGGTCACACTGGCTGTCACCGGGTAGGGATTCTGGCGCTCTAGCACAAAGTCTAACAGCTTAGACATGGTTATGGTTATATGTGAGACGGCGAGTGGTACTTAATGCATGCTGTAGATGGCATTCTGTGTGGCTTATGCGGTGGTTAGAGGTGAGAGAGTTGAGAAGGCCGGTGATAGATCCGATCTGGTGGAATAAGAGCCGATCTGGTGGAATAAGAGCTCGAGCTCCGCTACATCAGTGTCGTTGTGTGGGGTTCCTGCCACATAGTGACCTCCAGGACCCTTCAACACTTGCTGGATGGTCTGCTCCACCTTCATGCCACCTCTGACAGCGCAGCACCTCCTGAGCGATCCTGAACAACCCACTGGCTCACACAGAAGCTCGGATGTATGGACTCCAACACTTTGATTTGTTCCAGATACCACGATCCATAATGTAGGAAGTTAATGCAGTCACATTCTGCAAAGATTGGCATAGAATCCTTGACAGTAGCTGCAAGTATATTCCAGACTCTTTCTCTCTCGGATACTACAGCGTTCTTGATGACGGCAACCAACTGCAGCCAAACTCAAAAGAATTGGCAGAGCTCAGACTTGGTCTCGATTCCTCGAACTCCTTCTCAAATTCCTCGAAGTCCCGATGCAACTCCTCCACTTCTCCAATCACGGACTCAAACTGTTTAGGGTAACATTATTTTTTAGCCAGTGTAATTTGCAGTACCTGCTGTCAACATCCACCTTTGTGAGCAGGTGGTGCAGTTGCACGGTCATTGCACAGTGCTGATGTAACCAAATGACTTTGACCATGACCCTTCAATGTGAAGATGACCCCGAATGGCAAAAACAATATCAGAAATGAATTCTACAAACCAAAATCAGTAACATTAGAGGTATTACACGTGCATATACTCTAAAAAAACAAAAAAGGTAACTTTCCAATCTGCCAAAAATGACCTTGACCATGACCTTTCAAGGTGAAGATGACCCCGAATGGCAAAAACAATATCAGAAATGAATTCTGCATACCGAAATCAGTAAAATTAGAGCTATATTACACGTGCATATACTCTAAAAAATAAAAAAGTGAACTTTCCAATCTGTCAAAAATGACCTTGACCATGACCTTTCAAGGTGAAGATGACCCCAAATGGCGAAAACAATATCAGAAATGAATTCTACATACCGAAATCAGTAACATTAGAGGTATTACACGTGCCTGTACTCTAAAAAACAAAAAGGTGAATTTTCCAATATGGTCGATAGCGGCCATGTTGGATTTGGCCATTTTGGGGGTGTTCCCGTGGTCCGATTTTGGGGGATTTTGGATATGTTATTCAGCAATGGTTCCTGAGCAGAAAACCGTTTAAAAAGCTTCTGAAGCAATTTCGTCCAGGTATAACTGCAAATTATTGGTATTATTATTGGTATTTTTTATGAAACCCCCAATCCGCCATTTTGAAATTCATTTTTGGGGGTGTTCCCATGGTCGGATTTAGGGGGATTTTGGATATGTTATTCAGCAATGGTTCCTGAGCAGGAAACCGTTTAAAAACCTTGTGAAGCAATTTTGCCCAGGTTCAAGGTATATTTGAGCTAGATTGCCTGGACTATAATAGGCTGTGGCCTTCTGAGAAAGTGCTTGTTCCTGTGAAATGGCATAGCAGCGTTCAGGTGCTTAAAAACTGAGTCATTGTGTGGGCTTAAAGTAGGGAGCCTGATTGTAGTAGGTAGACCTACATACATGTAGGCTCCTTTTGGTGTACCACGGTGGTCAGTGCTGGGCCCTTGACTGTACATTCCTTACACAGCAAGTCTTAGTTCATTGCTAGCGGCCTCCCGCACCAGCTCTATGTTAATGATGTGCACTGCTGTGCAGTCCTGTGTTCATTGTTTACCGCTTCGCCACTTACGCAGTGTCTTCTATATCGTTGATGTCCTATGCCATTGACGCTCTCTCATCAAGGCTGGCTTCAAATCGCTTGCTTCTGAACCCAGCTATGAAACAATTAATTTGACTCGGTACCCGCAGACCCACAATTGGCATCCATTGACCTATGTTTATTAGCGGTGAATTTTTCTTATATCTCTTTCTCTCTCACAGTTCGAGACCTTGGAGTCACTTTGGAGCAAGTGCTCAGTCTCTCACAGCATATTAATTTTGTAACTCGTAGTTGCTACTACCAGCTGCGCCAACTCCGTGTTGTCATGATCGATCTCTCACAATGCTACTGTGGCTCTTGAGCACGTTTTCGTCAACAATAGATTTGATCACTATATTGCGGTACTTGTATGCCTGCCTCTTAGTCTAATTGGGCGCCATGATAGGGTTCTCCGCTCACCGCTTCGCCTCATTGGCCACCTTCCTAAACATGTTTCTGTATCTGCCTATATGCATGATGTCCTTCATTGGCTCCCTGTTTCTCAGCGCATCTTCTGTCGAGTTGCTGCATCTCCTATCGAGTTGCTGCGCTTGTTTGGCGGTGCCCACCTGCTTGTGCTCCATCCTAAGTGTCTGATCTTTGTCGACCTGTTTCTGACCTTGCAGCCCGTCGAATTCTCCACTCTTCAGCAAGGGGGAAGCTCTTGGTCCCGCGCGCGCACTTCTATTAAACAGCCTCGGATTTTTCGTTTGTGGGGCCCTCCTTTTGGAATCGCTTCATTCTAGACCTGCGCTTGTCGCCTCGGTTAAATTGTTTGTTTGTATAAGTTCCTCAAATCACATTTCTTTCGCTGTGGCTGGTCTGGGAGTCCCCCTGAGTAGGTCTCTTGAAGAGGCGCTATGTAATTCTCAGAATGAATGAATGAATGTAGTGCTTTGCGACATACAACTAACAATGAGCTGGTGATACTTTTCGTAATTAGTATGAATTCTCGTGCCACTATGTGTGAAACTGATATTGGTTAAAATTGTTATCATACATCGAAACTCCAATGCTATCCAAGATTATATGAATGCTTTTCTCAATAACGATAAAACTACCTGTGCCGACAAATCATATCTGCTTGAATACTGATGCCTTCGTCGTACTTTTGCAATTACTATTACTTATGCAAGATGGCCAATCGATGTGTAGCTGACAGCTGAGTACATCACCCAGCTGCCTTTTCATCCATCTTAAATTCCTTAGGCCTTCCGTCTTTACGAGTTCAGTGATTAAACGATTACCAGCGCAAGTTGTGGGATTAAATATTGTATCTTGTCATTTCGATGGATGCGCTCCTGTAGGCCTATGCGTCTCATCTCAAGCAACGCGCTTCTGAGAAATTGCTATGGAGCGTTACCATTGCAGTGCTACCATTGTGCCACCATTACCTCTTCTTCCACTAGAACTCATGATAGCTCGAAGATTTCGACTGCGATATAATTATAATAAATCGTATTGTAGATCATTTTGCAATGCCTGAATTTGGACCGTACCTTGGAATGGAGAATTGGGGAGTAATCGCCTACAAAGAATCGATACTTCTGCCTGATACGAAGAAGGATGGAGATATCGCGAAACAAAAGTCCCTATATGTTATTGCCCACGAATTGGCCCACACTGTAAGTCACTATTATAAAACCACTAACATTAAAACTATAATGTGAACAAAAAGTGTAGGCGTACACAGCTAATGCAAAATGCAGCACAGTTAAAGCAAGCGTTTTGATGGCAATATAATACATAAAATTTATATTGTGAACAAAAGTGCATACAGCTAATGTAAAATGAAGCACAGTTAAAGCAAGTGTCTTGATGCCAATATAATACAAATGCTGCACGCAAATCAACAAAATGTTGGATCTAAAACAGCTATTGGATCGCTGCTGTTCGGTTTGTGTTAATACCTTCTACCATTCTAATGCATTACCTTAATGTAAATGCATGAATCCAGACGTAAATGTCGTCTAGGTCAATAGTAAGGTTTAGAAAGTATTCAAGCAAAACATTGCTGTTTCAAACTTTTCATCGACTACATCGATGTCCTTCTCCCTTTCCTGACCCTCCCATGCAACTCCTCGCTCCAAGACGGTACTCTTCCAGCTTCGCAGAAGAGGTCGATCGTCACTCCTATCCTCAAGCGCGCCGGTCTCGACTCTTCGGACCCAGCACACGTTAGGTCCATTGCGAACGTTTCATTTATTTATAAAATCATCGAGAAATTAGTCATTCAGCAATTATTGGCTTTACCTTGACGCTAAGAACTTACTTCCGGTCTATCAGTCTGGCTTCCGCAAGGGTCGTTCTGCGGAGACTCTTCACCTTCGCCTTCTGTCTAATTTTTATGGCGCCATTATTCGCTCCCAGGTCTCCCTGCTTGAACTCTTCGATGTCAGCGCTGCCTTTGACTCGTTCGACCATGCCATCCTCCTCAATATTTTTTTATATCCTTGGGTCTGTCTGAAAAGCCCCTTTTGAGTAGTTGGCTTCCTAATCGTAATCGTAATCTCCAATTTTTCTACAGCGCCACTGTAAAGCTGAGCGCAAAGCACCAGCTTATTCACGAGCGCTGCGACGTATCTGAGGGGTTGTCAAGAGATCCATGTCCGTTGGTGGTCCGAGTCCGGTTGCCAGAGAGTCCAGAGAGAGGCCTAGCAGCTGTTACGGAGGGTTTCGTTGAGAACGAGATAGCTTGGAAGGCAGAGGAACCGATGGATTAGGATAGGAAATTCTGAAGAGGTGAGTTTTCAGTTTGGAGTGGAAAGCCTGTGGGGTGATGAGTAGAGGAGCCCGAGGTAGATGACGATGAGTGAGTGGCGGTGTTGGTGGAGGAACTGAGAAAATGCGGAATTCGGGAGGAAGTTCGTTCCAGAGTTTAGGTGCAGTTTGGGATATGGATCGGTTGGAGAACTTTAGGCGAGTAGTGATTGGAGGACGGGAGAGTGAGATATATGGATGAACGGGTAGACCGGGGTGGCTGGATAGTGAAGAGTTCGCGAAGGTAGCCTACTTTGGCTGGGAGTACTGTGATCGCACCTCTTTGGTCGTTCACTGTTCTAACAGGTCCTTCTGGACCCCAGTCCGTTTTGGCATTCGTCAGGGATCCGTCTTGGGCCCCTCCTCTATATTATCTTCACCTCCGACCTCAGTCATCGTCTTGCCATCTACTCTCTGTCCAACGAGTTATATGTTGAGGACATACAGGTTTACACGAAGTGGCACCGGCACGCGGACGCACTAGACGCATTTGCATCGACTTGTTTGGCTAAAACAATAAACAATAAAATATTAATGACACAAAAGAGAACCTCTAAATGTTAACCTCTAAATGTAAATGTCTGAATCTGTGAAATAACTAAGGTTTAGGAATTTCTGGACGGCAAAAAGTGAATTAGTAGAAGCATACTGTGAACACAATAATGACAATATGCAATTGTTAGTAGCTTTATGGTTGCACTCTGCAGCCTGAGCCTTTATCGATGCTCCGGACGTAACGCGTCATGATGTAGTAAACAATACGATCGGGTTTATTTTGTATTTCGTTTTAGTTTTTTTTATTAAGTTAGACTTAGTGATATTAACTTAAGAATGTCCATGCGTAAGGCTGACGAACAGCCAACGAAAAATACAAAGGCAAATGGCATGAGGTTGATGAAAGTTTCACACATGATCGCGTGACTTTGGTCTGTCAGCGTTGACACTGAGAATAAATGTTAAGACTTTCAGAGTTTTCGTTTGTTGTAGTAGTAGGCCTACGTAATGTTCATTTATGCTTCATTATCACATGAATGATGATGACCACTGATTGACCAAAACGACTGGCAATGTTTTATGTCTTAGATATGTTTGCGACTTTACGTTCACTTTTTTGACGTCGGGGCGGCGCCACTGCTTACACCCACTGCATTTCCCTGCAACGCCGCTGCTGCAGTCCGCCTCCACTGACTCCTTGGCCGCCTGAATGTCTTCCAACCGCCTTCGCTAAGACTCAATACATGTGGCTGAGCAGCGAGCACCCCATGCAGCTCGCTAAGGTCGAGGTCTTACAAGTTTCTGGGTTCCTTCATAATATGGGGAACTCAAGGTCTCTGACAAAGGTTGAAAAGTAATATTACTTTTCAACCTCTGTCAGAGACCTTGGCGTCATCTTGGATTCAGAACTCACCCTCTCGCCGCATATCTCGTAGCTGAACCGCGCTTGATACTTTCAGCTGCGACAGCTTCGCGTGGTTTTCCCGCTCTCTTTTCCCCAATCTGCTCCTACTCTTGTCCATGCGTTCATTATCTGTCGGTTCGACTTCTGCTGCTCCCTGTGTATTGTGCGTCCCCTCACTCGACTGAATTGCCTTGAACGCGTAATGCATTCCGCTCTGCGCTTGGTCAGGCCGCTTAGGCGCATTCCTAAATTCGGCCGCATCTCTGAATAAATGCGAGTTATCGACCACTGGTAACCACTCTCGCACCGTAGTTGAGCCTACAATTTGGAATATGTTTCCTCCTGAGTTGCGGTCTCTTCCTCGAGACTCGTCCACCGCTTTCTTCTCTGTTCTATTATAGAGACTGTTCTCCTTCGCCGGGGTTGGGCTGGGAGCGCCTCTGAATAGTTTCCTTGAAGGGGCGCTATATAAATACTTGGCTGATTGATAGATAAATTGATTGATTGATTTGTGGAGGAAAGTTATAGCTTACATTTTGTGGCTGAAAATTTTGAACAGTAAATAATTTTAGTCCATAAAAAGGGGTACTGATCGTATGAGAAGCAACAGTAATCAGTCACCGAGTTTTTTTTATAAGAGATCTTTTCTAGATAACAGGTGGTCTGCGTTTACAATATGTTGGTGTCTTGCGCCTTTAGTACTTTGGAAATATTGTTACCTGTCGATTCTGGGATCTCGTTTGGCTGAATGAAGGTTTTGCATCATTTTATGGAGTCCAAGCAGTGACGGCGGTTGATCCGACTTTTTTTTATGTGAGTACACGAGTCTATTCGGTAATATACACATTACAATAATCTTGAGAAATAAGTAGGAAATTATAAGAGATATAGTGGTTACTTAACAGAGATGATGTGAGGTAGCTGTATAATTATAGGGAGACGCTCATTTCTTGCATGTAATTTCTTGACCCACGAGGGACTAACATCAGAGCATTAAAGAAATATGGTGCTTCGCAAGACTGAGAACAAACCACACTTCTGATGCTGGTAGGCCTACGAAATTCCAGTATTTGTTAGCAAAGGTGTACTTATTCAGGCAACGTAAGCTCGCAATACGCAGTTACGTCAGGAGATTTGAATTTCCGAGCCATCGGACAACAGAAAGAACATAGGCTAATTCCAACAGCATAATTGCGAAAAGACAAAACTGTAAATTGCATACTGGTTAACCGATTTACTGCTATGCTCGCGAACTGATTGGCTTATCTGCCTACTTTCTTACTCGCTTATTTGCGTAATTAGTTATATCCATAAAAACACATATATGCAATATACAAACTTGCATAGATACTTACATACATGTATACATACATACATGCATCCGAACATACATACATACATACATGCATGCATGCATGCATGCAAACATACAATTTACGCACATGATTATGTATAATTTACCTCCTTTTCTTCATTCACTGCTTCCTTTCTTCTATTTTCTTTCCTGTTTCCTTTCTTCCTTCCTTATTTATTTTACTTTTACTTACTTACACAGCTACTTATTTATACAGGATTTTCTGCTTGCTCAGATGTCAATTGGATCCATTTCTTAAGAGTTTACTTTGTTGTGTAAACATACTTCTAGAAAGAGCAATATTTTGCCGAGGAACTGGAATCGATAATGGACGAAGACGCCTACAACACGTCACGACCGTTATTAACCGTACTTTCATCTCCCGATGAAGCGACGTTCTTATTCGACAACATACTCTATGTAAAGGTATTTGTTAAACTTCTATATGAATTTATTTACTGAATAATTAATTCATATGTCGCCTCAAACGTTCAAACGTCGTTCAAGAATATGAACATTTGTCACCTGAACTGCGTCGCATTAATTCATATTTGAAACAACGAGATTTACATAGCACAACAGCATTGTCGAGAGAGTGTTTTTTCATCTAGCACGAGACAATTGAACGAAAGAAAAAAAGGCTAGTTCGGCGCTGGATAGTAACTGTCGCAATCCGACAAAAAATTATTTTCAAAGCAGATAAGCAGCCGAAGATATTAATGCTTTTCAGCTCAAGATTACACGTACCTCACCAGTTGTTTGCTTCAAATTGCGATTTTGACTAACCCTTGTACTGGAAGCTACGTCTAAAGGTGCCTAATGCCTACACATTATGCATGCTTGTAAGCGCAATTTCCGTTGTGGTGTGACCTCTTAGCAGTCATCCATGTTTCTATAAATAGATAAATATAGTTCCAAAGAGAGAATATCGTCGACTAGAGCGCAGATGGAAATGTTCAAACTTTGAGGATGATAGCTTGCGAAAAGCTCATCAACTCTCCCAGAAGCTTTTACATCTGCAGTCAGCTTGAACGTGCATAACTTTTTTGGGATCTTTGGTGCATCTCTCAGCTGCATCTGCTTTCAAAAAATGCCCAGCGCTCTGATCCGGATAACCAGAAGCTATTGTAATTGTGATCTGACATTTATGAAGCGTCACTTCGAAAGAAAAAACTCATTAGTAGCGCTCCCGACCCGAACCAGTGAAACTGTTCGCAATATCAACCATACTTCAGGCGCTTGCGAAACTGTGGAAGGGACAAACTGAGGTACTGGAGCCGCGGCTGTCGTGAAAGGTGTTTCCAACTGGTGGTATCAACACAGGCAAAGTTTCTGGACTGAGCTGCAACAGTATACATACGAGGGACACTCAGGAGTCCATGAACAACCAACTGAAGGGTGCCACGACCCGGGACTGAGGAGACCAATATGAAGAAATCCCTAAGGTACCGGTATGCAATTAAGAATAAGAATCAGGGTCTTTAACTGAACTACACAGGGAGCCACCGCAAAGTATCCCGCATAAAGGAAGCCATATGGCCAATCCTGAAAACTCATCCAATAAGACGGGCTGCGGCATTTAGAACAGACTGAAGTTTCGAAATATTAGCTAGTGAAAGTCGAGCATAGATATCATTACCAAATTCGATATGAAAGGAGAGGGAGCAGCGGATGGTACGGAGCTGACGAAAGTGATAAAAGCATAAGCGCCAGACATGGCTGACATGATCAATCGGAGAGATCTCGTTCACGGACGGTGGAAGAGAAAAGAATGTCCGGAAACCTCTGGCGTTAAGAAAATTCGTCGAAAGTAGCAAGCTGAGCGCGGCCACCAAGACAAGTGAACTGGGTCTTATTACAATTTCATCGGAGGTGGTTGGGGCATCCAGAGATTAAGATCTTGCATCAAGAATCCTCTCTGCCAAAGAAATACCAGCATCGTTCGGGACGTGAGGCCCGGGTGTTATCTGCATAATGATGAACAACAACACCCATAGGATGGAGAATCCGTCCAAGCTTGACAGTGTACAGGATGTATCGGAGAGGGTCAGGACAGAACCTTGAGGAAGAACAAGAGAAATAGAGAACTACACGGAACGTATGGGTCCAAAGATAGCAGAGTGGGAGCAGTACGAGTGGAAGGACCGAAGCCAATATCGCTAAATCGAAAAGATGTCTGTAGACGCTTCGAAAGGATAGAGTGAGCACAGTCTCATAAGCAGCGTTTACATCATAGAGGGCAAGAAGCGTAACCTATATGCAGTGTTGGGTATGAGTTAACTCAGATGAGTTTAAACTCACGAGTTAACTCACTTGCTGTGATTTATGAGTTTGAGTTAACTCACCTTAAAGAGTATGAGTTATGAGTTTGAGTTAACTCATATTTTCTGTGAGTTTTAGTTGTAACTGTCAATTATTTTAAACTCAACTCACTCTTCGGCACTCGGCACATATTATGTTGAAACAAGCCCTTTTTATATCGTCGGCTTTCCATACTGGTGAGTTGTGACGGCAGGGAGGGTCGTAAACACTGCTAGCGGACAGTGTTTAAGCACTGCATATTTTGTATATTGTGAACAGCTAAGAACAACATGGCTGAAGTACCGTGTATATTCTTGATGGAAAATATTTTTCTGTTACAAGTAGGCGTGATGGGAAAATTGTTGCTCGATTAGAACGTGCTAGTATGAAACGTATGAGTTTATGAGTTAACTCATTTAACAACTGAGTTTGAGTTAACTCATTTCACTTAGGATGAGTTGAGTTTGAGTTTAAACTCATTTTGAGGTGCATGAGTTGAGTTTTGATTTAACTCATTTCTTGTGTGAGTTTACCCAACACTGCCTATATGTACGGTCAAAATCTCATGCATTGAAAGTATGATTATGACATCCTGTCTCATTCTTTTATGTTTTCTGATTTATTCTCGATAAGGGTGCTGCAATCGTGCGAATGGTGGAGAGTTTCATGGGTCCTGAATGTTTTAAGACTGGCATCCGCGTAAGTTATAGCTTTTCATTTTTAAACGATGACTAAATCTTAGTCAAACCGATTTACTCGAATATGCATGATTATGATGATGATGATGATGATGATGATGATGATGATGATGATGATCATTATTATCATCATCATCATCATCATCATCATCATCATCATCATCAGGGTGGGCCAGGAGGAATGCAACTAATTTGAATGGATATAATTTTAACAATAATTGTTATCCGAACATCGTGCCAATATAGTGAATTGACATCCGCTCTACTACTGTGTCAAATCTTGCACTGATATACGGCACCGTTGTTATAAAATTTCGGTGCGGCGCACACCTCTCAATTTTGAATGTAAATTTTGAACATCATGGCGCCGCTCACGGAAGAGGATAGAATTTCAATCCGAATTTTAAGAGCAGAAAAAAGATACAATGCACATCAGATGATGATAGAATTCCCTTCTAGAAAATGGAATAAATATGCTCTACATCGATTGATTAAACAAATTGAGCTACGGGAACGACTAACAGCCGCGACTGTGGTCGCAAACGTTCTACGCGAACGTTGAACATTTGAAAGAAGTGATTCTTTGAGCTGGGCTTAGATAACCCAAGCACTGGTGGACTCATCCATCGATCGGTGGTCGTCTCGTGTTGATGCATTCATTAAAGAACGTGGTGGACATATTGAGTATTTGTTTGACTGATGGTAAATTCACTCAAGAAATTAATTGTTAGTACTAAGTGATTGTTTAGAATTGACATCTGCAGTTTCAGACTTTTGTTTTTTCTTGCAGTTTTATGGCAAGAAAATGGCACATCGAATATTAATAGCATTATCTCAAAATATCGTAATAGTATCTCGTAGATATTTTGCAGAATGATAAAATGGATAATTATCTTCAATGCGATATATAGCGCAAGACGATCAGATAAAAAGTCTTCAAGTTATAAGGCGTCAAAGTTGTTGCATTTCTACAGGCCCACACTGTAGAAAGCAGAAATTCATGTAGTCGAAGAGCATTTTAATTTGAAGATGTGACCTTATTAATGTTTATTTATTTATTTATTTGTTTCGGATTTTTTCCATAGCGCCTCTTCAAGTCTACTACTACTCAGAGGCGCTCCCGACTACAGCATTTGATACTGTGTTGGAGTTTTCACGCCGAAGTGCCACGAGCAATCGCGAGTGAAGGACTTGCCCAAGGTCCGTACGCAGCGGCTAGAGTGGAGTTCGAACCTGCAACCCTCAGGTCACAAGGCGCCGAATTTACCACTGAGCCACCACGCCCCACAATGTTATGCAGAGTTCCCTACTTCAAGATACCTAACCTACAGCTGTATAATTTTTCATAATGATTTCCAATGGGCCTTGTAAGGGTTATTCCAAATTGTGTTTGCATAAAATTTAAACAGATTTAACCTACGTGTTGGTCTAAGGTGCTGTTCTAACATTCATCTTTCCATCCTTTCGGAAAGGAATGGTACAGTAAAGCAGTCAGATGGAGTTGCGTTCCGGAAGAGCAAACTTATTTTGGAAATTAATTATTGTATTACCGTTACTATTAATGTATTTTGATTATTAATTATTGTGTCACTGTTGGTTTTTTTATCAGCGATACCTTACAGACAATCAATACAAAAACGTTGAGACAAGCCATCTTTGGGCCGCACTTCAACAGGTATTTGCATGGAGCCTCTTACATTCGTGAGCTTTTTTATAATTTAATTATAGTAAAATTAAACAGATGTTATCGCTGCGGAAACCTGGACACAGCACATTTCTTAGTATTTGTTAGACTTCACGTTACAAAGAGGCCGGCATTACATTTTCTTTTGTTTTCTTGGGTTGTTGGTTTTACTGTTAGTCTGCTTTGAACAAAAAAAACGTCAAGTATTAATAACTGTAACAGAAAACCGTCGAGACAAGCCATCTTTGGGCTGCACTACAACATTAATTTCCCCCGAATTCCGCATTTTCTCAGTTCCTCCATCAATACCGCTACTCACTCGTCGTCATCTACCTCAAGCACCCTACTCATCACTTAACAGGCTTTCCACTCCAAATTGAAAACTCGCGTCTTCAAGAATTTCTACCCTAATTCATCTGATCCTCTGCCATCCAAGCTTTCTCGTCCTCAACGAAACCCTCCGTAACAGCTGCTCTGCATCTCTCTGGTCTCCTGGCAACCGGACTTGGACCAACAATGGACATCGATCTCTGGACAACACCTCTGATACAACGCAGCGCTCGTGAATAAGCTGGTGCTCTGCGCTTACATGTAGGCTAGCTTTGAAACGGCGCTTTAGAAAATTGTTTTCATTTCTTAGTATTTGTTAGACTTCGCGTTACAAAGAGGCCGGCATTAAATGTTATATCGTGCTCCTGGGTTGTTTGTTTCACTGTTAGTCTGCCTTGCACGGAATAAAATGTAAAGTATTAATAATTGTAATTTGTAATTGTTATTACAATGGGAAATTAGTATATCGCCATTTTAAAAAATAAGTCAGAGGCGTAAAGGACCTGAGAAAAGATACCGATCAAATAGAATAGTTCCAAGCGCTTACGGAAATGAAGTAAAGAGAGACCAAGAGGCTCATATCAAAATGTAATCCAAAACGTCGCTTGAACACCAGCACTGTTAAAAAACTGTTACCGATACAAAGAATACATGTAAATGTCATTAATAACTGTGATGATGAGCTCATTAAAAACTGTGATTGTGAGCTGAAAGAAATTGAGCAATTGTTATTAATGACCTATATAGATGGATAACCTAAGGGAATACTATTCTTCCGTTTATGTTATATCATTTGCTCTTTTCTGAAGAACTGTATTGAACCGGGTCTAAATCTCACTGAGATAATGAAGACTTGGCTCTACAAAGCGGGGCTACCTGTCATTTCAGTCTTACTTCTTCCTGACAATCAGTTCGTTGCCATTCAGGAACGATTTCTGATCGATCCACTGGAGGTTGATGACAGCAGGTTGGTAGTGCTAATGATAATTTCTAATTAATTTATGCGCCACTTTAAGAGAGGTAGGCAAACAATAATGACTGACTTGCCTTGTCTTGTCTTGTCTTGCCTTACCTTGTTTTTTATTGTTCCGTCTTGTCTTGTTCTGGCTTTTCGTATTTAGTCTTGTTTGTCTCTAGTTTTAGGTATGACCAGAAAAACTTCGTTGAATGATGATAAGTCTGGGAATAGAGACTTTAATATATAAATTGTGGCTGGTCAGAATGTAATGTTTAATAAACTATGAGCCCCACTGTGAAACAAATACTTTGTTAAACAGGAAGCCAATGAAAATATTTAAGCAGAGTTCAACTTTTATAATATTTAAGCACTGTTCAACTTTTGACGTATTGGTCATGACCCTAGCCAAGAGTTCTGAATTCTCTGCTGCTTCAGTATGTCTGAAAGCAATTTGGAACACGGTTGCCGATGGTTAGAGCGCTCGCCTTGTACTTGGCATGGAATTATCGTTATATACTTCACATGATCGAAATTGCAATTGATCTGTTTCATTTTCGAAGCTATAGTACCTTTATATATGTCCATATTTTACTTGTATTCTGCAGATAAGATGATCACTGAAATTTCGATATTTCAAAATGTATGTCATCATATTCTGCAAGACATCTTGAACTGCTTGCTGTCCAATCAATTGCTTAGTGAAAATTATATATTTTAAAGTGCTGTCTTCAAAATTGCTGTGATCAACTTCTAGGTTCAAATATATTATCATTCAAAATTCTTCTCCTAAATATCACACGCTATGTCCTAAGTTCAGAATATACAATTTTCAGTCGTTCTATTTGGTCGCTTTTTCAGTCATACCTTATCGAGTCAACTTTCTGATGCAATCATGTGTATTAAGTCTTATCTTCAGAGTACATTTAATTTCAGTTATATTGGAATCGCAGAAATTGTCCCAAAACAGATAGAACCTACAGTGTATATCGGATCTAAATTGAAAATCAATGTATTTAATTTGAAATCAAGGTTTGAAATGATATTATTGTGGTCTCGCATTGATTTGTGGATTATTTCCCTCAAATTCGCCAACAATCTTGTTATCAATCTCTTTCGCTTGAAAAACAGCTCGCTTATGGACATTTTGTCCAGCGTATGGTTGCTCTGATGACACATGACTTTGGACAATTGTAGGCATCTCTGGCATGTTCCTCTCAACTACCGAACAAAAGGAGGCGCAAGTGGTCTAGTTTGGTTGAAAAAGCCCTATGGTGAGTGATAAGGCGATCAACCACGTAATAATTATATCAGTATTGTTCACTGAAAAAACCTATGGTGAGTGATAAGACGATCAACCACTTAGTAATATATCAGTATTCTTCTCAGATACGATGCCATTGAGTCTATCTAAGCCATTGACTTCTGTTGCACCATCCAACATGATATATCATCATTATCATCATCATCATCATCATCATCATCATCATCATAATCATCATCGTCGTCGTCGTCATCATCATCATAATCATCATCATCATCATCGTCATCATGATCATCATCATCGCCGCGGTTTGTAAAAATCGCACTTAATATGGCGTGTGTTGTAAACAGAGTGCACGGGGTTGTATACAATCTAGGCATTTCGGCGGGAAATCTCAAACCCTTCCAATGGGTTTGGGATTGATTTGAAGCTAGATTGGATTTTGGTTTGTGGTCGTGCTTGGCCTCTTGTTTGCCAGTCTCACAACTATAGTCGAGTTTTGTGGATGATATTCTGCTTGTAACTACCGTTAAGGGAAATTGCGTTATAACCTATGAGGGCAGGTAACATTTCACACCTCAGGACAATCTGCAATAATATACATTCATGCATACACACGTAATTACATAAAAATTATACATATATAATATATTGTTACTACTTCAGTTCTTTTCAAGATTCCTCTGAATTCGACAGACGATTGGATTCAGTTCAACCATGATGCATCAGGATATTATCGAGTCAACTATGACCCCTGTTTGTGGGAACGAATAACCAAACAGCTCAATGATGATTACACGGTGGGGTATATATATATATATATATATATATATATATATATATATATATATATATACCTAGTATTTTTTTCTAGAAAAAAAGCTTCCGAAACTGAACAATAATGGAAGGGCTAAAACCCCGAGAAAAACGGATTTGGGGTTGGCGTGGGTCTCAATAAACACTGAAAACAGTTCACGACACTGAAATTAAATTAAAATAACTAAATTTTTATTTTTATTATTTTGGGCTGAAAAAAGCACTGCCTATATCTCGTCTTAATGGGTGTGTGTATAATGCATCAATGTTTGCTCTTGGATGAACAGGTGTTGATTGCATATATAATTAACTGTTTATACATTTAGGCTTATGTGTAGGCCTATGCATCGCACTTGGTGGCGCGAAAGGAAATAAGCTGATGCAGGCTATTGAAGTGTGAACAATGTAAAGAGTAGAGTAGAATGTGATATAGATGTGCGTTGATTTTCGTGTGTATTGAATTGAAAGAAGACATTTAATTAAAATGTTTTCGGAGACTGTTCATGTGCAAAGGCATTAGAGAGCCACGCACTAGTCTACCATAGTTAACTTATGGCCTTGGCCTTCCCAAGATCCGTCTTTCTCCTCTCCACTTCGTTCTCAATGCTGCTGCTAGACTCATTGCCCGCCTCCCTCGGTTCTCTCATATCTCCACCTTCATGGTTGAACAACTCCATTGGCTCCCTCTCTCTGGCCGTATACAATTCACAGTCCTTATTCTTGTGCTTAAGTCTCACTTTGGTCTTGCTCCACAGTACTCACGTGATCTGATTCAACGGCCCCATTCTGCTGCTTCGCTGCGTCCTCTCCGATATTCTGATCGTCTTGACCTCTTAGTTCCTCATGTCAGGACAACTATGGCTCAGTCCAGATCCTTTGCCTGCATAGGTCCTTCACTTTGGAACCGACTTCCTCCTTCTGTTCGCACCACCATTCTCTCTGGTAGCGTTGCTTCTTCCTTTTCTCACCTTAAATCCTGCTTTTTCACTCGGGGTCTCGCGCACTGGGAGCGCATCTGAGTGGTCTATGCCTACAAATACCCATATACAATACAATACAATTATGACGGTTGGAAACATTTCGTACCTCAAGACTTTTCTTCAACCTTCCTCGATCCGAAGGTTGGTCGCTTCATGGACAAGTTTCCTCCATCTCCTCTACCTCAAGACAATCTACAATAATATACATTCATGCACGCACACATACTTACATACACATATACTATTGCACATAATTATCAACTTCAAGATCATAACGCTAGTCTCTAAGGCGCAACAGGGCATAGCTCCAGCTTACCTTTGTGATCTGATGCGCAAACCTCTCACCGCTTTTTCTCATCGACCCTTACGTTCTCTGAATAGGCTTGATCATTCCCCAGGTGAGGTCTTCCCGGCTCAGTCTCGCTGTCGCGGTTCCATCCCTATGGAACTCCCTTCTCCAGCTATTGCGTGGGACCCTACTTGCTGGGTTCTCTGTCTCTCTGTCTCTGTCTCTCTGTCTGTCTCTGTCTGTCTCTGTCTGTCTCTGTCTGTCTCTGTCTGTCTCTCTGTTTCTGTCTGTCTGTCTGTCTGTCTGTCTGTCTGTCTGTCTGTCTGTCTGTCTGTCTCTCTCTCTCTCTCTCTCTCTCTCTCTCTCTCTCTGTTGTTCACCGTTAAAGTCTTTTCTGTTTGCGCTAGGCTCACACGCTGAGAGCGCTTCTGAATAGTTCGCACTGTGAGAGGCGCTTTATAAACACCCAGATGCCATACAATACCATACTTATAAGCAAAGGTAGAGTAAAAAAAAGTATAGTTACATCAAATCCTAGCTGTTCTTGTAGGTCTTCACCGAAATTGCGCGATGGAAACTGCTCAGCGACGCATTGATTCTGGATAGAGCTGAAAAGATAACCCGCGATATATTCCTCGGTCTGACCAGATACGCATCAAAAGAGAGAGGTATCGCGCCATGGGTTCCCATCTGTTCCGGTATCGTTGGTATCAACAAAATCCTCTCCAACATCTCCAGCCTTAGTCATCTTCAGGTATTGATTTTAAATTTGTTACTTCAGGTTCTCAGAAGAAAAGCAAAGTGCGGGATTGTCATTGGGACAGAGCTGTAGTACCGGTACTTCATTTTCCGAAGGTCTATCGACCTAGCACGATTTTCTGTTGAATGTTAAAATTCTGAGACTACATACTTATTGACAACCTGATGACATATTGTCTTATTGACTGATGAACTGCCAGACTGACCGACCCGACAATCGAGCATTTGTTTGTTCTTCAGAGATACACACTGAAATTGACCACTTCTCTGATGGATGATCTGCAGGTCAAGGATGAAGGCAGCCATGTCGAAAAGTAAGAGGGACATAAAGTCAATAAATTTTTGTCATTCCCGTCCTCACGTAATTGTGTCATAATATCGTTGCTCATGTACCCTAGAGACTGACCTAAGATGCCGTTACTAGATCATTCATTATCAATATCGTTACGAAATCATGAACTCGTACAAAATCACACAGGAATGCGAATCTGAGGCGCGTTTAATCAGTGGCCAGGTAGGGTGTAGTTAGATTTCGAGATGTTTGTAGGCCAATCGGAACATGAGTTTTGAATCGTCTCTTGAAGGAAGAATAAGAGTTTGAGCTCCGAGAAACATTGGTACTTTTTCCATTCCTTATGGGGCATGCAGAAACATGGAAAGCGCGCGGCTCACGACAGTGTTGCATCGTGGCTCAGCCAAGAGACACAAGGAAGGTTAACGATTTAAAGGAAGATTCATACTGCACGAAGCGAGCCAGAGAATTCTGGATGTGTTGAAGCCTGTTGAATTCAAGATCTGAAGTGGTATAATCGAGGTGAGAGTAGACAAGAAAACGGTCTGTAACATTTCTTTGGTAAGAGTAGACCACCTTACATGACATATTGCCATGATATGATAAATATCACATTTGCAGATGCCTATTCTAGAAAGTAGTAGCTAGTGGTCAAGAGTATCAAAACCGCACTAAGGACGAGGCATACTGAAAAGTAAACACGCCTAGTGAAAGTAGACACGGCTAGTGAGTATTAATAGATGTACCGATAAGTACTGAAGACATGACCTGAAGTAATTTGTTTCTTAATCCTTGTGTGGAAGAGACCATTAAATAGTTTTTAAAATAATATTGAGACTAGAGATGGGTCTAAACTATAACTGGCTGTTGGTGTTCAGGTCAGGGTTCTGAACTAAACGGCGTGACGTAGGCAGATTTAACTTACAGCATGATGGAAAACAGCCTTCGGTAAAAGACATGCGTGTCAGTTGGTTGTGAGGCGCCTTGTTACGGAAAGGCTGTGTTACGGCGCCATATAAATCTTCATCGTCGTCGTTGTCTTTGTTGTTGCTGCTGTTATTATTATTTTGCCATATGTAAAATAAAGTGGGAGAAAACATCAGAACATGAAACAATAAGTGATGTAGGTATGATGTCCATCGGCGAGCATTTAGCAGCAGTATAAATACGACAATCATGGACGTATATATATACTTGTATACATGCATACAACATGCATACATACCTCATACATACATACATACTCATAGACACGTGTGTATGCAAATATGCATCTAATACATGTATTGTACACATGCCTGCACGTATATGCAAGTATAAGTACATCAATAAAACATTAATGTATGTATGTTCATATATACAAGTTCAACTGCAGTTCTTTGTGAACATGCTACTGGGTCAGTGAACTTCGATTTTGGAAGTACCTCCCTGTAGCTCTTCGTTCTGCTCAATGCTGTTTCGTTCACAACTTACAACGTACATTCTTTTAACTGATTTTCGACCGCGGTCTGTCTGTGGTCTGTCTGTCTGTCTGTCTTGGCGGTTTATCACCTGGATGTTGACTTGATAATGACTTGCTTTTGTAGCGCCGTCTTTTGATCCCGTGTGCATTATACATGGGCGCTATAGAAATTGCTAGTTAATAACAATATAACAGAAATAAATGCTTGCATTCATTAACAGATACATGTGTTTTCGCTGGGTATGCTTTTTAAGGCTGCTGCGTCCAATGACTATGTCACTGGCGTGTTCTGCGGGTCATAGAGGATGCATAGAAAACACGACGCTGATATTCAAAGCCTGGATCAGAAACCAAACGTAAATTTCATAGCATTTGCTACATTTTATTCATTCATTTTACGTTTAAATGGATCATCATCGTCGTCGTCGTCGTCATCATCATCATCATCATCATCATCATCATCATCATCATAATCTCCATATCTTGATGGCCACAGAGTCTATACGTAACTTCCATCTACGCCTGATAACAGTTCTCTTTGTTCAAGAGAGACCCAGTTTAATGGTGCCGACAAAGCAATGTCCTCTTGTTTTCAAGATATCACTAAAGCAGCTAGAACGAGCTTATGGCTTGATAGTCGACGATGGGGCTATTAGAATAGCAATTGACCTTCGTCCTGACCTATTGACTTATAATAATAATTGACCTACATTCTTCACATCACCTTACAGTGTACATGGGGCGTTCCGTTTGCTGCAGATGGCTAGCAGAATAACAACAATAATATATTTTCTATTACAACACAAATTTATTTCTTCATAAAGCGAATAAACTCATACACATACTAGTAAACAGACCGTTTTCATTATTATTAATATTATTATTATTATTATTATTATTATTATTATTATTATTATTATTATTATTATTATTATTATTATTATAATTATTATTCATTCCATTTGTATCGGACATTTATATAGCGCTTCTTCAAGAAGAACTACTCAGAGGTGCTCCCGACTGAGTAGAGCGGTCTTAAGACGAGGAAAGAACGGGGAAGAAAAGGTTCTGCGAAGCAAGCGGAGTGCTAGGGGAAGGTTATTCCATGTAAGAGGACCCACCACCGAGAAAGCGCGATGCTGCCTGGTAGAGGTGCGGCAAAAGGAACAGTGAGCAAGCCCTGTTCAAAAGAGCGAAGGGATCGAGATCCCCGCGTGCTGAGAAGTCGCGGAGATAGAGCGGAGCAAGGTCCAGCTATAGCAGTGCCAGACTAGGTCAGCCAACGTATACGTGATGCTCAAGAGGGAGTCAGTGGAGAACATCATGCATGTAGCTTGAGACATGGCCAAATTTGGGTTTGCTGCTAATAAGGCGGGCAGCGGAGCGTAGGACCCGATCCAAGCACATCAGACGTCTAGCAGGGAGACCTGGATAAAGTGAACAACAATTATAGTCGATTATAGATATTACCAAGGAGTGGATATGTGTGCATGTAGCAGAGGGAGTAACGAGCGAGCGACAGTACGCAACTGGTGCAGTTGGTAGAAGCAATCATAACTGAGGTGGTTGATGCGGGCGGCAAAGTTGAGCTTTTGGTCTAAGGTGACACCAAGGTCGCGAACAACAGTGGAGAAGGTGAAGTGTGCGAAAGCAGCAGCCAGAGCAGCCATGTCCAGCTTAGCCAGTTACTGGCGGGTACCCAGCCACATGAAAGGGGTTTTAGTAGGGTTGGGTCGCAGCCGATTAAACGAGATCCAGGCCTCCAGGGCTTCCATTATCAGGCTCATGTTCTGAGCAGTCAAAGCAGCATCTGAGGAAGAGCAGTGCAAGTATGCCTGGACATCGTCAGCATACAGCTGGGCCAAAGCGGCTTATGAGGCAAGGAGCGCAGTTGGTCAGATGTGTAATAGGGTGGATCGAAAAAAATTTCGTTTCCAATACTAATAGTGACCAACAGTTTGCCTTTAGCAAACGTAAACAACTGTGTAAAATTATTTTAAATTTGGACATTTTGAGGGTCCCCAACGAGATCAAAAATCGTCTGTGCTGTAATAGCAAACAGCAATGGTTTCCCGGCAGTTTTTAACTACATTCTGCTCATTCCTTGCATTTGTTGCATCGCATGTCAGCTGGAATAATCTAGATCTATTTAGAATATGTATGGCTAGCACTGTATTCTACTTATTTTGTATCTACTACTTTCACATCTATACTCTTTATACCCTGTTTGGTACATAGAAATATTCGTTTATTTCCAATAAGTGGCTTGACACAACGCAAACCATTACAATTAGAGTAGAGCCGATTAACTGAAAGTCAATTTAACTAAGACACTGTTCCAGCAAGTCACCAAGTGATAACATTGATGACAAGGCTACTGGGTTTTTTTTAATAAAATACCCTAGAGATGAAATTTCTATCATCTTTGAGGGCAGGGAAAAATCATTCGGCCTCGGTCTTAGACTGCAGCGACTCACAACCGTAGGTGAGAAAATAGGACGGAACACGTGGTTCCTGCACCAAATGACCGGCCGCAGAAGGCTGTCATCCGCATCGCTCACCATCGCCCCACATCCCACACATCCCGCGACAGGTTACCCATTCTACGCATTCGGTCCAGAAACCTCTCCAGGCGGGCACGGTCTTCAACGGTAGCGCAACCCGTGTGTATGGCCCGATCGGGAGGCCATGAGCCCTTGACACTTTCGAAGCATAAAGAGAGCTAGAGCATGACCTCAGGGTCCCTCGGATATGGGAAGATGCACACAGCTCATCAGTTAGGTATCTTTTCATGACAAGTATATGAAGCTAATAAAATCACTGCCAAAAAGGTCAACTCAAAGGAACTTGGTACAGACCAGAAATATCTGTTGGACATAACCAGCTCTGTTTCTGAGGGTCACTGTCCACATGACTTATCTAAACGAAACCCCGGAAAATTGAGTCACACAAGGTGGCTGACAACTGCGAATCGACTTCTTTTGTACATCGCAGCAGCGGAACCATCAGCCAACTTCCAGATTCTTGCAGCATACATCGTGAAGTTGCATGCACCGACGTGGTTCAGTCAGTATCAAGGCTAAGCCGTCGTGCAAAGATGGTGGAAGACATTTGTTCCTTTCCGTCCAGCTTTCCCGTTATCTTACAGCTGAACAGAAACGTATTGCCTATCCTGTAATACAGCGGAATGCCTATTTTGCCTATCCGGAAAACTTACTTTTCTCCATGGCTACAGATGATCGTCAGACGCACGCGAATCCGGAATTCGTCGCATTCTTAAGGCGAGTTTGTCAACTCGAACATCAGCTGTGCGACAATTCAAAGTAGACCTACTAGAACTCAGGTTTGACGCACGTGAGGTCTTTGACTTGATTAACTGGCAAAACTCCTACATAACGAACAGCCAATGACGACTGACATTTCGGAGGGACATCTAAGCTATTTATGACTAGCGGTGAACCGCCCATAGCTAAATTTCATAAGTTACCTTGTCATATGCAGCGTCCAGTAATTTATTGAATCATCAGCAGCGTTTTGTGGCGCAAAATCGCGAGTTGACTTTGTCCGATCCCGGCTAGTAGAATCTCGATTGATATTGCCAACGTTTCACAAAAATCCGATTATCGTGTCATGTAGCCTGAACGTTGCGGCGAATTAACATTTGCGCAGTTGAGTTGTGCATAAGATTGTATTCTATGATTTGTTAATACGTTACATCTATTGTATTGTATTGTATTGTATTCAAACATTTATAAAGCGCCTCTAGTAGGGTGAACCGTTCAGAGGCGCTTCCAGTGCGCAAGATGTTGTCATGTCTGATGATTCACGATAATCCATAATATTGCCCATATAGGCCTATAGCAAAATTTCAAAGTCTCTGGGGACCCTCAAGTTGATGCACAATAATAACCAAATTTTTACTCTTTGTTTGTCATACCAATGGGAAACTTTTGCCCACTATTAAATATAGATATTTAAGGTGAAATTTTTAGCATATACTTTCGATCCACCCTAATGTGTAAATAAGATAGAGAAGGGAAGCCAGGACTCGAGCACAGAGTTTATTGTAATTATTGTTATTATTATTATTATTATTATTATTATTATTATTATTATTATTATTATTATTATTATTTATATTATTATTGTTATTATTATTTACCTGAGGTATCAATGACCCCTTAGGATTTGGAAAAATTTAGTTAGGAGAAGAGTAGATGTTATTATACTAAAATTATTATTATTAGAAATAATAAGTCGTTGCAGAACAATCTTTTATTTTCTGGAAACTTTCTTAAATTTGAGGGGACATTGTTACATTTCTAAACTAATGAAAACAACAGCAACAATTATTATTATTAGTTAATGTAGCAGAATATAATTGTATTTTTTGTTCGAGGACGGATTGATATGGTTTCTCCGTTACTGTAGGAAGAATGCCATTCCTGTGAACTTCAGGCGAGAAGTTTATTGCATTGGTGTTGCTAACTCTGTGCTCGAGTCCGAATGGAACACTGTCTTTGAGAGATTCACGGTGATGTCAAAGAGTGACGAAAGAGGACGGTTTGATATATTCACGGTGATGCCAAGGGGTGACGAAAGAGAAGATCTGCGAAATGCTCTGACCTGTTCCAGAAATGCAACGATGCTGAAAAGGTCAGTTGCGACTATATCTTACACTTTTACCGTTTTTCAAAGTATATAAGCCATTCCAAAAACCAGCTATTGTTAAAATTTGCATAGAGTTAACGTTCAATACAGTGTCAATCTTTTGACATTAAAGTTGGTAGGATAATTGATTCTGCATGTAAAGCCAATGATTTGACGGGGATGTGTATGAATAAATTAACTCCGTGCTTTCTCTTTTAAATATAACTTTACTGATTAGATGGCGTGGCAGCGTGTATAAAGTTAGTTTAGATCGTTTTGCAATGGCCTGAAACCACAGGAACAGTTTTCTGTGGATGGGACGAGCACAAGGAATAACCTTCCATCGGATCTGCGTATTCTTTCAAGTAGGGACTCTGCATACCCCTTTCACAAGAACTTGAAAACCGTTCTTCATCGTCGGCGTTGGGTTCAAAGCGCCTCTGACTAGGTATCTTGGAGGGGCGCTATATAGGTGTTCTGAATGAATGGATGAACAAGCGTGGATAACTGAGTCAACTGATACATTAACTGCCTTTCCACGATGTGACTGTAACATGAGCTTTTCTTGATGTTTCTTTAATGGAAACGTAGAATGTTTGATTCGGGTCATTACAGATTGTTGGAGTATCTCCTAAACGACACAAAGATGGATAATTTCAAGAAGGTAAAGATGGTCGAAGATATTGCTTGGAATCCAGACTCAGAAGATTGCGTTTTTAAATGGTTGAAGCTCAACTACACAGACACCGAAATAGAGTAAGCCTACTTGTCAGTCCAAAAGTTCGTCTCCGAAATGGTTGAAACTCAGCTGCATTTGATATTGTGATGCTGCGGAGATCTAGACCTGTGTATATATTTGGTGTTTGCGCAAAGCTACATTTTCTTATCCAGTACAAGATAACCTGATTTGTCGGGCAGCACGAGTGCCATTGCAATATAATGTAATTTAATGTTTTCTTATATAATCTATTCCAATATATTCGAATCTACTGCCCGTCCTGTTTCAGGCTGTCCGCTCGTCCATCAACCGAAGCAAGTACTTTGGACATCCTTTGTATCGTTCTGTAAAATTCGCGTAGGCCTATCTGCATAAGGTGCAAGAACATGACCATCTAAAAAGGTGCGTCTTGAGATTAGCTGAATAGGCCTATGTGTCTTCTCCAACGGCCGAAACAGTTTGAAGTTTCAGTGTAGGATAGTTCCAGAAAGTTGGTCGAAGTAGTGAGAAGTACTTGAGTCGCCGTATGGGAGTTTGGGTGGTGGTCCCCCGGCATGCAGTGTTCTCTAAAGGCGCTAAGAAATATTCCTGTTCAATGTGATCTCCCACCGCTTCGACTATAGCAGGTCGTTCAAAGCAGAGGATCATAATATGAATTTGCCCTAAAAAAGGAAGCCAATGCAATGTCTGTTGCATACAGTTTGATACGTGCATGATTTTGTCGCAGCTGACTTGTAAGATAGTACAGTAAGCTTGAGAGGACAGAGTTGCATTAGTCGATGCGTGTTACAATTATCGAGTGGACAAGAGTCAAGACTGCATCAGGCAACTCACTTCAACGCCAGATATTTGGCTGCAGTATACCACATTGAAAAGTACGGTACTTCCTAGTTTCTTTATCAACATTTATACTACGCAGCTTGGTTGTAGACAAGGTGCACTGAGTTGAACTGACTGCTCACTGAATCACCATTTCTATTATGCTGACGACATTCACCCTCTGATTTTTGTTGAAAAGTCCATTTCTACTCCTACTTTGCAACTGCCTTCAGATGTTTTCTATATGAAATAGCTTAAACTAAATCAGTAAGCTTCTGTTGAACCGCTGCAAAACCGAATCTTTCTTCAAGCTGAAATCATCAGTTGCACAAGTTAAACCGGCCAACGTCTCCTGATTCATCTAAGTGAAGCAATTGTCACTCGCACTGTGTAGTCACACAATCTTTGCGTCATATTTGATTGCAACATGTCTTTCCCAGAGCACTTTCAACGCGCGTTCAAACCTGTTCATCATCGAATACCAGATATCTGCAGAACAAGACCCCATGTACCTAGAAATTTCTTGATTCCATTGGCTAAAATACTCTCGTTTGTAGTCGTTTCTAATCGTCTTGATTTCTCTAATTTTTCGACAGAATCACGAAGTCAAATCCGCGCAAATTAGGCCTATAGATGCTTTAGTAAACACGACAGTCGAAGATTGCCAGAAATGTCGAGTAAATTCTGAATAAAGACAAATAATCCACAAACGACAAAGAAGGCAATCAACAAGCAACGTGGCACTTAACAAGCACAATGCATGCAATGTCTACCTCTGTCTTCGCTTTATCCCTTGTCTGATCCCATTCATTCCTATTGTTTCGCATGCCACAAACACATAGTGTAAAACATGTTATTGTAGTTTTCAACTTATTTTCTAAAAGATCGAGCGTTCGTTAGACGGATTCCGCCTCTTTACAGTAGAGTGCCGAAGAAAGTGTGAAGTTAGTTAAAGCGATTGCGGCGGTTTTAACGAACTGGTTTATGTGATTTCATTTTGACTTAGAAGGAAATTCAAATGCATTTTTAGCGAGATGTGTTTGCTATTGAACTTTTATTGTGCTCTTTAGAGTTAGGAAACGTAACAGTGGAATTTTGATCCGAGCTACAGTTTTCACTATCAGGACAAGGGAACGGAGTCAAGAAGTTTGTGTTAACCTGATCTAATATTCATTTTTGTGTTAAGCTGACCTAATATTCATTAACTTCTTGACGCACAAGATAACGCGAGACATCATGACTAATCGTGTTGCGCTTCCATTAAACATTTAGGTCATCAAAAGTCAAAATGAGTCAGAAGAAAATAAAACGCTAACACAGATGGAAAGTTGCAATACTTTTATGTCATTTCTATCCTTTGCCTTGGGGCACAGTAGTCGCTTGGTTAGAGCGTTCGCCTTGTAATGCGGGAGGGAGGTCGAGCTTACTCTGAGACGGTTGATGCCTACTGTAGGGACCTTGAAGAAATATTTTACTCACAATTGCTCAGCGCCATCGATTGATGCTTATCCATTAGATAATGGCGCTTAACAAAAGCGTAATAATAATATTCCTTAGTCACCTGCATTGCAATAGGTCAAGGAAATGCCAGTATGAACCGATGCGTAACTATAGATGGCTAAATGGAAATTTAAAATATTTGGAACTATACTAATTTTAACTACTGGACCAGATAAATGTAAAGCTTAGCCTTTAACAGCGGAGTAAAACCGATCGCTCCCAAATATCTTAATTAACGGCGTAGATCTCGGTGGCAACTTCTCCTAAAATATTTCAAGTCCATTGAATAAGAGGTTTTTGATTTACAGTACAAAAACCAATTCTTGTACTTAGGTCACATCACCATTAACACTTAACTATACTACATTGGCAGCCTCTGTTGGAATTAATGCGTGTGTTTCTTTTAAACTGTAATGTTTATAGGTTCTTGATTTCCTAAACAACTATCCATTTACGAGCCGCTCAAATGTGCAATTATATCTCTCCGGCATCGATAGAAACATCCGCTGGATGGACAAAAACTTGCCAAGCATAGCCAACTGGCTTGAAGAAAACTTCCCTTAAAAAATTCCGGATGATCAGAAAAGAAACTACGCGAACAAACAATGATTTCGATTAGTAGACCTGCTGGTTGTAAACAAAATAACTATGCTTAGAAAGAAATCTCGTTACAGTCACGACAGGTTACAAATAGTAATAAAAAAGCCTAAAAGTGTCTGCTTGTGTAAACCTATTTGTCAGAATAAAATATTTGCAATCTCATTCGGTTGTTTTACTGATCAGTAAACGTTGTTGTTGGGTGAACTCACGAGGAAGAAAATCCTGTCGCCCACCAATACTCATTTTGACAAATAATACAATGACACCACATCAAACATTACTTGGATGTTGAAATTCAGACATATCCATTCGTGGATTTATGTATTTGAACACTGTTATCTTTCTTTGACGCCTTAACAAACTCTCATATTCGATGTGTAATTCTCCTAAGTTAGTTAATGCAGGCCTTTCTTGAGTAAAAACTCTTAAAATGTCTTGAAACTTATCATAAAGACTACGAGTCATATAATGCAAGATAGAATTCATAAACGTCTTTAGAATTGCGCAGCAATGTTATTAGGCTTATTAACTTGCTCGATTTACTGATGGCTAAAGAAACTTGAATGGCAATTCTGTCCAAACTGATATGGGGTATTTCCCCGTCGAGGTGAGATTAAGTTTAAGATTCTCCTAATGTGGCGAGCCTCATTTGTCGGCAATGCACTTGCATACATCAGGGAGCCCCATACTCCGGTTTCGAGTCAGGGTAGGCAATCGTTGTGCTTTGTTATTTATGGAGACATGCAGGTGCCGCGCTTTCCACATCATCCCGAGTCTATATCGCTTTCCTATGTATTTGAAATTTTTGGAATAGTTATCCGCTGCACACAGCGTGTGTTGTTTCGTTTGACCCTATTACATAGTCATAGCTATCCAAGACCGGACGCAATTTCTTCCTGTGACGAGGGGACTCCAACCCAGTTCTACGTCTGGAGCTACCCAGATTACTGCTCTTCTACTTCCGACTTAAAATGACCGTTCCGTGAGATCTCGGCCGTTCAGGGAAGGTTTAAGATTGGCCGTTTCGTTAGGCGAGGCTGCACTACATGTATACAGCTTGGTCTGGGGATCCGACTCTAGATCACTGCCTTAGATTGGCCTATTCTCGTCGCCATTATTATGAGACACCAGTTCCTCTCTAAGTTCATGGGTCGGAGAAGTCTTATTAGTACCCGGAGTCAGTCGCTAAGGAGTTACCGAATGACTTGATGAGTTAGCGCCTGACTTAGCGACTCAGTCGACTAAGTCGAATGGTTATCGACTAAGTCGCTTAGACTTACCGACTGATTATCGACTTGCAATTGACTTCAGAAGTAATCAGGTATGTCTATTGGACAGACCTGATTCTTCTTAGGTAATCGGGTACACGTATGTCTATTGGACAAATCTGCTTGTTATCGCTCTATACGGGTCCAATATGGAAACATGTTGGGCATGTCGGTATTTTGACAAGGGACAGACCGATGACTGTGGAAATAAATGTTAATGTGAATTCGTGAATTTTAGCGCTTAATAAATCGAATGAAGCGAGGAGGTTCTATTGCAGTACCCAATCTTACGGCCACCAGTTGGCCGAAACTGCTGATGCGTGCCTCTTTCAGGCAGTAACAGAGACCGAGAATCATGTAATCCGTCATTTATTCCCAGTGTGAGAATTGTAGAAAAAGACTGGGAGATTAGACTTTGATCCATGTGGAGTTCAATATTTTATTCGTATTCTGCAAACTGATGTCAGTAAAATTTGAAAGCAGCAGATTTCAACGCTTGCAGTTTTGCAAGTCAAACTCCAATCAAAATCAATTCCTTTGTTGAAAAAATAAAAAATGCATGCATGATACACCATGGAAATTTCTTCACTTTGTCAGAGATTCAGAATCAAATAATGCTAAATCTCGTCAGCACAACTGAGAGGGTTGGAAACGACCCACTGAGATATGCAATGAAGACTTAACTGTGGTGGTCCTAAGAAAGACTAAGGGATTGAACCCCACCGAGACAATTCTCACTCTGCTTAGTGTCCCTCTTCGTAATCACCAACACAATTTTTGTAATAGAATCCATAAATTCACTTTACCAAAAACAAAAAACAACCATAGCCTATCCCCGTATTCTCTGTAAGAACTCTTACTATTAGAGCAAACTCTTTCTCTTATAATGTAGGGCCTACCAAGTTTGCGGCACGTCAGCTTGTTTTCCTCAACTAACGAATATTGTATTGTATTTTGAGTGTTGCTCATGTCCTGTTGCTGATGTTTTCGTCAAATCGAAACTTGGAAACGCGATTAGAACAACATGCAAAATATTAAGCGAAAGAAGTCGCTAGCAATCGATAGCTTAGCGACTGGTTTCGACTTGAGGGCTTACTGGCGGCGGCGGCGGATGGCGGCGTCGCCGGGGACTAAGTCTTATGACAAGAGTCTGAGTCTAGGGCCATAGGCACTTGTGTATTTGTCATTGGATATTCCTCCCGTCAAACGTGTCTCGCTCCGTTTCCGGGTGTAGGACTTCCTGCCTCACACGTTCAATGGTCATGTGTCTCGCTTAGGTAATAAGTTTTCGTAACTGGGCTCTGTGTCCGTAGTTCATGACCGGGGGAGCAAACAAATTCTGAATCGGACTGCGTGTTGGTATCAGTTCCTACCCAACCACTTGTCAGTTCTTCTGCGGCATATTCAGGTACGGAACTCTGACAATCAAGGACCTCTCTCTAACCTTCACTACTTGCGCGCATACTTATGTGGAGTTTCAAGCAGCTTCTTTGACTTTCTCGGGAGCGCACCGATGAGTCTGTCTGCTGCTAATGATGAGAGCAACCTTGTTTCTCAGTCGGAAACTTTGAGGTAAGCTTCCGTAGCGCTATTCCATGGTTTCAGGTGGACCTTTCTAGCCTGTCCGCCGAGATTGGCAACAATTATTTATCCTTTCGCTACACGGATTTAAAAAGAAGAATTTAGAAAGTGGAGCAACAAATTTGTTGAATTGTTTACAAGAGGTGCCAATTGTTACCAAACCTGACCAGATTGTTTTAGATGCGCTAGAGATGGAGACGGTCAGATACATCCAAGCATAGGCGTAGATTCTGGGGGGCGGCAGCCGGGGCACGTGCCCCCCCAATAATTGAGATGGTCTGTGCACCCAATGCAACATATGTCGAATGAATAACCAAATACCCCCACCCAACATTTTGGACAAGTTTACTAACGTCAAATGTCTCAAACAGTTTCTCACTTACGGAGAATGCTTCTAAAATGTAGTTTGGTCGAGAATATAGTTGCCTTCATAGCGCGCAGCAACCACATGATGCACAAAACATTGCTTCTTTTTACGTAGTAGATGATTTAAATCAGAGAGGATCTCTGTGGCACCGAACGACCAGGATGACCAGTGAAACCATGCCAGAGTTCAGTCAGAAAGGAGCAAGCACAACCACAGCAGAAGAGGATCCACTTACTTATTGACTCACATAGTTAATTACTTACTTTCTTACTACATTACTTAACTTTTTACTCACTAATCTACATAGCTACTAATTTATTTACTCAAACATTGACTGCCTACTGTTATAAAAAATTATTCCTTAAGTCCTCGTTTGATATTAATTATTGTATATTATTTACTTGTATTCAATTCAATTTTATTTGGCAACCACATTGACAAAGAGTTAGTTTATCTGGTTACACAGGGGAACCTTACGGGGTTAGAGACCCCGCTTACAAGGACCCCATGTGAAATAACAAGACATGCAGACGACCTAACAACACGAATTCCACTCTTGTATTGCATATACTTGTAATGAGTAAGTAATTACTTTTAACTACGAAAAACTTAACTAAAATCTCCAGAGCTCGAGCTCGATCTGACAAGAAGCTCTATCGAAACAAATGTTAAGTAAGGTCTGTATATATGCGTCTTTCAAACCCAGGCGAAGATGACTTTTAAAACAGGTGATATTAAGTTGGCTACGGATATGAGAAGGAAGCTGGTTTGTCGCGAGTTTACCTTGGTACGAAACCGGTAGGCCCATTTAAGCATAGGCCTATAGGAACCGTAGCATAGGATATATTTCAGCCATAGACTAATTTTTTTTAATTTTTTTTTATTTATTCCGGATATTTCTATAGCGCCTCTCGGCGCTCCCGACTACAGCATTTGATACTGTGCCGGAATTTTCACGCCGAAGCGCCACGAGCAATTGCGAGTGAAGGACTTGCCCAAGGTCCGTACGCAGCGGCTAGAGTGGGATTCGAACCTGCAACCCTCCGGTCACAAGGCGCCGAATTTACCACTGAGCCACCACGCCCCAAAATATATATATATAGATATGTCGTTTGTAGCTAATGTAAGGACTTTAGATCTATAAATGTAGGTCTGTATAAGTGTACGCCTATAGGATCTATAGTATAAGGTGTATATAAGTTATAGCCTAGTATTAATAAATCTATTGTAGAGATCGTAGGTCTCTAAATATATAGCTAATACAGCGGTGGTCGTCCATGGTCGCGGAGTCCAAAGGGATGGGCTAGATCAAGGTACATCGCCGACAGGAGTGATCTACGGAAAGAGACGCAACGGAGTCAGTTTGACTCGGGCAGTCGACAAAGACGGTCGAACTGGGAGTGAACAAGAAAGTGTCGAGGGGAAGACAGTCGAGGAGGAGCGTCGGACGAATTCAGTCAACGGAGCTGCAGGTCGTGGACGTATGCTCCGAGGGTGACGACGGAACGAAGTTCGGAACGTGTACAACAGACGGACGTATGGTCGCAGACGTTTTCCTGGACGTGACGACGGATCGGGTCTCAGGCGTTTCCTACGAACGGACGTATGGTCGAAGTGGAACCGAGGTCGACATTGTCAGCGGAGCTGCAGCTCCGTTGGCTCAGACAGCGGGTGCTGTTGGACTTCCGCCAAGGAAGTCTGGTTTTCTTCGACGTTCTGGTGACGGAACGGAGTCTTGGGCGTCAACCGATAACGTGGACCAGAAACTACGCAACAGACGGACGTGGAACGACGGAGGAGCCTTGGGTCGAGATACGAATTGAACCCAAGCGGTCGCTGAAGAGAATTCTTCTCTTGCAACGTAGCAGGTCTCGAACAAGCCGGAAACTGCCATCACTTCGACATGTTGGTTTTCGCGAGTCATTTGCACAGTTTTTGGGGGGCCTATGGGTGGGAGCGGCCATCGCTTTAGTGCATTAAAGATAGTTTAAAGACATGTTAGAGGACTGCCTCTAATATAAGATGTGTCTTCGCAAGAACTAATGTAAGGAAATTTTCTATTTTATGCAAGGGTCCACTAATTTGGAATGTAATACATCTGAAAATAAAAGACTGCCCAAATTTATGTGCATTTAAAAGACAATTAAAGAACTGGCTGTTAATGAACAAAGAACGGGGTAAGATGGACCAGGGTACGTAAAAATACTAGTCACTCCTCTAATTGAATTTTGAAATTTTTCTTTGTGTTTTTTCTTTTTTTCTTCTGTTTTTCTATTTTTCTTCTGTTTTTTTCTGTTTTTCTGTTTTTCTGTTTTCTGCTTTTTGTGTGTGTTTATTTCATGATATTTTTACTTCGGCACTATGCCATTATCTAAATGTTAAGTAATGTTGTTGGTCCTGAATGTATAAAAAAGAAGGAAAGGAAAGAAGAAGAAATAAAGCAAAGTACATGTTTAAATACTGTAAATCATATACCAATAGGTCTTATCAACTCAACCCACCAATTTATGTTAACTGAAATAGGGGGACCCATCCTAGCGGGATTTCATCCCTTCTGGATTCCCCATTGTGTCCAAATTTGACCCTCGTTATAATGCCGATGCAAGTATAACACACGATAATTCGGACAAAAATCAGTAACTAGAAGATTCTAGTCCCAAAGAAATTATGCTTGTAAAGTATTTAGTATCAATTAATCAGTTATCTACTGTGTTACATTACTGTGCAATGTAATTAACGAAGTACTTGGCATTACTGTGTTGCTACCTTGGACCAATAAATGTTAAAAATGCTATTTGATTAAAATCATGAACGCTTTAAGATAAACATAGATATATATTGTACAATCGAACGCTTTAGGCCAGACGTATAGAAGAGTAATATCTTGGAACACTGTAATACTACATAGACTATAATATTATTTTTCGTTCGTTTGTACATAAATTATTAAGCTTAATCGGAAAAGACTATTATATTTTGAATAATTACTGGTGTGTTTTCGATGGCCCGGCAGTGCTTCTAAACACCCTGGTCCATTCCAGAGCATAAACTCATCATCTCAGGTCAATCCTTGGCATGGTTCCATAAATGAGGTCCGGTACGTTGAATAGAAAGTAGACGTGTGTTGGAGTGTGCGTAGGGAGGAATATAAGAGGATAGGTTTCTAGTTTGATGGGGGTGACGGTACAGTGCAGAGCTAGAGAAGTTGTTGAAAACAGATGATAAAAGGCCATGATCATAGCGATTCATAAACTCCCCTGTTTGCATGCACCTGATTTGATCAATCTTAGGGAAGTCGTGCTCACAGAAGTACGGGCAATATGTATGTATAGTCGTTTATTGAGTAAACTGGTTGTCATACCGCAACCAGGAAGAAAAAAATTTAGAAAGAAAGGGAAATGAACATTCAATCGGATCAACAAAATTGATGCCCATGCTCGGGACTATCGTCTATAAAGTACTCTTGGGATGAAATTTCGATTGTCTTTCTTCAGTAGTTCGAAGTCATGTCGGCGCGTCCGTAAGTTGTAGCCTCGAACAATCATCGGTGGAAAGAGATCACGAAGAAAGTGACAAATTGGAGTATAGCTTGTTATCGTGCTGGACTATTAACCGAAAGGTCGAGGATTCAAATTCCTGCCAGGGCAGAAATTTGTTTCGAGATTCTGCACAATCTGCATCCCTAGAGAACTCGGTTATCACGAGTACTGTACACTAATCGCACCCTGTCGTTGAGAAATTCAGACGGCGAGTGAGAGGACTGGCTACCTTGAGATTTCTTGTGGTCTTAAGGGCACTCCTGTCCTTTGGTTCCGGTCTTACCTGTCTGAACGCTCTCAAATGATCATCTACGGTGATTCTAGAACTCGGAGGATCTGTAAAACTTGGTGTTCCTCAGGGCTCGGTCCTTGGCCTGCTTCTCTTCATTCTCTATGCGGCGGACATTCCTTTCCTGTTCTCTAAGGACGGGGCGGCTGGTCACCTCTTTGCTGATGATGTTCAGGCTTTCGTCCATGGGCCTCCATCTTCTGAACTCGTTCCAACTCTTCCATTGAGGCTCTTTCCCAAGATCTTCATAGCTGGATGTCTTCAAATCGCCTTTCTTTAAATTTTATCAATCCGTCTAGTTTGGCACCCCCTAGCAACTCCAAAAGCTTGATTTCGTCCTTCTGTCTGAAAGGTTTCCTTACTACACTCCCTCGTCCAGTGTTCGTGACTTAGGTGTCACTCTGGATAGCTTTCTTACTTTTGCTGAGCACATTTCCAATATCAGCCGCTCCCCTTACTTCACTTCAGTTGTTCATGCATTCGTGTGTTCTCGAATAGACTATTGCATTTCTCTCCTTATTGGCCTCCCCAAGAACCGCCTTTCTCCTCTCCAGTCGGTACTCCGTGCTGCTGCTCGACTAATTGCTCGTCTCCCTCAGTTTTCTTATATCTCCACCTTCATGGTTGAACAACTCCTCTGGCTCCGTCTCTTTCTCTCTTTCCGTATCCAATTCAAAGTGCTCAGATCTCAATTTGGTCTTGCTCCACAGTACTCGTGTGATCTAATTCTTCGGCCTCATTCTGATGCTTCGCTGCGTCCTCTCCTTGACCTCTTAGTTCCTCGTGTCAGGACTACTATGGCTCAATCCAGATTTTTTGCCTGCATAGATCCCTCGCTTTGGAACCGACTTCCTCCTCTCCGCAACACCATTCTCTTTGGTAAAACGTTCCTTCTTCTTTTTCTTACGTTAAATCCTGCCTTTTCGCTCGGGTCTCGCGCACTGGGAGCGCCTCTGAATGGTTTATACCGTGATTCGCTTAATAAATACTCGTCTATATAAATAAAGACAAGACTCTGTCTGTCTACTCTGTCTGTCTGTCTGTCTGTCTGTCTGTCTGTCTGTCTGTCACAGCGATCTTTGACCGGGATGCATTTCTACAGCTTTGGACCTTTTCACTCCAAACCTTCACTAATGTCTCGGGGTGGGCATTACACACCCAGTGTGAGGCTTCGCGTCCCCCGTTTTCACCGCTACCATGGTGTCCCGGGCCAAAACCTACCCGGGCAATGCATTTTTAGCTGGTAAAAAACTTACACTCAACCACTCGCCAGATGGCGCCGCCGGGTTAAGCAGCTACAGTACGGATTCGCTGGAGGGATTGAAACTTTCACTGAACTAAAACCTCCGAAATCCGGGCAACGCCGGGTAAACTAGCTAGTATACAATAGGCCTACTAAGAAAAAATGAAGTCGCTAACATTTGGTTGCATCTCCGACTAGCTTGAGGGACTGCTCTTCTCTTTTCATTGCATTAACGTATGATTTATCGTCTGTTTTTGCATTTGTTATGCAGGGTAACCTTAGTGCTATTAGTCATTTTGCCCACCTACGTCAACCCAAACTTAGTGCAATATCGTGGTAAGATACACGTATGTCTATAGATGCAAAGACATATTTCTTTGTACAGTCTGTGAACGCAAGATAATTTTCGTTCACAATTATAGGCCAAGGAGCTCAAATGAAGAATTTTGACGTCGTCATTCCTCTTCGATCAAGCAAGCATTTGCAACTTTGGGTTGTCAGAGTAGGCCTACAACGGTTGCATAAGATTCCTCCGAGTTCTGAACCTCTCAAGCACACACACACACACACACACACACACACACACACACACACACACACACACACACACACACACACAACACACACACACACAATGTCAATCATTCAATTCCTTCTCCTTTTCCAAGATATTTCTCTCATTTTCTCTGTGTCGTGCTTGCTCTCGCTGTCGTTTAGCACAACTGAGGTGCAGAATTTCAGTAAGAAGACCATGTCTGCCTCTCTTTCTCTCTGTCTGTGTCTATAAATACATGTATTTATATATGGTTGTGTATGTATGTATCTGTATATGCATGCGTGAAGCTTTTATGATTTTAATGGATAACACATCATCATAAAAGAAACCAAAAACGAAAACAGCTGTATCATTTTAAAGTTCAACAACCAATTTTTTACCAAAAAAATCGTCTTCAGTAAACTCAATTCACAACACACCAACCAAACACGCCATTTCTCACTGTTCACCCATACCAGATCATGCTTCTCTCCAAATTGGTCCCGCCTCAAACTACAGGTCACGTATACCTAAACCAAGGGGTTAATACTGTAATATTCACACATAATTAGCGTTAATCATTGCTCCTATTCTTTCGTTTGCTTCACCTGCTTAGCACATACAGCCTCCTGGTGAATGGTACAAAGAAAGATTATTATCGTCGTCGTCGTCGTCGATCATCGATCATCGATCATCGATCATCGATCATCGATCATCGATCATCGAGCATCGAGCATCATCGAGCATCATCGAGCATCATCGAGCATGAGCATGAGCATGAGCATGAGCATGAGCATCGGCATCGGCATCGGCATCGGCATGAGCATCAGCATCAGCATCAGCATCAGAATCATCTTTATTTTGTACTTGTCACTTGGGTTCTTTAATAAATTACTGCACTCAATGTTGTCGTTACAAGTCTATAAATCAAGTATATAAATGGAACAGAGATCAACCCTGACACCAAGAACCCCTCCACGTAAAGTAACTGACCCTGACAGAGGTGGCTTGGAACCTATCTTGAACCTAACTGATGGCATCCTACGGACACCAAAAGGAACTGAAGAAATGGAAACTTGTGTAGATAGCATGTTCCGTAAACTACCTGGAAGCGCCACAGCTACTCTCACAAACCCCCCAAAAAGGAAAAAGAAACTTCGATGATTGACTCACCTTCAGACTTCGCAATGTTGACTGACCGTGTAAACCACCTAAAAGACACGGTCAATAAACTGCTCACCTCCTTGAAAGAGAAAGAAAATTGTCCCATGATGCCAGCCACAAAGAAGCCTGATGAACCTGGTGAAATTGAAGAGACCGATAACATACAGAATCTCAATCAAGCCACAAAAGAGACGAGAAATACTTTCTACAACTTATATGGGCGGTTCAAGGAAAATAAATCTAAATACACAAAGGACCAACTGTCACAGAAATTATCAGAAGCAGACTTCACGGCATTTAAAGAGACTCGCACTAATTTAACCACTTGGCTCAAAACTGGGCTAGCCCTCTCCCGCCAACTTGAAGAACTCAACACTCCACTACAAACACAGGAACCTATTCCGCCGTTACTTACAATCCGAAATCTAGCTTCAGCCTTCGCAAACGAATACGAGGACTACGTGAAAAACTGTGCGGCACAAAGAATGACGCTACTCAACAAAGTTATCCTAGAAGCTAACTCAAGACTCATCATTCTAAATAACAGCATCACCACTTTGACCGACAATTCGAATGATACGGGAACTAGCCTGATTACGGCAAAAACTTTTAAAGCGGCGACACAAGCTAGTAGCTACCTGTTCAAGATCAGAGCAGTAGACACTGATATCTACCATGGACCCTCCTCAGATTTCCCTCCCGCAGACAGATCATTAAACCTACATGGAAACCACCCCTTCACCATGCCAGAACCCCCTACTATTGATACCCAGCGGAACACAAAACCTTTGTTCAGTGAGGTTCTCGCTCTATCCAAGGCTACCGACTACAGATCTTACTCTAATGCGAATCGGCTTCCTCACAACAATAGGTTTCCCTCTCAAAAGTCACATACCTGATCGGGACTTGGTAACGGCCAGAACTTTCATCGTCAGGAGAGACCATACCGGGATAGAATTCCTCAGCGCCCGAGTGCTCACACGCTGAGTGTTCGACTCCCCACTGACCCCCCGCCTGCTTCACCTATACCCCTACTTTCGACACTACCACCCCTACTTTGGACAATACCACCCCGTGCCAGTACGATTACATCTCCACAAAGAACATCGCATACGTCGGCAGTTTCACAGACGCCAGCACGACATAACCTGAACTCTACAGCTGCTACTACACCCAATGACCAGTCTGCGGTGACATTTAAAGTACCGGAGCCACCCAACAGAAACGAATTCGGCCACCAAGCTTGACGGTTGCCGATAACCTTTCAGAAAACTTACCAGAAAACCAAAGATGACCCAGGAGGTAGCTTATCACCTAACTACAAAACGAACTTCAGAAATGTAAGATATAGATTTAGCCTGAAACGTAAAACAAGATCAAGTAAATATAAAATCTTCCTTACTAGAAATTTGGAAACCCTAGAAAATTCCTGTATAAACAACATTTCTAGCTATAAATTGAGTAATTATGAGACCATTGGCCTAAATAAGGGGCTTAATTTTGTTCACACGAACGAAAAAACCAACCATTTGAATAGAAATATAGACTTGATAGATAAATTTGAAAGAAAACTTCAAATCAAGTTGTTTTTTTATAAGAACTTAGGGACTACTAATAAGTCTGAAAAAAATAACTATTTGGATAATGCCCAACAAAAAACCACTAAAATTGACCCTATCAAAATGCCCAGTACTTGGTATCCACCTAAACCTAATGCCTCTGTTAATGCTTTTTGTAACAAACTTAAGTCTGAGATCAAAACTATCTCCAGAAAATATAAAAATACCCCTAATATAAGTAAAAATGAATTGAAGGCCCTAAACAGCCTTAGAAACAACATGAACATTGTTATCAAACCGGCTGATAAAGGGGCGGGATTGTCATTATGAACACATCAGAATATGAAAATAAGATACTTAACCCACCTGCATAGTAATGCCACATATTTAAAAGTCACAGAGGATACGGTGAAGGAGGATAACTTAATTCCAAAATACTATGCTTCAATAAATGAATTGAAACCTTTTTTATCGAGGAAGCAGTATAACTGGCTCAATGATGTCAAGAACGAGCCTGGAAAATTCTATGCTCTCCCTAAATTACACAAAAAAGGAAATCCTATCAGACCAATAATATCACAATGTAGTAGCTTAACTAACAGACTACACACCTATTTACAACAACTGCTCAAAATCGGAGAAGCTCAAATTCCTAACTTAATAAAAGATACCACCGATTTTTTGAATAAAATAAAGAAATACAGCACCCAAATTAAAGAAGACACCCTACTGGTTACCCTAGATGTAGAATCCCTATATACAAATATTCCTCTGGACTTAGGCATAGATTTCATAACAGAACATTACTTAAAGACATTAAAATGTTGGGAACTTTTTGAGATAGACATAAAACCCATCCCACCTGTACTACTAAAGAGGATACTAGAATTCACTTTGAACATTGTTATTTTACGTTTAATGGTGGCCTATATAAACAAATTCAGGGTTTTACAATGGGCGGCTCATCATCCGTACAAGCAGCAAATGTAGTAATGTTTAAATTCTTTGAAAAATTTAATAATACTTATCCTGATAGTATTTGGGACCACGACCGGTTCATAGACGACCTGTTCGGTATCTGGAATAAAACCCAAGAGGCACTTACTGAATATTTCAACACACTAAATAGGTTCCACCCAAATTTCAAATTCACCTTTAATCAGTCCACCCAAGAAATACCATTTCTTGATGTCAAAATTATTAAATTTAATAACAGCCTTCAAACATCGATTTACACTAAACCTACCGATAGAAAACTTTATTTGAACTTTTCAGTAACCATGCCCCACATATTAAGAATGCTATACCATTTAGCCAATTTTTAAGATTAAAACGAATTGTCTCCGAGCCTTCAGACCTGGAATCCCAAGTTGTAAATATGAAAAACGCCTTTAAATTACGGAAATATCCAGACCCCATTTTAAATCAAGCAATCCAGAAACTTAGCCATGTTGATAGAGCTTCCCTATTTGGTTATAAGAATAAATGCAACAAAATAGATAAACCTATACTAGTACTTACATATGAAAATAAATACGATAAGAATAATATACTTAGAAAAACACTTGATAAACTCTGGTATGAATTTATTAGTGAAAATCCAGAACTACATCCCTGCTTCAGTACCAAGCCTATGATAGCATTTACAAATGGAAAAACTATACGCAAAATACTGATCAGCTCCAAATTCCCTGCTCCTTGGCATATAAAATATAAAAAATAAACAGACAGATTAGACCGGGAAAACCTAAGGAACCTAGTAGCCCTGTTGTTAGAACACTAGTAAGGGCTTGATTTATTGCAGGATTATGACATGCAGGCATGATATATCATTGATCATGTATAATTTGAAAGGTTAAGACTTTAACATTATAACTGTGATTTTTGTATACATCTCATGAAACAGACTGTCTATAATAGATATGTTAAAGATATCATGTACTGCTGTACCAGTAACATATTGGATTGAAATGTGAAACTATAGAACCAATGATGAGGTTTAATAAAATTACCTACCTGGTGATTGAATGGACTCCCCTGTCCTTGATACGAGGTCCATTTCAAGGGTCCTACAGAATGTGACATTGATGTACCTGTGAAAATAAGATTTCAACAGACTAAGTTATTAGATATAATACTTCTAAATGTAAGTTTGTTGACTATTGCTAAGCATTTCTTAACTTAGTTTTGGTCTCTACTGCTCTTGAATTGTCAATGTATATATAGCATGGTCCACTTCGACAGCATTGAAACATGTGTAACCTAACCACTATGCAAACTCCCATGTTGAATAAGATTAATTAAGAAAAATATCCACTACAGTACATAGTCGTAAAAGACCCATATATTTATAACTTGGTTGCTTTGCACGTCTGAATTTTTATTCTTGACTTTATGTTCATACTGTAATTAAGTTTTATAACACGACACGTGCTGCCTTTGCAGTGTGGCGAGAACTTACATATCCAGCATTACACTAGAATTGGAATACCAACTCCTCTTCCTCCACCTACCGAATATAACTACAATTATTGAGTTTGACCGGCTTTCATAGGGGTTACGTTCCTTGAATGATTGCATTTGCAATCATGATAATGTTTGATAATCATGATGATCATCATCATGATGATCATGATGATCATGATCATGATCATGATCATGATCATGATGATGATGATCATCATCATCATCATCATCATCATCATCATCATCATCATGATCATCATCATCATCATCATCATCATCATCATCATCATCATGATCATCATGATCATCATGATCATCATCATCATCATGATCATCATCATCGGCATCGGCATCGTCATCGTCATCGTCATCGTCATCGTCCTCGTCATCGTCATCGTCATGGTCATCGTCATCGTCATGATCATCGTCATGGTCATCGTCATCGTCATGATCATGATCATGATCATGATCATCATCGGCGTCGGCGTCGTCGTCGTCGTCGTCGTCGTCGTCGTCATCGTTCGTCATCGTCATCGTCATCGTCATCGTCATCGTCATCGTCATGAGCATGAGCAGCAGCAGCACTATTATAATTATTATTATTATTATATTGATTAGAGTCTCCAACCAGCGTGGAAGAAGGCCTATGAGAAAGCACAATGGCGCTGCATCCTTAATGGTACTGATTCGCTCAGCTGAGTCCCCCAAAACAGAAAGAGACTTTCTGAGACTTACCTTCGTTGTAGAAGTGACTGGCCGACTTGGTAGACGCCATCAGAAAGACTTCGCTGCTTGAGAAAACGAAGCACGGAGTTTAGATAGAAGAATTCGAGGTGATAGACTCGAGCGGCTACATGTTGGTGTAGAGGAAGCAGTAGAAGCGAAAGCAACCTGAGCTGTATAATTCTTCGCTTCCCTCTGATAGAGATGAATTGTAAGCCGACAACATTTGAGAACTGGAAAACGAGTGATCTGGTGGACGACTGGTCTCGCAGAGATGACAAACGATGGTGAACGAATGATCTGGCAGACACAACAGCTGGTGGCGGAGGAGTGGCCTGGCAGACATGACAAACGATGTTGGACGAGCGGAACATGACTGTGCAGGTGCATCGGTTCATCCAGTAAACGATTACTTTGCTTTATCTTACATGACATCGCACTTTGACAATACGTTCCTTCAGCTTATCAGTTACATCACAACATGTCCATTCGTTTTCCCGGTTCAAACGCTGATAATCGCGTGAACATATGCGCAGAATACGATAGACAATGCTCGATTCAATAACAAGGACCCAGAGAACCGAGGTTGTCCCTGACAGATAGATTCCAATCGCGTGCATTTTATCTCATCAAGGTGTCCCTCGACTTCCTATATATATCCAGTGGTTGTTCAGTTCAGCATCTGCGCCCGCAGAAGACGAAAGTTCCGTGACACTGGCGAAGAATACGTTGGTATGAAACGCTTCAATATTTTGGGTTCTAGATGCATTTATATACGAAGCTGCATATAAAATGTAAATAGAATTTTGTATTTCTCATGATAAACTATAGTAGTTATTCATTTGTGAAAAGCGTCTTACAACATTTGTCTTCTGAAACGATTACGCTCAGACACAGGAAGCCAGTGCAAAGAACATATGGCAGAACAGTGTGATTTGGTTTCCGTTAGGAAGTCTTGCAGTCTGTTGTATGAATCTAATTGCGACTGAATTGAAAGCATAACAATACGAACAGACAATGGACAAATTCCAAGGTCTAAGACACGGTTATTGTTAATTGTTCATTAGTAACTTCTATCGCGCCCATAGTTCGAGAATTCGCATTTAACGAATTTTAAGAATTTTTTAAATTCACGAATTTTAACGAATTTTAAAACTGCAGTTTTAAAATTCGTAAAAATTCGTAAAATAATAAAATAATCTAATTCTTTGCCAAAGCAACGAATTTTATTATTTATTTACTTTTCAACTTTTAAGCAAGTAAATGTCAATGTCATAGGCAATCAATCAGCCGTAAACGATAGCTGACTAGCAACACAATAGTACCGATATTCAGTTACTGTTCTACTTGGAGTCTTGAACTTCGATTTCTTTCATAGTTTGGGTGTGTGACTGTGAGGGTCAGTCAGCAGAACGAAAAACCACCAATGCCCCATGCAGCTCCAATGTCACCAGTCAGCCACTAACACAGCTTGCAACCAAACATGGTTAAAAAGGGTTGACAACCAGACCGTAATGAGATAATCAATATCGTAACAGTATTTAAAAGAAAAATATTCAATTTGAAAAATGTAAGTCTTAAAATGAGAACGAAATTACACAGGCAACTGAGCAGAAGGAACAGATACACGGAGAGAGTTCCAAAAATCTAGCTCCAGCAATCGAAAAACCTTTTTCACCAGCATGACCAGAAAAAGACAATCAGGTGACCTTGGTTAACAATAGGAAGTCTGGGAATAAGAACTTATTTTAGGTATTCTGGCTGGCCATAATTTAATGTCTAATAAACTAGGAGCCTAAATGTGAGCATCACTGAGCATTTTGCTAAAACATTTGCTAAGGAAGCCAGTGCAAAGATTTAAGCACATGGGTCATTTGTTTATATTAGTATGTATTAGCTATGGCGCAAGCCATTGGGTTTTGAACACTTTGAAGTTTTTGTATGTATGACTCTGTGATATTTGTAAATTTGCCACAAAGTACTTTAAATCAACCCATCTGATATACGCTGCCTCCCTGCCTCATATGGTTCGCTTCTCTGCTTACGAAATACATTCATAAGTCCGTAACCTTAAGTATACTCAGGCGCATTCAGACAATACACCAAATTTTACTATTTGGTGAAACGCACTTGTGCACAAACGTAATCGTAATCTCCAAACTTCTAAAGCTCCACTCGAAGGCCAAGGGCAGGACACCAACCTATTCACGAGCGCTACGTCAGATCAGAGGGGTTTCCAGAGAGTAGTCAAAAAGAGGTCCGAGTCCGGTTTCCAGAAGGTCAAACCAAATCAGAGGGGGTTTCCAGAGAGTAGTCCAAAAGAGGTCCAAGACCGATTTCAAGGGTACCAGATCAGGAGAGGCTGCTCTAGCTGTCAAGGCGGGTGTCGTTTACGGCGAGAAAAATTGGAAGGCGGAGGATCAGATGAGTCAGGGTAGGAGTACTTGAAACGGTGAGACCAGTTTTGAGTGGAAAGCCCGGGGGGTGATAGATAGAGGAACATGAGGAGGAGGATGAAGGACGGGTTGCACTGAGAAACTGCGGAATTCAGGAGTGAGATCATTCCAGAGGCGTGGTGCTGTGATGGATATGGCTCGGTTGGAGAACTTCAGGTGAGTAGTGACTGGGGGTCGAGAAAGACTGAGATATGACGACTTGTTCAGTGTCGTTGCAGAGACTCCTAGCAGCATGCTCGAACTCGCAACCTTTCGATCACAAACCCAGCGCACTAACCGAACAGATCACAGTGTGTCAAATACAAAGTTGTGATACTGATGTAAAGTGAGCAACAGAATGTGAATGTGATTTGAAAATGCTAAATAACTTTGAAGCTTTTACACAGCTTAGCCAACACGCAGCCTTATCCCGAGGAAGTGGATCTCTTCGATTTCAAACGAAAACAATACCTATGTATAAAATGTTATGTAGCTTCTCTGTTCAATAGCGTCTGAATGCTAGTCTTGAGAGTAAGGCCCAAACTGAAAGCAAATGGAAATGTTCTAGTGGCGAACCAAGAGAAGAGCTTTTGGATTTAAGCAAAACGGGTTTTGTCAGAGGAGAAACAGATTTTGTGATGTTATCCCCTTCGTTCAACTTGTTCCTAGAAAAAGACGTTTCTCTTCCGTAAAGGTTTCATAGGGTCCTACTAAGTGCACCGGCGACATTGATTTCAATTTGAATGCAACAAAAGAATCTAATTTTGGTCCATAGCAATAAGACAAGACGAGAAAAAACAGACTAGGTTATAGGCCTACACAGTGGCGTAACCAGAGCTTCCCAAAAGTTACGCAGTTTCCAACATTGACGGGAGGGGTCTGGGGAGGGGGCTGTGCCCCTTTCCCAGAGTAAGAAAATTTTTTATTTAAGGGTTTGTAGTGGTGCATTTTGGAGATCATCTTTAAAAGTAATAACTTTTACATTACTTCTTTGGCAAATTATATAATTTCATAATTTGGTTCTTGTAAATTGGCTCAGAGCAAAGTTCCAGGAACCAACGTAGACTAGCAACAGACAGACCAGCATAGAACTGCAATAAACTAAAGCATTGAAATCTTTGCTTTGTACAATGTAGGCCTACAACATTTAGGTTTCCGTTTTCTATGCACCGTCAGTCTCTTACACAATTGCAGTTATAATAAAATTTAAAGTAACAGACTGACTGTATAGTGTATATCTATCTGCTACTTCTTAAAAAACGCATAGAAACGCGCCTGTCCATCCTGACATTAAGACTTAATTTATAACTGAATAGTTTCTGTATTGTCAAAGACCAGAACAATAATTATTAGTTGATAATCTGAAGCGTCAAAAGATGCTGACGTCTGTTGACGTCTCGACAGAGGTAAATGTTAAACAGTGCCAACGATGACAGTCTTTTTGATCCCATGGTGCTGCGTAGACATAGGCGTAATGTGTGGAAGGTATAAGCTGGTTCCCGCGATTCCGCTGTTTTGGGCGCTGTAGAAATCTCGAGATTATGATCCGTAGCCCCACTTTTAAACAATGCCAATCAATATATATTTTATCATTGAGCCTTCCCATGTATGTAGACAGAGTGAGGAGTATGTAACAAAAAGTACGAAAGTACTTATAAGATACAGAGGTAAACCGAGAGCCAGACGAACTGAATCACAGGCATTCACACAGGCAGATTTTAAGCCACACAAGTCGCCCGACAGACTGACCGCCGTTACCGGTCCGCATGCGCCACAGATCTGGGCCATGGCTACACTCTTCTTGGAAAGATCTGACATCACCCTAACTCTCCACCTTACGATTGTGATCTTAGTCGCATCGGGAGTTGGAGATGTAGGTCAAAGCGCGAGCTTCTATATCCTTCATCGGTTACAAAACCGTATATGGACCCACACTCATATTGTCGGCCTTGATATGATGACTTCTGTCTCCTAAGTTCCCTCACAATCTGTCCTTGGTTAAACTTATCCGAGCCCGCTAGCTGAAGAAATCTCCCTCCGTTACATAATATTATTATAATCATTTTAAGACGTCGTTGATTTTGACTTATACACATCATGTTCCGATTTTGCCAATAAGGAAAATGGATAAATTTGTTCAAAAACGAAAACGAGTAGGGCCTAGATGACATTATCGACGATAAAATTGCTGTTATGGAGGTAAGCTCATCAAAGTTTCATAATCAGTAACTGGCAGAGTAATATGTCCAAAATGGCCTCCATGCGAAAAGCGAAAATGGAGAAGAAATTAGTCCCCCTTCTTTTTAAACTAAAGTTACGCCGCTGTGCGTAGATATGTCTTAAGACGCTGAATGATCCTTCAGCGCTCGCGGCAGAAACGGGCATAGGCCTAGTCAAGAGAATTTTCAATATTGCGTAATTAATCTTGGGTTAGGCCCCTACAAGTGATTCGTAGCATACAAGGTTGTATACAAAGGCCAGCGAGCTATGACAATTTCTTGGACTTTTCACTTTTGCTACTGTCAGCAATTTCTCGTCTCCAATTTTCTCTTTAAGCATGCGATTTTCCAAAAACCTGTTAAAATCTTTACGCAGTTACGTAATTGCGTAATGCTAGTTACGCGCCTGGGCCTACATGCGCAAAGACTTTAGAGGGTCATGAATGAATTCTTTGTGGTGCCTATGCAATTCGTCCTTATAGAGCGCAATGTATCGGTGGCTAGCAGACCTTTATATAAGTAATCCAGTTAAACAAACAAATATTTTTAAACATCTAGACCTAAACATTTATGTAACGCCTTTTTAAGACAGCGATCATATGCAAGATGAAAACAAACCCATCTTTCACACTGTCCAATAAAGAACTTCCTTATTGAGAGACCAAAAGATGAAAGCACAAAAGCTGAGAATTTTGATGCGAATTAAACGCATACGTTGGACAAGTATCCCTGTACCGGGGGTACATAAACTTTCTGAACGTTCTGAGCACAGTCATAAATGCGTAGCACCGTTTCAGTTAAAAACTAATTAAATAAAATATAAGTATTGAATATTGAATACATGTACGTATCTTAACTTGTGTTTAACTTTTTTTATTTTAACTGATATTTACTTCTATATTTTACTGGTTCATTTGACTTGTTTGATTTTTACCGAAGAAATAAAAGAATTAGATTAACCGAAAGAAGCTGCGGATTTCTTTACTGAGAACTAAATTGTTTATCAGAGTTGTTTTAGATTTTGAACCTTGTGTTGAAATGGAATTCCTCCTGATTGTGATGCTGACGGTGAGTACCTACATGGACGTCGACTCAACTGCCATCGATATATGCAGCTCTGGAGTTCTGTCATCCGAGGACAATGATGAACTTCAACCGTGGAAGAAACCCTATCTTCCGCAAACAATTGAACCTGTTTTTTACTATCTGCATCTATTCCCCAAATTCTACCATAACGCGTCAGTTTTAAGTGGAGACATCAACATCCGTTTCAGAGTGATCAACGATACCAGCACCATTCTTGTCCACAGGAAAAACTTAACAATCACCAGAACGGAACTAGCAGTGTGTGAACCAAAGGTGAAAGTAATCAGTACCTTCGAATACGCCGAATACTGGGTGGTCCAGACCAATGAAACCATGAAGGCGTCTGCCTGCACTTGGAGATTATTTTTGAGTTTTAACGGAAAAATACAAAACGCCAGTAAAGCACTCTTCGGTATCTTTAAAAGCACATATGTCAACGATGTAACCGGGAAAGAGAGGTCAGTATCGCCTTTTTACAGTAGATTGCTTTTTACTAAATTTAAACCGCCTTAAATGTTACCAAACGGGCATAAAATACTCTCTCAGAAATATCAACCACAATACTGATCGTTTATAAATTAAAAAGTGTCTGTTATATTGGGCGTATTCTCTGTATTCTTTAGACTTGAGGAGCAGAAATGAAATGCGTATATGTATGTATGTATGTATGTATGTATGTATGTATGTATGTATGTATGTATGTATGTATGTATGTATGTATGTATGTATGTATGTATGTATGTATGTATGTATGTATGTATGTATGTATGTATGTATGTATGTATGTATGTATGTATATGTATGTATGTATGTATGTATGTATGTATGTATGTATGTATGTATGCATGTATGTATGTATGTATGTATGTATGCATGTATTTATGTATGTATGTATGTATGTATGTATGTATGTATGTATGTATGTATGTATGTATGTATGTATGTATGTATGTATGTATGTATGTATGTATGTATGTATGTATGTATGTATGTATGCATGTATTTATGTATGTATGTATGTATGTATGTATGTATGTATGTATGTATGTATGTATGTATGTATGTATGTATGTATGTATGCACTTGCGTAAACTTGTCCTTCTTTATCCCTAGCACCTTTGAACACCTCTCCTTGCTACTCGTGGGTCCCAGCGGCTACTTGTCGTTGGCCTCTACCGCCCAGGTTCCCAGAGAACAACGCCTACGTTCTTCAACGAATTTTCAGAGTTCCTTCCCCATCTGTGTGTACTCTCCTGTCTTGTTTACTTACTCGGTGACCTCAACATACATCTCGACAATGCCAGTCTCGCTGACCCCACAACCATCACACATCTTCTCGACTCTTTCTCGTTTGTGCAGCACATCTCTATGCCAACTCCCAACAGAGGACACACTCTCGATGTCATCATACCTACAGATATGTACATCCAAAGCCTCTCTGTCTCCACCCCAGCCTCTCAGATCACTCTCTGATCGGCATCTGCATTGATCAACAAACAGAGTGTTGTGAAGCGCCGATGCTTCAGAAACTTCAATTTTGACTCATTCACCCAGGACCTTCTTGCCACTGATCTGTTTCAAATAGCATCTACACCTCAGCCTTCACCTGACCCTGAGCAATCCTTTTCATTCTACGATTCCACACTGTAAGAACTACTGGATCGTCATTCGTCACGCTTCTCTGCGTACCATCAACATACGACCAAGAGCAGGATGCCCATGGTTCGACGGAGAATGCTCAAAGTCATAGAGGTTAACCAGGAGACTCGAAAGGCTGTTTCGTCGTTTGTGAACAGTCGAAACTCGAGAAGCTTGGACTAAACAAAAAGCCAACCAACGACTCCTCTTCCAGAACAAGCGTGCCGAATTCATACGTAGACGACGTGGCGATGCACAGAGAAGCAAAAACACCTGGAATATTCTGAATTCTCTTCTCCATCCTGCCTGCCCCAGACTGTCAAGCAGGCACACCAGACGAATTGCTACACTCTTTCCTAGATATAGTTCAAAATGTTAGAGATAGCACTGTAAACTCTCCTCCTCCTAAGATACCTATCCTTACTACAACTTCACTATCAACCTTCACCCCTGTCACTCTTGAGGACATTACCGACCTGCTGAAGAAATCTTCATTCAAACACTGTGAACTTGACCCTGTGCCTTCATGGATTCTAAAGTCTCAACCACACTTCTTTGCTATTATCCTAGATTTTCTGCTTAGCATTTCTCTTTCTACTGGCATACTTCCAAACTCACAGAAGAGGGCAGTTATTCGACCCCGTCTCAGGAAGAGCAGTCTTGACCCCAATGTCTGTTCCAACTATAGGCCTATTTCTAATGTCTCGTTCCTATCCAAGATGATTGAGAGAGTAGTTCACACACAGCTGCACTCTTACCTCTCTGCAAACAACCTACTTCCGCCTCTTCAGTCGGGATTCAGGCAGTTCCACTCCACGGACATGGCCGTCCTGAAAGTCTATAATGACCTCGTCCTTGCTGCCGACAAGGGATATGTGACTGCCTTTGTACTCCTAGATTTCTCAGCTGCTTTTGACTGTGTAGATCACTGCACCATACGTAAAGTCTTGCCCCATTCCTTGGCATCTGTGGCACTACCCTTAGCTGGTTTGTCTCCTACCTTTCAACTCGCACCCAGTACGTTCGCATCAACTTCCTCATATCATCCGTCGCTGCCGTGCTCCTTGGTGTCCCACAAGGTTCTGTCCTAGGGCCTCTGCTCTTCATCCTCTATAATACCTCAATGTCAGCCATTGCCTCTCGTCATGGCATAGAAATCCACCTCTATGCTGATGATACATAACTCTATGTACATCTGCGACTAAATGAGGTTGCAGATGCTACAAAGTGATTTGCCTGCATTGATGACGGCATGACGTGGAGTCTGTCTATGCGCCTAAAACTTAACCCTGGTAAATCTGAGCTCATCTGGTTTGACCGTTCCTCTAAGCTCCTACAGTATGCTGAACTTTCACTCTACTTCCTCCTCTCTACTCTCTCCATCATCTACTGATACTCTATGGTCTCCCCGAATGCACACTGCTTCCTCAAAACAGAAGTAATGCATCAGGCTTCAAAGACTTTGTCTTGGACTCTCGTACCGAGACCACATCACACCTGCTCTTCATTCTCTACACTGGTTTCCTATCTGTGAGCGTGTCCGCTTCTAGCTGGCGCTCCTTGTGTACAGAGCACGTGCAGATCGTCTGCCATTCTACTTATCTTCCATGCTCACACCTTGCAACTTTGTCAAAGGTCGCTCCTCTCTCCGATCAGCATCTGCTGGAAAGTATTTTGTTCCTCAGACACGTCTTGTCTTTGGCCGGCGTTCATAGAAATTTGCCGGTCCCTCCATTTGGAACTCTCTACCTCCTCATGTTCGCAACTCTCTTAGCGAGACTGTCTTTCGCTCTAAACTGAAAACCTAGCTCTTCCAGTCTGCCTATGGCTCTTAATATGATTGCCCGGCTTCAATGCGCACTTCTGAACTTTGTAAATACAAATTACAGTTGCATTGTATTCTATAAAATATTAGGGGGTTTGGCTATTCATTCTACACTTGTTGCATTGGGTCACAGTCCATCTAATTTATTGGAGGCATGTGCCCCGGCTGCCCCTCAGAGTCTACGCCTATGTATGTATGCATATATGTATGTATGATGTATGTATGTATGTTTGTATGTATGTATGTATGTATGTATGTATGTATGTATGTATGTATGTATGTATGTATGTATGTATGTATGTATGTATGTATGTATGTATGTATGTATGTATGTATGTATGTATGTATGTATGTATGTATGTATGTATGTATGTATGTATGTATGTATGTATGTATGTATGTATGTATGTATGTATATGTCTAGACAGTTAAATTAGACCCTGTTCGTTACCTCAAAAGCTAGCCTAAGTGGTTCTAGAGTAAACGTTCATCTGTAAGAAAATGAGGTCATCACTGGCTGGCTCACTCACCGTCCAGCCCACCCTCGTAGATGGTAGGTGCGGGGTAAGGATAACTCTCAGGCCACCAGGTGGCTGTGCAGGACAGGCATTTGCCAGCAGGCGACCAATTGGTAGTACACCACTCCGTGATTGGCAGATGTTAACCTGCTCTTGCTCTCAATAAATGAAAGACCGAAGATCTTTAAAATTTAAAATAAAATCACCACTGTAACCTATTCGTAACTTTCATTCAAATCAAATCAAATCAAATTTCAAATCAAATCAAATTTATTGAATCGAATACAAGACCAGTATATGAATAACAGTCGATAACATAATGTGCATAGTCTGCATCATATCTATAGACAAGAGATTATATGCTGTAACATTACTACTACAGTGATAATCTTTCAAATATAAAGCAATAAGACGATTCCCGGAGAGAAGAAGCTGAATAAGCTTATCTAGTCATCCCCGGTATTTATCAGAAGTTCGTATTACTTCGTCAATGGAATGTATCAGACTTAAGATTATGCTAATCATCCTGTTTTAAGATGAGATAAAAATAAAAGATCCGTAGATGATTTGTCACGTAGCTAATACTGGTCAATCAGAAACGATTTATAAGCAGATTTGAAGGCACTTAGTGATCGTAATGCACGTATATTAGGATCAATGGAGTTCCATAATTGTGGGCCTTTTATTCTAACAGAGAAGCTTCGCACATTGGTTCTGTGCGCCTCGGATCGGTAATTCCCCTTATGACGAGTGTTGTGGTTATGGAATGCAGCATTTACAGTAAAATAGGAATTAAATATTATTGGTAAAGTACCTGAGTGGTGTCTATACATTAGGAGTGCTAATTGGAGTCGGTAGATATCATAAATATTTAATGTTTTCAGGCTTTTAAAGAGATTCGAACTTGGCATTAGATAGTATTGTATATTGTATTGTATTCGGATATTTATAAAGCGCTTCTAGCGGGAGGGCCATTCAGAAGCGCTCCCAGTGCGATAGACCCCGAGAGAAAAAGCAAGTTTTAAGAAAGGTAAAAGAGGAAGAGACGCTACCTGAGAGAATAGAAGAACGAACAAACGGAGGAAGCCCATTCCAAAGAGCAGGGCCAATGGAAGCAAACGACCTAGATTGAGCCAGTGAAGTCCTGACACGGGGAACGAGGAGGTCCAAACGGTCAGATGAACGAAGAGGACGAAGAGAAGCCGCAGAGTGAGGGCGATGAAATAAGTCACATAAATATTTTGGAGCGAAACCAAGCTGAGCCTTAGAGACAAGGATGAGGACCTTAAATTGGATGCGGGCAGAAAGCGGGAGCCAGTGGAGTTCTTCTGCCATAAAGGTGGTGATATGAGAGAATCGAGGAAGACGGGCAATTAATCTAGCAGCAGCATTGAGAACGGACTGAAGAGGAGCAAGACGGACTTTGGGAAGACCAATGAGGAGGGAATTGCAGTAGTCAAGTCTAGAGCAGACAAATGCATGGACAATTGAAGTGAAAATTGGAGATGACAGAGAGCGACGGATAGCTCTAAGGCGCCTTAGGTGAAAATAGGAAGTGCGAGTGAGTTTGGAAATGTGTTCAGTAAAGGTGAGAGAATTGTCAAGGGTCACTCCTAGATCACGAACGCTAGACGAGAAAGTGAAAAGCGGAAACCTTTGAGACAGCACAGCAAAGTCGAGTTTTTTAAGTTTTTTAAGATAGTGGGCACCACAGATGGTTCTTATGGCTCTTTTTTGCAACAGAAATAATGGTTTAAGCATAGTCTGGTAGCCACCTGCCCATACTGTAGTACAATAATTCAAGTAAGGCAATATAAGGGTAGTATACAGCAGTTTAAGAGAATGGGTAGGTAAGGACCATTTGAGCTTATGAATAATACCTACAGATTTAGACACTTTATTCGTCAAATGCTCAACATGAGCCTTCCATGAAAGATTTTCATCAATAATGACACCTAGAAATTTTACACTTGTAACCCGGCATAACTGAATATTATCAATACTTATGATGGGAGTGTCAGATTCAGATACATGTTTCCTACGACTTTTAAATATTATATAGTTGGATTTTTTCAGATTCAGGTTAGTGCGAAACCACTGAGATAATTTCGATAACTCCGTGTTCATATGTTGGAACAGTTCCGGACAGTTTTTACTGGAAATGAAGGCAGAAGTATCATCATTCATCAGCAAACAGTACCAAATCCAGTGTGGACGAGCAATAATACGTTACATCATTAATATAAATTAAAAATAATAATGGGCCTAAATTTGAGCCCTGATGGACCCCACAGAGTATCGGTGCTAAGACAGATAAAACTCCATTATAAGAGACCTGTTGAAATCTATGGGTGAGATAAGATCTGAACCAGTCCAAAGCTACACCACGGATGCCATAATGGGACAGTTTAGCTAATAGAATATTATGATTTATGGTGTCGAATGCTTTCGACAAGTCGAGGAATACCCCCAACACAAATTTGGAATCATCCAGAGCCTCGGTGATATTGTCAATAACTTCAATGATAGCTAAATTGGTCGAATGATTCTCCCTAAAACCAAATTGCTTTGCATATAGTATTTTATTAGTTGTTATAAAATCATATATACGTTTATACATGACCTTTTCTAATATTTTAGAAATGCAAGGTAACTTAGAAATGGGGCGATAATTTGACATATCGTGACAATCCCCAGTTTTAAAAATAGGGGAAATGGTAGCAACCCTTAAATTTTGTGGGACAATAGCAGTTGATAAAGACTGGTTAACTAAGTAAGTTAATGGTTGAGAGATATAAACAGCATTACGTTTTATAATATCAACAGGTAACTTGAGGGAGCCACACGCTTTGGTATTTTTGAGGCCCGCTATAATGGCCTGGATTTCCCCCGGATCTGTGGGAATCATAAATATGGAGTTAGGATTGGGTGTTTTTGAGTAATCAGTGTAGGAGGCAGTGGTAGGGGAATTTCATTAGCCATTTTTGGTCCAATGGTGGCAAAATAGTTGTTAAGAGCATTAGCAATTGTAGTAGGGTCCTCTTCCATTCGGCCATCCACTCTTATAGGGATATTCATACGTTGAGGTTCATTGTGATGAAGTGCCTTCTTTATGATTCCCCACACCTTTTTCAGATTATCCTTGTGGTAATCCAACCTTGAGACATAATATTGTCTTTCACTTTTACGAAGAATGGTCGTCAGTTTATTCTTGTTGGATTTATATTTATTAAAGGATTCAGTAGTTTTAAGTTTTAAATATTGTTTATATAATTTATTTTTCTTTTTGCAGGATTTTAACAAGGAAGTGGAAAGCCAAGGCTTGGTTTTAGTTTTATATAGTCTAGACTTACGTATCACACATGGAAAGCAAGAATCATAAGCCATATTGAGTTTGTCAGTAAGGAGGGTTGAGATGTCATCAGGGTTGCTAAGGCTATATATGTCGTCCCAAGTTTCATTCTGAAGCAGAACATTAAAATTCTGAAATGCCAGGTCATGCTGTGGTCGATAAGATACATATTTGTTTTTGGGAACTGAGTCAATCTTACAGTCGAGGATGACAAATATGGGTAAATGGTCAGTTATATCATCATAAAGGATTCCTGGTTGTTCAGAATACTTTAACGTGTTAGAAAATATGTTATCAATTAACGTAGAGGAGTGGTCAGTGATTCTAGTTGGTAAATTGATTAAAGGCCGGAAATAAGCAGATGACATGTTGTTTACAAATTCGTTCGTAGGATGATGAGAGTCGGTATTTAATAAGTTAAGATTAAAGTCCCCACAAATATAACAAGACTGCCTTAGGTTGGATAAGTAATTCGTTATAGACACTATATCTGAGTTAAATTTTGTTATATTAGAATTTGGAGGTCTGATCTGTGCCAGAGAACGCAAAGCTCTGTACGCCAATGCGTGCACCAAAACAGTTTTGTTCATTTCTGTTTCAGGACACAATGCTTTGATGCTCTATAGGTAGCAATGGGATTACCCATGTGCAGATGAATATAATCTGGATGACGACCATCCATCGATGATCATTTGAAAGTAGTCCTCAGATGACCGGTGGCATAAATGCAAACATGACAATAACTAAGCATCTTCCCATTTCAGTTGCACCACTTATCTTGTATGTCATTTTGTATCTGTCTGTGAACAGTTGGCTGGTGGGAACACAATTCGAGCCAAATTACTCCCGATCCGCTTTTCCTAGCTTTGATGAGCCGCAATTCAGAGCGCCGTTCGAAATCATTCTTCGGCACTGGAAAAACTTCACGGCGTTGTCCAACGCAAACATGACGGTAGGGTCGGATGCATTCAAACGCTTAGGCAAGGAATTCTCAGCCAGAACCTTATAACTTTTGTAACTAAGATCCAGAATATATTCACTACCATAATATCACAGATAGCATCACTGCTCAAAGGGCTAAAAAAACAGAGTAATAAAAAGTTCAAATCTCTAAATGAAGGAACTTGGCATAATCACACTTTCTACCCCACCATCGTTTAATGCAATGCAATTTTATAATGTGTAATTTTATCTTACTATATTATATTATTATTATAATTATTATTATTATTATTATTATTATTATTATTATTATTATTATTATTATTAATATTTTTAATATTATTATTTTTATTTTTATTAAATTATTATTATTATTACTATTATTATAGTTATTATTATAATTATTATTATTATTATTATTATCATTACTATTATTATTATTATAATCTATATTAATAGAGCGAGAATTCTGTGTGTGTGTGTCCCTCTATCTGTCTGTTTGACCGGGCTTAACTTCTACAATTTTGCACCTTTTCACTCGAAACCTTCACTACTGTGTCGGCCTCGGCTTCGGACACCCAGTGGAGGGGTTCGCGTCCCCCGTTTTCACCCCTACCATGGTGAAAATGCCCCAAAACTCTACCCACCCGACCGTCAATCACGCGCAAGCTCGCCTATTCCACTGCGAAGCGGTTCTATTTATGGCGCCGGTATTCCCCAACGTCATTAATAATGCGCGTAACGACACCGCGGTTCTATTTATGGCGCCGGTATTCCCCAACGTTATTAATAATGTGCATAAGTTGTTTACTTTCGCACAAAATTTAATGACGATCGATTCGAAGTATATTCATCGTTTTACAGCAAAATTTTAACACATGTATGTTCAAAGACAAAGATCTAAATTATTTACAGTATATGAAACAACCAGTCTGCTATACTAAGGGCGAGGCCGACTACAGACCGGCAGTGGGGGCTAGATATCTGGCGTTTTCTTTAACACGCCAACGCCCGGTTCACCCTCTAAGACTGCGAAGCAGTCAGTCCACGGGAGACTGCGAAGCAGTCAGTCTCCCCCACAGGTCGCCACACGCCACAAGGGCCTCCAAGACTGCAAAGCAGTCGCCGCCAGAGGGCGACTGCGAAGCAGTCAGTCCACGGCAGAGGTCGCTAGACACCAGAAGGCGTCTACAAGACTGCAAAGCAGTCTCCGCCAGAGGTCGCCAGACGCCACAAGGACCTCCAAGACTGCAAAGCAGTCGCCGACAGAGGGCGACTGCGAAGCAGTCAGTCCTCGGCAGAGGTCGCTAGATGCCAGAAGGCGTCTACAAGACTGCGAAGCAGTCTCCGCCACAGGTCGCCAGACGCCATAAGGGCCTCCAAGACTGCGAAGCAGTCGCCGCCAGAGGGCGACTGCCAAGATTGCCAAGCAGTCGTTGTTGTTGTTGTTGTTGTTGTTGTTGTTGTTGTTGTGGTGGTGGTGGTGGTGGTGGTGGTGGTGGTGGTGGTGGTGGTGGTGGTGGTGGTGGTGGTGGTGGTGGTGGTGGTGGTGGTGGTGGTGGTGTGAAACTTATAACACCGGGCAACGCCGGGTAATCCAGCTAGTAATAATAATAATAATAATAATAATAATAATAATAATAATAATGATAATAATAATAATCATTATTATTATTATTATTTTTATTATTAAATGTCTTTTCTACCCGAGATAAGTGCAATCTTTGAGGAATAAAAAAATCGCTAGGCGCTGGTGCGGGTATCTGGAAAATCAGACCTCGTCCTCCGCAACACAGCTATCCAATGTGATTCTTGTTAACGATAACGGTAACGAAAAACTAATGTTCGTTAACAAAAATAAAACGATTTCGTTTACGATAACTATAGCTTTAACTAAAAATATCATTAACTATATTATACCTATAACGAAAATAACGCTATCAATAATTCATCGTTGCGCGTACATTAATAGCCTACGTTCGCCCGGATTTGGATTTGTGAATTAACCAATTAGTAGTAGCACAATTTATTAAATTTTGGTTATTTTGCAGTAGCGATTGCGTCCCAATTTGACCAGCACAAATTCACAAACTGAGTGGCATATCGAATCTCTAAAGAAATTGTGTAATGCGTCTTAATATGCACGCCTGCTGGGTGTGCAGGCAATTTCGCGTAGCCTTATTCTAACTAAGTAGGCCCTGCTAACTAACATAAAAATCCATTAACTATAACTACAATTTAAAAAATAATCCTATATGTAACTAAAATGAAAAACCATTAACTATAAATGTAATTGTAAGTAAAATAAAATCTGCAAGGAGAATCACACTTATAAAGTAGTACCCGGAGTCAGTCGCTAAGGAGTTACCGACTGACTTGATGAGTTAGCGACTGACTTAGCGACTCAGTCGACTAAGTCGCTTGCTTATCGACTGACTAAGTCGATTAGACTTATCGACTGACTTAGCGACTTGCTATCGACTTTACAGGTAATTAGGTATGTCTATTGGACATACCTGATTACCTAACAATAGAATGCATTTTACCGCATACTGTACTGACCGTACCATCATTTCCGTGGGCACTTGATGGAACCCATATGGACTATACGGGTCTAATATGGGAATATAGGCTCCGCTGCATGTGGGCATGCTGACAGAGGACAGACCATGCAATGACTGTGAAAATTAATGTTAATGTGAATTCGTGAAATTGAGCGCTTGATAAATCGAATGAAGCGAGGAGGATTTATAGCAGTACCCGATCTTACGGCCAACCAGTTGGCCGAAACTGCTGGTGCGTGCCTCTTTCAGGCACTAGCAGAGAACGAAAATCATGTAGGCTACTCCAGCACTTATTCCCAGTGTGAGAATTGTAGAAACAAAACTGGGGGTGGGTTAGACTTTGATCCATGAGGAGTTGAATATTTTATTCGTATTTTGCAAACTGATGTCAGCGAAATTGGAAAGCAGCAGGTTTCAACGCTAGCAGTTTTGCAAGTCAAACTCGATTCAAGATCAATTCCTTTGTTGAGAAAATTAAAAAATTCATACATGATACACCATGTAAATTTATTCTCTTTGTCAGAGATTCAGAGTCAAATAATGCTAAATGACACCAGCACAACTAAGGGGGTTGGAAAATACTCCCTGGGTGTGCAACGACGATTTAACTGTTTAACTGTTGGGTCCTAAGAAAGACTAGGTGGTTGAACCGCCGACAATTCTCACCTTGCTTATTCCCCCTCTTCGTAATCATCAACCCCATCTTCGTAATAGAAAATGCATAAATTCACTTTACCAAAAAAACAGCAACAAGTTCCAACAACTATATCCTCCGTATTCTCGATAAGAACTCTTAATAATAGAACAAACTCTTCCCCTTATAATGTATCAAGTTGCGGCATGTTAGCTTGTATTTCTCAACAAACGAATATTGTGTCGTATTGTATTTTAAGTGTTGCTCATGTCCTGCTGCTGATGTCTTCGTTAAATCGACATTTGGAATCCGCGAATGAAACAACAGGAAAAATATTAAGTGAACGAAGTCGTTAGCAGTCGATAGCTTAGCGACTGGTTTCGACTTGAGGCCTTAGCGGCGGCGGCGGCGGCGGCGGATGGCGGCGGCGCCGGGGACTATGATAAAGTGTTTGGAAAGTGATGGGCAGAAAACAAGCATCAACAAGCATCAATCTTTACCATTCTCTTGCTCATCGTCATCGAGAATATATCGTAATTGCAACTCATTCGTTATTGTCATGTTGCAGAGTGTAAAGGACAGCGACGACGGTGTTTGGCGCGACTCATACTTCGATCTATCACCGAATATGAGCAGCTACCTTGTCTCGTTTATCATCAGCGAATACACTTACAAGGAAAACAGACTCGTCAGTGGAGAGCTGGTAATTGTCTACTACTATTCCATTGCGTTTTAATTCAATGTGGTTCAAGTTAATGATCGTAATTTCACATAAGAATTATATTAAAACATCATATTATCATCATAGTCGTCGCCTTTATCATCGTCGTCATTTACCTATATCGCGCTAAATTATGAATTCACCCCAATAGCACAGGTAGTTGGAAAATAAGTCTTTAATCGCTTATAATTATTATTGCTACTACTAATATTACTACAATTACTACGACTACTATTACTTCACATAGAAATCTAGATCCAAGTTGCGTTGGTCATATAATTCTATGTAAGTGCCTTGCCTTTGACACAAAAGTGGGCAAAGCCGTCTACTAAACTTCAAATCTTAACGCCGCCGCTTAGTCTGAGTTTTTTAGAAGTACTAAAATCGTGAATTGTCTGTCTCTGTAAGAACCGTGTCTGGGCGAGAAGGGATCATTTGAACAAAGTGGACTATGCCTTAAATGTCATACCGGTTGTCGAAGACTATCTCCATCGAGAGTTTGACATGGCTTATCCGCTTGAGAAACTCGGTAAATGACACGTTTAATTTTCACATAAAACGATTTAAGACATCGTGTTTTTTACCGCATTACTTAAAGTAACGCTAATGGTATTGCCAGTCTTTGCCTACACTAATATTTTTGCCGCTTTTTGACGTTCCCAAAAGGCGTCATTATATATAACTAGATACTTGCATTGTTAATGCTAATACCATGTTTCTACTTTGCAATACCAATAGATGGCTACTAACTTGTAGGTTAGATTCACTTTGTCTAGCCGTATTTTTTCAGTAATAGTGCTTGGTCAGAGGCGTAACTTTGGTCTAAGAAGTGGATGTACCAATCTCTTATATACACAAAGCAAGGCGGAGACTGCGATCTCTGGGAAGGCACAAATGTTTCATAGGCGGCGATCTAGGGGGTTCCTTCCACCTTTAGGAGTGGGGGGACACGCAACGCACCTGTCCCCCCACCTTTTGAGAAGACCCCAACGAAAAGGTCGTGAACAATATAAGGAGAAGAATTACAAAAGAAAAGGATATTTGTTGAGATGAATCACCTCATTAGCAGCCTCTCTGGGATTTTCGATGGGTTGAAGGATCCTCTGGATTAGATGCAAATGAGCATAATTACTATGTGTACATTTTATATATCATACTGAACAATTGTGATAATAGATGGCCGAGGTCACTTCATTAGCAGCCTCTCTATGGTAGTCATGTGCACTACTGTGCACTCCTATGTTCATTGTTCACTGCCACGCCACTTACGCAGTGTCTTCTGTATCGTTGATGTCTTATGCCATTGACACTCTCTCTCATCAAGGTTGGCTTAAAAATCGTTTGCTTCTGAACCCAGCTAAGAAACAATTAATCTGACTCGGTACCCGCAGACCCACACCTGGTGTCCATTGACCTACGTTTATTAGCGGTGAATTCTCCTTATATCTCTTTCTCTCTCACAGTTCGAGACCTTGGAGTCATTTTGGATCAAGAGCTCAGTCTCTCACAGCATATTAATTTGCATGTGCTTGAATACTGATGCCTTATCGTACTTATGCAATTACTATTACTATAAATGCAAGATGGCCACTCGATGTGTAGCTGGCAGCTGACTGAGTAAATCATCCAGCTGCCTTTTCATCCATCTTAATTCCTTAGACCTTCCGTCTTTACGAGTTCAGTGATTAAACGATTACCAGCGCAAGTTGTGGGATTAAATATTGTATCTTGTCATTTCGATGGATGCGCTCCTGTAGGCCTATGCGTCTCATCTCAAGCAACGCGCTTCTGAGAAATTGCTATAGAGCGTTACCATTGCAGTGCGAACATTGTGCTACCATTACCTCTTCTTCCACTAGAACTCGTGATAGCTCGAAGATTTCGACTGCAATATAATTATAATAAATCGTACTGTAGATCATTTTCCAATGCCTGAATTTGAATATTACGATGGAATGGAGAACTGGGGATTAATCGCCTACAAGGACTCGATACTTCTGCCTGATACGAAGAAGGATGGAGATATCGCGAAACAAAAGACCCTATATGTGATTGCCCGCGAATTGGCCCACAATGTAAGTCACTACCATAGAACCATTAACATAAAAACTATATTGTGAACAAAGGTGTGGGCCTACACAGCTATTGCAAAATGCAGCACAGTTTTAAAGCAAGTGTCTTGATGGCCATATAATACAAATTCTGCTCGCAAACCAACATAGACACTAATGTTGGATCTAAAACAGCTACTGGATCGCTGTTGTTCTGTTTGTGTTAATACGTTTAACCATTCTAATGCATAGTCCTATTGTAAACGCATGAATCCAGACGTAAATGTCGTCTTGGTCAATAGTAAGGTTTGGAAAGTATTCGAGCAAAACATTGTTGTTTCAAACGTTTCATCGACTGCATCGATGTCCTTCTCCCTTTCCTGACCCTCCCATGCAACTCCTCGCTCCAAGACGGTACTCTTCCAGCTTCGCAGAAGAGGTCGATCGTCACTCCTATCCTCAAGGGCGCCGGTCTCGACTCTTCGGACCCAGCACACTTTAGGTATATTGCGAACGTTTCAATTATTTCTCAAATCATCGAGAACAATAATTAGTCGTTCAGCAATTATTGGCTTTACCTTGACGCTAAGAACTTACTTTCTGTCTATCAATCTGGCTTACGCAAGGGTCACTATACGGAAACTCTTCTCCTTCGCCTTCTCTCTAATTTTTATGGGGCCATCAATCGCTCCCAGGTCTCCCTGCTTGAACTCTTCGATGTCACCGCTGCCTTTGACTCGGTCGACCATGCCATCCTCCTCAATATTTTTTATATCCTTGGGTCTATCTGAAAGGCCCCTTTTGAGTAGCTGGCTTCCTACCTTTGTGACCGCACCTCTTTGGTCGTTTACTGTTCTAACCGGTCCTTCTGCACCACAGTCCGTTTTGGCATTCGTCAGGGATCGGTCTTGGGCCCCCTCTATATTATATTCACCTCCGATCTCAGTCATCGTCTTGCCATCTGCTCTCTGTCCAACGAGTTATATGCTGAGGACATACAGGTTTACACGGAGTGGCACCGGCACGCGGACATTTTAGACGCATTTGCGTCGACTTGTTTGGCTAAACAATAAAAAAACATTAATGACACAAACGAGAACCTCTAAATGTTAACATCTAAATGTAAATATCTGAATCTGTGAAATATCTAAGGTTAAAGAATTTCTGGACGGCAAAAAATGAATTAGTAAAAGCATACTGCGAACACAATAATGACAATATGCTACTGTTACTAGCTTTATGGTTGCACTCTGCAGCCTGAGCCTCTATTTGTACATCGATGCTCCGGACGTAACGCGTCATGATGTAGTAAACAATACGATCGTGTTTATTTGTATTACGTTTTAGTTTTCATTAAGTTAGACTTAGTGATATTTATTTAAGAATGTCCATGCGTAAGGCTGACGAACAGCCGACGAAAAATACAAAGGCAAATGGCATGATATAAGTTTCACACATGATTGCGTGATTTTGGGCTGTCAGCGTTGACACTGAGAATAAATGTTTAAGACTTTAAGAGTTTTCGTTTGTTGTAGTAGTAGGCCTATGTAATGTTCATTTATATGCTTCATTATCACATGAATGATGATGACCACTGATTGACCAAAATGACTAGCAATGTTTTACGTCTTAAATATATTTGCGACTTTATGTTCACTATTTTTACGTCTGGCGGCGCCACTGCTTACACCCACTGCATTTCCCTGCAACGTCGCTGCTGCAGTCCGCCTCATGCACCACTCCACTGACTCCTTGACCGCCTGGATGTCTTCCAACCGCCTTCGCTTGAATCCCTCTAAAACTCAATACATGTGGCTGAGCACCTCATGCAGCTCGCTAAAATCGAGGCCTTACCTATGAGTTCCCCCATAATATGGGGGAACTCAAGGTCTCTGACAGAGGTTGAAAAGTAATATTACTTTTCAACCTCTGTCAGAGACCTTGGCGTCATCTTGGATTCAGAACTCACTCTCTCTCGGCATAATTATCTCGTAACTGAGCCGCGCTTGGTACTTTCAGCTGCGACAGCTTGGCATGGTTTCCCGCTCTCTTTCCCCCAATCTGCTCCTACTCTCGTCATGCGTTCATTACCTGTCGGTTCGATTACTGCTGCTCCCTGTGAATTGTGCGTCCCCTCACTCGACTGAATTGCCTTGAACGCGTAATGCATTCCGCTCTGCGCTTGGTCAGGCCGCTTAGGCGCATTCCTAAATTCGGCCGTATCTCTGAATAAATGCGAGATATCCACCACTGGTTACCACTCACTCACCGTGGTTGAACCCAAAATTTGGAATATGTTTCCTCCTGAGTTGCGGTCTCTTCCTCGAGACTCGTCACCGCTTCCTTCTCTGTCCTATAGACATTGTTCTTCTTCGTCGCGGTTGGGCTGGGAGCGCCTCTGAAAAGTTTCCTCGAAGGGGCGCTATATAAATACTTAGCCGATAGATAGATAGATTGATTGATTGATTTGTGGAGGAAAGTTATATCTTACATTTTGTGGTTGGAAATTTTGAACAATAAATAAATTTAGTCCCTAAAAAGGGGTATTGATTGTATGAGAAGCAACAGTAATCAATCACCGAGTTTTTTTATAAGATATCTTTCTAGAAAACAGGTGGTCTGCGTTTACAATATGTTGGTGTCTTGCGCCTTTAGTATTTTGGAAACCTTGTTACCTGTCGATCCTGGGATCACGTTTGGCTGAAGGAAGGTATGGCATCATTTTATGGAGTCCAAGCAGTGACGGCGGTTGATCCGACTTTATTTTATGTGAGTACACGAGGCTTTTCGGTAATATACACATTACAATAATCTTGAGAAATAAGTAGGAAATTATAAGAGATATATGATAATTTAACAGAGATGATGTGAGGTAGCTGCATGTAGGGAGACGCTCATTTCTTGCATGTAATTTCTTGACTCATGAGGGACTAACATCAGATTCCTGCATAAAAGAAATATGGTCCTTCGCAAGACTGAGATCAAACCACACTTCTGATGCTGGTATGCCTACGAAATTCCATTATTTGTTAGCGATGGTGTACTTATCCAGGCAACGTAAGCTCGCAATACGCAGTTCCGTCAGGAGATTTGAATTTCCGAGGCATCGGACCACAGAAAGGACATAGGCTAATTCCAACAGCATAATTGCGAAAAGACAAAACTGTAAATTACATAATGGTTAACCGATTTCTAGCTCCGCTCGCGAACTGATTGGCTTATCTGCCTACTTTCTTACTCGCTTATTTGCGTAAGTAGTAATATCCATAAAAATACATATATTTATTTTTATTTATTCCGGATATTTCTATAGCGCCTCTCGAAGTCAACTACTACTCAGAGGCGCCCCCGACTACAGCATTGATACTGTGCCGGAATTTTCACGCCGAAGCGCCACGAGCAATTGCGAGTGAAGGACTTGCCCAAGGTCCGTACGTAGCGGCTAGAGAGGGATTCGAACCTGCAACCTTCCGGTCACAAGGCGCCGAACTTACAACTGAGCCACCACGCCCTACGCAATATACAAACTTGCATAGATACTTACATACATGTATACATACATACATGCATCCGTACATTCATACATACATACATGCAATTTACACACATATGCATAATTTATCTCCTTTTGAGACTTCCTTCCTCATTTATTTTACTTTTACTTACTTATACAGTTACTTATTTATTTTTCTTTCCTGTTTCCTTTCTTCTTCCTTATTTATTTTACTTCTACTTACTTATAGGCCCTACAGCAACTTATTTATTTAGGATTTTCTGCTTGCTCAGATGTCAATTGGTTCCATTTCTTAAGAATTTACTTTGTTGTGTAAACATACTTCTAGAAAGAGCAATATTTTGCCGAGAAAATGGAATCGGTAATGGACAACGACGCCTACAATTTTTCACGACCGTTAATAACCGTACTTTCATCTCACTATAAAGCAACGGACTTTTTCGACAGCATACTCCTTGTAAAGGTATTTGTAAAACTTTTAAATGAATTTATTTTTGGCTGAATAATTAATTCATCTGTCGCCTCAAAGTTCAAACGTCGTTCAAGAATATGAACATTTGTCACCTGAACTGCGTCGCATTAATTCACATTTAAAACAACGTAATTTACATAGCACAACAGCATAGTCGAGAGAATGTTTTTTCATCTAGCACGAGATGATTGAACAAAAGAATAAATATTGGCTAGTTCGGCGATGGAGAGTCACTGTCCCAATCCGAAAAAAAATTAATTATTTTCAAAGCAGATAAGTAGCCGAAGATATTAATGCTTTTCAGCTCAAGACTACACGTACCTCACCAGTTATTTGCTTCAAAATTGTGATTGTGGCTAACCTCTGTACTGGATGCTACGTCTAAAGGTGCCTAATGCCTACACATTATGCATCCTTGTAAGTGCAATTTCCGTTGTGGTGTGACCTCTTACCAGTATCTATAAATAGATAAATATAGTTGCAAAGAGGTAATATCGTCGACTAGACCGTTGATGGAAATGTTAAAACTTTGAGGAGGATAGATTGCAAATTATCAACTATTCCAGAAGCTTTTACATCTGCAGCCAGCTTGAAAGAGCTAAAAAGATCTTGGGATCTATGGTGCATCTCTCACCTGCTTCTGCTTTCAAAAAATGTTCTCAATTGCCAACACTATAAACCAGAAATAATTGTAATTGTGATCTGACATTTATGAAGCGCCACCTCGAAAGAAAAAACTCATTAGTAGCGCTCCCGACCCGAACCAGTGAAATTGCCAATAACAACCATACTCCAGGCGCTTGCGAAACTGTGGAAGGGACAAACTGAGGAACTCGAGCCGCAGCTGTCGAGAAAGGTGTTTCCAGCAGGTGGGTTCAACACAGGCAAAGTTTCTGGACTGAGCTGCAGCAAAAGGCATACGAGGGACAATGAGGAGTCCATGAGGAGCCAACTGAAGGGTGCCACAACCCGGGACTGAGGAGACCAATAAGCAGAAATCCCTAAGGTATGCAATTTAGCATAAGAGTCAGGGTCTTTAACTGAATATGCTGCTAAACAGGGAGACAGCGCAAAGTATCCCGCATAAAGGAAGCCACATGGCCAAACCCCGAAAACTCATCAATAAGACAGGCTGCGGCATTAAGAACAGACTGAAGCTTCGAAATATTAGCTAGTGAAAGTCCAGCATAGATAGCATTACCAAAATCCATATGAAAGGAGAGGGAGCCGCGGATGGCACGGAGCTGCCGAAAGTGGTAAAAGCATGAGCGCCAGACATGGTTGACATGGTCAATCAAAGAGAGATCTCGGTCTAGGAAAACTGCAAGATCACGGACGGTGGAAGAGAAAAGAATTTGTCGAAAGTAGCAAGCTGAGCGCGGCCACCAAGACAAGTGAACTGGGTCTTATTACAATTTCATCGGAGGTGGTTGTGACATCCAGAGATTAAGGAAAGATCTTGCATCAAGAATCCTCACTGCCAAAGAAAGAGCAGCATCGTCCGGGACGTGAGGCCCGGGTGTTATCTGCATAATGATGAACAACAACACCCATAGGAGGGAGAATCCGTCCAAGCTTGACAGTGTACAGGATATATCGGAGAGGGTCAGGACAAAACCTTGAGGAAGAACAAGAGAAATTGAGAACTACACGGAACGTATGGGCCCAAAGATAGCACAGTCGGAGCAGTCCGAGAGGAAGGACCGAAGCCAATATCGCTAAATCCAAAAGATGTCCTACGGACGCTTCAAAAGGATAGAGTGATACACAGTATCAAAAGCAGCGCTTACATCATAGAGGGCAAGAAGCGTAACCTATAAGTACGGTCAAAATTTCATGCATTCACAGTTTGATTATGACACACTGCCTCATTCTTTTATGTTTTCTGATTTATTCTCGAAAAGGGAGCTGCAGTCATGCGAATGATGGAGAGTTTCATGGGCCCTGAATGTTTTAAGAGTGGCATCCGCGTAAGTTATAGCTATTCATTTTTAAACGATGACTAAATCTTAGTCAAACCGATTTACTCGAATATGGAAAGCAGAAATTCATGTAGTCGAAGATCATTTTAGTTTGAAGATGTGACCTTATTAATGTTATGCGGAGTTCCCTACTTCAAGATACGTAATCTACAGCTGTATAATTTTTCATAATGATTTGTCAGGAAACTTATTTTGGAAATTAATTATTGTGTCACTGTTGGTTTTTTCTAAGCGATACCTTACAGACAATCAATACAAAACCGTTGAGACAAGCCATCTTTGGGCCGCACTACAACAGGTATTTGCATGGAGCCTCTTACATTCATGAGCATTTTCTAGTTTAATAATAGTAAAATTAAACAGATGTTATCGCTGCGGAAACCTGAACACAGAACATTTCTTAGTATAATTATGTTAGACTTCACGTTACAAAGAGGCCGGCATTAAATATTCTATCGTGCTCCTGGGTTGTTTGTTTCACTGTTAGTCTGCCTTGCACGGAATTTAATGTAGAGTATTAATAATTGTAATTTGTTATTGTTATTACAATGGGAAATTAGTATATCGCCACTTTAAAAAATAAGTCAGAGGCGTAAAGGACCTGAGAAAAGAAAACGATTAAATAGAATAGTTCTAAGCGCTTACCGAAATGAAGCAAAGAGAGACCAAGAGGCTGAAATCAAAATGTAATCCAAAAGTCGCTTGAACACCAGCACTGCTGAAAAACTGTTACCGGTATAAAGAATACATGTAAATGTCATTAATAAGTGTAGGCCTAATTGTGAGCTCATTAATAACTGTTATTGTGAGCTGAAAGAAATTGAGCAATTGTTATTAATGACCTACTTACATGTAGTTGGATAACCTAAGGGAATACTATTCTTCCGTTTATGTTATATCATTTGCTCTTCTCATAAGGACTGTGTTGAACCGGGTCTAAATCTCAATGAGACAATGAAGACTTGGGTCTACAAAGCGGGACTACCTGTCATTCTAGTCCTACCTCTTTGTAAAGACAAT
>OY744611.1:29883886-30071386 GCA_963556255.1 Allolobophora icterica | reverse complement strand
TTGGCACAATTTTTAGTGGTGGTCCGCGACCGAGACACAAAATTTTTAAGTGGTCCTTGAATCTCAAAAGGTTGAGAACCGCTGCCTTACATGACATATTGCCATGATATATGATAAATATCACATTTGCATATGCCTAGTCTAAAAAGTGGTAGCTAGTGGTCAAGAGTATCAAAATCGCACTAAGGACGAGGCATACTGAAAAGTAAACACGCCTAGTGAAAAATAAACACGGCTAGTGAGTATCAATAGATGTACCGATAAGTACTGAAGCCATGACCTGAAGTAATTTGTTTCTTAATCCGTGTGTGGAAGAGACCACTAAAGAGTTTTTGAAATACTATTGAGATTAGAGAGATGGGTCTAAACTATAACTGGCTGTTGGTGTTCAGGTCAGGGTTCTGAACTAAACGGCGTGACGTAGGCAGATTTAACTTAAAGCAGTGTTTTATCAGCCGGAGCGGTTCCGGCACCTTTTTTCAGCTACTAAAAATTATTTATTTATTTCAATAATAAAAACAATAATTTAGTTATTTTAATTTAATTTAAGTGTTTTTGAACTGTTTTCTGTATTTACTGAGACCCCTACCAACACCCAATCCCGTTTTTCTCGTGATTTTAGCCCGTCGATAATTGTTGCGTTCCGAAACCTATTGTTCCGTTCCGGAACCTTTTTTTCTAGAAAAAAGCACTGACTTAAAGCATGATAGAAACAGCCTTCGGTAAAAGACATGCGTGTCAGTTGGTTGTGAGGCGCCTTGTCACGGCAAGGCTGTGTTACGGCGCCATATAATTCTTGGCCGTCGTCGTTGTCGTTGTTATCATTATTATTATGCCAGATGTAAAATAAAGTGGGAGAAAACATCAGAACAAGAAACAGTAAGTGATGTAGGTATGATGTCCATCGAAGAGCATTTAGCAGCAGTATAAATACGACAATCATGAACGAATATATACATGTATACATGCATACATTATGCATACATAGGCCTACCTCATACATACATACATGTATGTTGTGGGGCGTGGTGGCTCAGTGGTAAGTTCGGCGCCTTGTGACCGGAGGGTTGCAGGTTCGAATCCCACTCTACCGCTGCGTACGGACCTTGGGCAAGTCCTTTACTCGCAATTGCTCGTGGCGCTTCGGCGTGAAAATTCCGACACAGTATCAAATGCTGTAGTCGGGAGCGCCTCTGAGTAGTAGTTGACTTCGAGAGGCGCTATAGAAATATCTGGAATAAATAAAAATAAATAAACATACTTACTTACGTACTTATAGACACGTGTGTATGCAAATATGCATGTAATACATGTATTGTACAGTGTACACATGACTGCAAGTATGTGCATGAATAAAATCATTGAATATGTACATAAATAAAACACTAATGTATGTATGTTTATATATAAAAGTTCAACTGCAGTTCTTTGTGAACATGCTTCTGGGTTAGTGAACTTCGATTTTGGAAGTACATCCACTATCTCGTCGTTCTGCTTAATGCTGTTTCGTTCACTACTTACAACGTGTATTCTTTCAACTGATTATCCACCAAGTCTTTCTGTCTTGGTGGCTTATCACCTGGATGTTGACTTGATTATGACTTGCTTTTGTAGCGCCGTCGTTTGATACCGTGTGCATTATACATGGGCGCTATAGAAATTTCTAGTTAATAACAATATAACAGAAATAAATGGTTGCATTAATTAACACATACATGCGTTTTCGCTGTGTATGCTTTTTAAGGCTGCTACGTCCAAAGATTATGTCGCTGGCGTGTTCTGTGGGTCAAAGAGGATGCATAGAAAACACGACGATCATATTTCAAGCCTGGATCAGAAACCAAACGTAAATTTCATAGCATTTGCTACATTTTATTCGTTCATTTTGCGTTTAAATGCATCGTCGTCGTCGTCGTCGTCGTCGTCGTCATCATCATCATCATCATCATCATCATCATCATCATCATCATCATAATCTCCATATCTTGATGGCCACAGAGTCTATACGTAACTTCCATCTACACCTGATTACAGTTCCCTTTGTTCAAGAGAGCCCCAGTTTAATGGTGCCGACAAAGCAATGTCCTCTTATTTTCAAGATATCCCTAAAGCAGCTAGAACGAGCTTATGGCTTGAGAGTCGACGATGAGACTATTAGAATAGCAATTGACCTTCGCACTGACTTACTGACTTATAATAATAATTGACCTACATTCTTCACATCACCTTACAGTGTACATGCGGCGTTCTGTTTGCTGCAGATGGCTAGCAGAATAACAAAAATAATATATATATTTTACATTGCAGCGCCGTTCTTTTTCGGTCGCTGGTCCCGCAACCTGGAATGGCCTTCCTGTCGCACTTTGCCTGGTCCCTATGACTCACTCTACCTTGTTTCTTGCAAACTTGAAAACTACTCTCTTTAGCCGTGGTTGGACTAGGAGCGCTCCTGAGTAGATAACCTTGAAGGGGCGCTATATAAAAGCTCCTTAATAATAATAATAATAATAATAATAATAATAATAATAATATTTTGTATTATAAGACAAATTTACTTCTTCATAAAGCGAATGAACTCACACACATGCTAGTAAACTTGCCGTTTTCATTATTATTATTATTATTATTATTACTATTATTATTATTATTATTATTATTATTATTATTATTATTATTATTATTATTCATTCGTTCATTCATATCGGACAGTTCAAGGAGAACTAGTCAGAGGTGCTCCCGACTCCAGCACGGCTGAAATGAGCGGTCTTAAGGCGAGGAAAGAACGTGAAAGAAAAGGTTCTGGGGAGCAAGCGGAGAGCTAAAGGAAGGCTATTCCAGGTAAGAGGGCACATCACCGAGAAAGCGCTATGCTGCTTGGTAGAGGTACTTGCAAAAGGAACTGTGAGCAAGTCCTGCTGAGAAGAGCGAAAGGATCGAGATGCCCGCGTGCTGAGAACTCGCGGAGATAGAGCGGAGCAAGGTCCAGTAAGCAGCGCCAGACTAGGGCAGCCAACCTATATGTGATACGCTGCTCAAGAGGGAGCCAGTGGAGAAGATCACGCATGTAGAATTGTACATGTAGTTCGAGACATGGCCAAATTTGGGTATGCGGCTGATAAGGCGGGCAGCAGAGCGTATGACCCGATCCAAGCAAATCAGACGGGTAGCATGGAGACCAGCATACAGCGAACAACAATTGTCGAGTCTAGATATGACAATGGAGTGGATACGTGTGGATTTAGCAGAGCGACACTACGCAGCTGGCGCAGTTGGTAGAAGCAATCGCGACTGAGGTCGTTGATGCGGGGAGCAAAGGTGAGCTTTTGGTCTAAGGTGACATCAAGTTTGCGAACAACAGTGGAGAAGGTGAAATGAGGGAAAGCAACAGCCAGGGCAGCAATGTCCAGCTTATCCAGTTGCTGGCGGGTACCCTGCCAGATGAAAGGGGTTTAGTGGGCTTGAGTCGCAGCCGATTAGACGAGATCCAGGCCTCCTGGGGTCCCATTATCAGGCTCATGTTCTGAGCAGTCATAACAGCATTTGAGGAAGAGCAGTGCAAGTATGCCTGGACATCGTCAGCATACAGCTGGGCCAAAGCGTTATATGAGGCAAGGAGCTCAACTGGTCAGATGTTTAAATAAGATAGAGAAGGGGAGCCAGGACTCGAGCACAGAGTTTATTGTTATTATTGTTATTATTATTTTTATTATTACTGTTATTATTATTATTTTTTATTATTATTACTATTTTTTTTTTGCCCCGAGGTATTATTATTATTATAGCCATTACTATTATTATTATTATTATTATTATTATTATTATTATTATTATTATTATTATTATTATTATTATTATTATTATTATTATTACTATTATTATTATTATTATTATTATTATTATTATTATTATTATTATTATTATTATTATTATTATTATTATTGTTATTATTATTTACTCGAGGTATCAATGATCCCTCAGGGTTTGGAAAAATTTAGTTAGGAGAAGAGTAAATATTATTATTATACTAGAATTATTATTATTAGAAATAAAAAGTCGTTGAAGAACTCTTTCATTTTCTGGAAACTTTCTTAAATCTTGAGAAGACATTGTTACATATGGAAATTAATGATAACAACAGCAACAATTATTATTATTATTCTTAGTTTATGTAGGCCTACTCGTAAAATATAATTGTTTTTTTTATTCGAGGACGGTTTGATATAGTTTCTCCGTTATTGTAGGAAGAATGCCATTCCTGTGAACTTCAGGCGAGAAGTTTATTGCATTGGTCTTGCTAACTCTGTGCTCGAGTCCGAATGGAACACTGTCTTAGAGAGGTTCACGGTGATGCCAAATAGTGACGAAAGAGAAGATCTGCGAAATGCTCTGACCTGTTCCAGAAATGCAACGATTCTGAAAAGGTCAGTTGCGACTATATTTTAAACTATTACCGTTGTTCACAGTAAACCATTCCAAAAACCAGCTATTGCTAAAATTTGATTAGAGTTAACGTTCAATTACCGTTTCAATCTTTTGACACTAAAGTTGGTAGGCTAACTGATTCAGTTAGGCCAGTTATTTGACGGGGATGTGTGTGAATAAATTAAGTCCGTGCTTTTCTCTTTTAAATATAACTTTACTGATTAGATGGCGTGGCAGCGTGTAAGAAGTTAGTTTAGATCGTTTTGCATTGGCCTGAAGACCACAAGAACATTTTTCGGTGGATGGGCCGAGCACAAGGAATAACCTTCCATCAGATCTGCGTATTCTTTCAAGTAGGCACTCTGCATAGCCCTTTCGCAAGAACTTGAAAACCGTTCTTCATCGTCAGCGTTGGGTTCAGAGCGCCTCTGACTAGGTATCTTGGAGGGGCGCTATGTAAGTGTTCTGAATGAATGAACGAACAAACATGGATAACTGGGCCAACTGATACATTAACTGCCTTTACACGATGTGACTGTAACATGAGTTTTTCTTGATGTTTTTTTAATGGAAACGTAGAATGTTAGATTCGGATCATTACAGGTTGTTGGAGTATCTCCTAAACGATACAAAGATAAATTATTTCACGAGGGTACAGATGGTCGAAGATATTGCTTGGAGTCCAGACTCAGAAGATTGCGTTTTTAAATGGTTGAAGCTCAACTACACAGACTACGAAAAAGGGTAAGCCTACCTGCCAGTCCCAAAGTTCGTCTCCGAAATAGGTGAAACTCAGCTGCCGGCATGGAACATTTGATACTGATGCTGCGGAGATCTAGGCCTGTGTAGATATTTGGTGTTTGCACAAAGCTCCACTTTCGTATACCCAGTGCAAGATTATAACCTGATTTGTCGGGCAGCACGAGTGCCATTTGCAGTATAATGTAATTTAATGTTTTCTGATATCATCTATTCCAAACCAATCGATTCCACTGCCCATCCTGTTTCAGGCTGTCCGCTCGTCCATCAACCCAACCAAGTACTAAATACTTTGGACATCGTTAGTATCGTTCTGTAAAATTCGCAGAAATATGCATAAGGTGCAAGAACATAACCATCTAAAAAGGTGCGTCTTGAGATTAGCTGAATACGTGTCTTTTCCATCGGCCCAAACAGTTTGGAGCTTCGGTGTAGGATAGTTCCAGAAAGATGGTCGAGGTAGTGAAAAGTGCTTGAGTCGCCGTATGGGAGTTTGGGTGGTGGTCCCCGGGGATGCCGTGTTCCCTAAAGGCGCAAAGAAATATTCCTGTTCAATGTGATCTTCCACCGCTTCGACTGTTGCAGGTCGTCCAAAGCAGAGGATCATAATTTGAATTTGCCCCAAACAAGGAAGCCAATGCAATGTCTATTGCATAGAGTTTGATACGTGCATGAATATAACGAAGCTGACCTATAAGATATTACAGCAAGCTTGACAGGATAGAGTTGCATTAGTCGATGCGTGTTACGATTATCGAGTGAACAAGATTCAAGGCTGCATCAAGCAACTGACCTCAACGCCAGACATTTGGCCGCAGTATACCACATGGATAAGTACGGTACTTCCTAGTTTCTTTATCAACCTTTATACTACGCAGCTTGGTTGTAGAAAAGGTACACTGAGTTGAACGACTGCTCACTGAATCACCATTTCTAAAATGCTGACGACATCCAGCCTCTGATTTTTCTTGAAAGTCCATTTCTACTCCAACTTTGCAACTGCCTTCAGATGTTTTTTAAATATAAAATAGCTTAAACTAAATCAGTATGCTTCTGTTGAACCGCTGTAAAACCGAGCCTTTCTTCGAGCACAAATCATCAGTTGCACAAGTTAAAACTGGCCAACTTCTCCTAATTCATCTAAGTGAATCGATTGTCACTCGCACTGTGAAGTCATGCAATATTGGCGTTATATTTGATTGCAACAGGTCTTTTCCAGAGCATTTTCAAGCACTTTCAATCTTGTTCATCCCTGAATACCAGATATCTGCAGAAGAAGACCTCGTGTACCTAGACATTTCTTTATTCCGCTGGCTACAATAATCTCGTTTGTAGTCGTTTCCAGTGGTCTTCATTACTCTAACTTACTTTTCGACAGAGTCACAAAGACAAATCCGCGCATATTGTAGATACTTCAGTACACGCGACAATCGAAGCTTGCCAGAAATGTCGAGTAAGTTATGTAAATAGTGAGCCCTAGCTACCCAGAAATGTCGAGTAAATTATGTAAATAGTGAGCCCTAGCTTGCCAGAAATGTCGAGTAAATTCTTTAAATAGTGAGTCCTAACTTGCCAGAAATGTCGAGTAAATTCTGTAAATAGTGAGCCCTAGCTTGCCAGAAATGTCGAGTAAATTCTTTAAATAGTGAGTCCTAACTTGCCAGAAATGTCGAGTAAATTCTGTAAATAGTGAGTCCTAACTTGCCAGAAATGTCGAGTAAATTCTTTAAATAGTGAGTCCTAACTTGCCAGAAATGTCGAGTAAATTCTGAATATAGACAAATAATCCACGAACCACAAAGAAGGCAATCAACAAGCAACGTGGCCTTTGATAAGCACAATGCATTGTCTACCTCTCTCTTCTCTTTATCCCTTATCTGATCTCATTCAGTACGGGGGGAGGCGTAGAGTAATGCATAACACACTGGCGTGAAGAGCTGAAGGTACCAAGATCGAACCCCGCAGATCCCGTAAGGTTTATTCAGCCTTCCACTTGCTAGGTGGAGGCGGTGGTTAAATGAATAGTAGGCCATGATTGGCGCCGTGTAGCTGCCGCTTAAAAACAGTTATATTCGACTCCTGTAAAACTGTTATCATGTACTTCTACTTTATACATGTACGTAAGGCGCCCTGCGTGGCTGCCGTTTCTACTATATGTATGTTCACTGTACAGCGCAGTGCATTTGCAGGCGCTTAATTATTATTATTATTTATTATTATTATTATTGTTTCGCATGCCACAAACACATAGTGTAAAACATTATTATTGTAGTTTTGAACTTATTTTCTAACAGATCGAGAGTCCTCGCATTAGACGGGTTCCGCCCCTTTAGAGTGCCGAAGAACGTGCGAAGTTCGTTAAAGCGATTGCGGCGGTTTTATTTACATGAACTGGTTTATTTGATTTCATTTTGACTTAGAAGGAAATTCAAATGCATTTTAGCGAGATGTGTTTGCTATTGAGCTTTTATTGTGTTCTTTAGTGTTAGGAAAGGTAACAATGGACTTTTGATCCGAGCTGCAGTTTTCACTATCAGGACAAGGGAACGGAGTCAAGAAGTTTGTGTTAACCTGATCTAATATTCAGTTTTTTGTGTTAACCTGACCTAATATTCAATAACTTCTTGACGCACAAGATAACGCGAGACATCATGACTAATCACGGAGCGCTTCCATTAAACATTTGGGTCATCAAAATTCAAAATGAGTCAGAAGAAAATAAAACGCTAACACAAATGGAAAGTTGGAATACTTTTATGTCATTTCTATCCTTCGACTTGGGGCACACTGTAGTCTATTGGTTATACATTCGCCTTGTAACGCGGGAAGGTGGGTCGAGGGGTCGAGCTTACTTTGAGACGGTTGATGCCTATTGTAGGGACCTTGAAGAAATCTTTTACTCGCAATTGCTCAATGCTCAGCGCCATCGATTGATGCTTGTCCATTAGACAATGGCGCTTAACAAAAGCGTAATAATAATAATAATATTCCTTAGTCACCTGCATCACACTAGGTCAAGGAAACGCCAGTGTGAACAGATGCGTAACTCTATATGGCTAAATGGAAATTTAAATATTAGAGACTGTACAAATTTTAACTACTGGACCAGATAAATGTAAAGCTTAGCCTGTAACGGCGCAGTAAAACCGATCGCTCCCAAATATCTTAATTAACGGCGGAGATCTCGGTGGCAATTCCTCCTAAAATATTTCAAGTCCATCGAATCAAAGGTTTTTCATTTACAGTACAAAAACCAATTCTTGTACTTAGGTCACATCACCATTGACACTTAACTGTACTACATTGGCAGCCTGTGTTGGAATTAATGCGTATGTTTCTATTAAACTATATTGCTTATAGGTTCTTCATTTCCTGAAAAACTGCCCATTTGTGAACCAGAAAAATATGCCATATTATCTCTCCATCATCGATAAAAACATCCGCTGGATGGACAAGAACTTGCCGAGCATAGTCAACTGGCTGCAACGAAACTTCCCTTAAAAATTCTGGATGATCAGAAAAGAAACTACGCGAACAAGCAATGATTTCGATTAGAAGACCTGTTGGTTGTAAACAATATAACTATGCTTAGCAAGAAATCTTGTTACAGTCACGACAGGTTACAAGTAGTAATATAAAGCCTAAAAGTGTCTGCTTGTGTAAACCTATTTATCAGAATAAAATATCTGCAATCACATTCAGTTGTTTTATTGATCACCAAACGTTGTCGTTGGGTGAACTCACTAGAAATAAAGCCTTATGTCACCCACCAACGCTCATTTTGACAAAATTATACAATGACACCACATCAAACATTACCTGGATGCTAAATTCAAAGACCTGAGCATTCGTGGATATATCTATTTGAACACCGATACATTTCTTTAGCGCCTTTAAATAACTCTCATAGGCGATGTGTAATTCTCATAGGTTAATGTATACGTCTACTCTTGAGGAGAAACAGCTAAACTTTCTTAAAACTATTGACAAAGAGTGTGAGTCATATAATTCAAAAAAGAATTCATTAACGTCTTCAGATTAGCGTAGCAATGTTATTGGGTTGACGAACTTAGGCCTACTAGACTTATTGATGCCTAAAGAAACTTGAACGAACTTACATACGAACTTACATACTGATATACGGGTGTTCTGTCGAAACTGATATCGAGGTGAGAAAATAAGTTCAAGATTTCTACATGGTTTCCCAGGAAATTTGTTGAGGAATTCTTGTCAGCCTGTCAGCAATCTTTATTCTCCAGTTCACTTCTTTCTTCTCCAGGTTATGTGCGTCCTTGGAGCCACTTACCTACGGTTGCATTGTTTCTATCCATCCAGCGTAGCTCGCGCTTGATGTCGGTCGATTCGTATAAATAGGTACAACAGTTGAACATTCTTGAATTTCATTGCTAGTATCCTAATAAGTAATATAATATCTAGCTATATACTCGATACTTGATGCTGTTAATCACTGTCATTAATGGCAATAAAGATTTATTGAATTGAATTGAAAACACAGCAAAGCCAGTGAAGCCATTTCAGGCAATGAACCAACTTCAATGACTCTTGTGTTCTTTGTGATGTTGTAATCTCACGCAAATTAACAAAGTCTATTCGCATAATAATATGTGTTGCGTGAAGGGCTTGTTGCGATGGATGTGTCTAAAACAACGATGCAATCACAAACGACAGTGTCATGAAAAGGGACTAAACGCGCTAATTAGGTGAATTGGTATAGCTCGCGCTTGGCATCGGTCGATTCCTATCTCGGCAAATCGCGGCCGACAATTGCGTCAGATCTACACAAGGCACCTAACCATAACGGGGAACCTACATGTTAAGTCCTCCCTACCAGCAGCAGATGGACTTCTCTTCGTGTGGGTTGTACGCAGCTGCCTATGCATCTGAGGTTGCTTCCGGTTCTGCCACGCTGGATGTTGACTTCGATGAGCCTTCAGAAATGCGAAACACCGTGAGAAATGTTTCAGCGGCAACGTAAGACTGCCTTTCCACAAAATCCCTCTTAAGAGAAGGGTAGAAAGCCACTTCCGCGTGTGGTTATCCTTCCTACTGTAAGTTCGGTTTGATTTGTCTGAACATTGCTTAATAATAAATACAGTAATTTAGTTATTTTAATTTAATTTTAGTGTCTTGAACTGTTTTCAGTGTTTATTGAGACCCCTCCCAACCCCCAATCCCGTTTTTCTCGGGATTTTAGTCCGCCCATAATTATTCCGTTCTGGAACCTATTGTTCCGTTCCGGAACCTTTTTTCCAGAAAAAAAGCACTGTATTAATGTGTATAATACATCAACATAAAATAAACCAAAACAGGTGTATCATTTTAAACGTTCAACAACCAAGTTTATCCACCCCACAAATCGTCTCCAATACACTCAATTCAAAACACACCGACCAAACAAACCCGTTGAAACTTCCACAAGCCGCTCTTACTCATTATTCCTCCATATCGGATAGATACGTGTGTCTTTCAAAATTGGCCTCGCCCCAAACAACAGGCCACGTGTACCTCAGCCAAGCGCGTAATATTATAGTATTCATCACATATATATGCATGAATCAATACCCTTGTTATTCGTTTGCTTCATCTATTTAGCACATACAGCCTCCTGGCGATTGGTAAAAAGAAATTATAAATGCTGACAAAGTCTGGATTTTTATTCAGCAGCCCAATCGCTCCCCAAATTCACCTGGGTCCTAATTATAACAACGCCTTTTGTTGCAGAGCATGACTCAACAAACGAAATTTTCTCTATGTAAAATTGGTATGATGCAAATTCGTTTATTAGGCAAAACTGGTTGGCCCACCGCAACCAGAAACAATAGAATAGATAATAGATAATGCCTCTCGAAGTCAACTACCACTCAGAGGCGCTCCCGACTACAGCATTTGATACTGTGCCGGATTTTTCACGCCGAAGCGCCACGAGCAATTGCGAGTGAAGGACTTGCGCAAGGTCCGTACGCAGCGGCTAGAGTGGGATTCGAACCTGCAACCCTCCGGTCACAAGGCGCCGAACTTACCACTGAGCCACCACGCCCCATGGTTTATTGTGGAGATTTGTATAGAGAATGCGCGAGATAGAGTACGTTTTCATCACCCTTGCTGCGGAAAATGAGGGCCACAGGAGAGTTTTGTGAATCACGACGAAGAAGCCCCCCCAGATAGATCGGAGTGGACCTATGCTCATATTGACTAGAGTCTTCAACCCGCGTAGAATAACGTCTATTACAATTAAAGGAGAATGGCGCTGTATCCTTAATGGCACGGCTTAGCTCAGCTGAGTTCGCCAATACAGAAAGAGACTTTCTTAGACTTGTCTTCGTTGCATGAGTCATGGGCGCCGCCAGGCTTTAAAAAAATGGACGCACACCCTTCCGTCGCCTCCCATCCACACCCGTCACCGTCCTCTGTCTGCCACTCGCAGTCATTATTATTATTATTCGTTTATTAACTCCACACGTTGTCACACCGCGACATGGTACAAAACAACAGTTTAGAATAATAGAATCAAGAGTCGCTTGCAATGAGGACTGTAAATAAAAATGAGTTATAGAGAAACTGGATTCTACTTTAAGGCATCATAGAGAACCCTAGAAATAAAATTAGTATCGGCCTTTGGAGGCAGGGCAAAGTCATGTGGGCGCGGACGGAAGCTATACTGTCGTGTGATACATAGGGCCTACACTTGATGTCATACACTGAAAATGACTCAGAGTGACTCATAAAAGTACAGTATAACACATGCATATGATATCATATGATATTATTTATACATACTGTATGGTAAACCAAAATTACACAGTGAAATTGTCAAAAATATCGATGCGATGCCTAACTCTTGTGTGGATCTGATTTGGTGGGTGGACGCACGTGCGTCTAGTGCGTCACGCTGCCCCAAAGTCAATATGATCCTTGGTCCTCTCCAATCTATCTGGGGCTTCTTCATGGTCTGCAGTGCACTTCAGACTGATCGACTAGGTAGACACCATCAGAAAGACTGTCGCTGCATGTTTGGGAGAGCGAAACACGGAGTTAAGATAGAAGAATTCGAGATGACAGACTGGAGCGGAAACATATTGGAGTAAAGGAAGCATGCAGTGGAAGCGAAGGAAAGCTTAACTTTCTAATTCTTTGTCTCTCCCTTCGATATAGATGAATTGTAGGCCGATTAAATTACTGGTGAACGAAAGGTCTGGTAGAGATGCCAGCCGGTGGCGGAAGAGTGGTCTGGCAGACATAACAGCATGAGTGAAGAATGGTCTGCAGTGCACTTCGGACTGACCGACTAGGTAGACACCATCAGAAAGATTCTCGTTGCTTGATATAGAGAAATACGGAGCTAAAATAGAAGAATTCGAGGTGAAAGACTGGAGCGGCAACATATTGGTGTAGAGGAAATAGTAGAAGCGAAGGAAAGCTTAACTTTCTAACTCTTCGTTTCCTGTGATATAGATGAATTGTAGGCCGATTAAATTGGTGAACTGGTGAACAAATGGTCTTGTAAATATGATAGTCGATGGTGGACAAATGGTTTGGCAGACATGACAGCCGGTGGCGGAAGAGTGCTCTGGATCTTACGATGACTACGAATGTCCGTAAATGTTCGTTTCTGAGCCTCACCTGATAGAGTCTCAAACCCAAAAATTACCTATCGGGATATTGCTATACAGAAGCATCGGTTCTTACAGTAAACGATTACTTTGCTTTATCCTACATGACATCGCACGATGACAATACGTTTTTTTTAGCTTATCGGTTACATCACAACATATCCGTTCGTTTTCCCAGTTCAAACGCTGATAATCGCGTGAATATATGATTAGAATACGATAGACATTGATCGAGATCAGCTTGTCTCTTGCAGATAGATTCCAATCGCATGCATTTTATCTCATCACGGTGTTCGTCGAATCTATAGGCTATACATCTGGAGGTTGTTCAATTCAGTATCTGCTCACACGGAAGACGGACGTTTCGTGAAATTGGTGAGGAATACCTTGATATGAAATGCTTCAATATTGAGGGTTCTAGATGCATTTACATACGAAGCTGCATATAAAATGTGAGTAGAATTTTTTATTTTCTGTCATTATAAACTATCGTGGTTGTTCATTTATGAAAAGCGCTTTTCAACATTTGTCCTCTGAAGCGATTACGCTCAGATACAGGAAGCCAGGGCAAATAAAGTATGATAAATGTGTGATATAGATTCCAAAGTGCGCCGGCGACATTGATTTCAAATCAAATGCAACAAAAGAATCTCATTTTGTTCCATAATAATATGAAAAATGAGTAAAAGCATTACGAGAGTAGGTTACACATGCACACAGACTTAGAAGGTAACGAATGAATTCTTAGTCAGCCCTATGCAATTCGTCACTAAAATGCGCAATGTGTCGGTGGACAACAGTACTTTATTTTAGTAATCCAGTTTAAACAAACAAATATTTTTAAGCATCTACATATTCATGTAACGCTTTTTTAGACAGCGGTGATATTCAAGGTGAAAACAGACCCATCTTTCACACTTTCCTATGAAGAACTTCGTCTACGAGAGACCAGAAGATGAAGCACAAAGGCTGACAATTTGTTACTTGAAAAATATCCCTGTATATAAACCTTCTGCAAATGCTGAGCAGAGTTATAAATGCCTAGCGCAGTTTCAATAAAAATTAATTAAATTAAAATAATATAAGTAATGAAAATTGAATAATGTCATGTACTTAAGCCTATCTTAACTTGTTTTAAACAGGTTTATTCTAACTGGTTTTTAACTTTATTTCTACTAGTTTTTTACTTGTTTGATTTTTACCGAAGAAATAAAAGCAGTAGATTAACCAGAAGAAGCTGGGGATTTCTTTATTCATAATTAAATTGTTTATCAGCGTGGTCTTAGACTTTATCCTTGCGTCGAAATGGAATTCCTTCTGATTATGATGCTGACGATTTCTACGTACGTCGACTCAACTGCCATCGATATATGCATATCGGGAGTTCAGTCATCCGAGGACACTGATGAACTTCAACCGTGGAAGAAACCCTATCTTCCGCAAACAATTGAACCTGTCCTTTACGATCTGTTTCTTTTCCCCGACTTCTACTATGATGCGTCAGTTTTTAGTGGACACATCTACATCAATTTCAGAGTGATCAACGACACGAGCACCATTCTCGTCCACATGAAAAACTTAAACATCACCACAACGGAACTATTAACGTGTGAGCAAAAGGTGTATGTAACCAGTACCTTCAAATACGACGATTACTGGGTGGTCCAGACTAATGAACCCATACAGGCGTCTGACTACACATTGACATTACTTTTGAGATTTAACGGAAACCTAACAATCGCCAGTAACGCAACTTCAGATTCTGCCATGGGTTTCTTTAAAAGCACATATGTCAACGATAAAACCGGAAAAGAGAGGTTAGTATCACCTTTATACAGCAGGTTGCGCTTTGTTAAATTTGAACAGTTTAAATGTTACAAAATGCTCAACAGACGAGCATTCATAAATACTCTCTCCTAAACATCAACCACAATAGTGAGCGCTATAAATTAAAAAGTGTCTGCTATACTGGGCGTAGGCCTACTCGCTGTATTCTTGTGACTTGCAGAGTATAAATGACATACATATATGTATGTATGCATGTATGTATGTATTAAATGCGATGGCCCTGTTGCATGGGACAGTCTATCATATAATACTCGTAAACTGCCTAACTTGCACTCGTTCAAAAAATCTTTGCGCGCACTCCTACTGGAGTCATAGCTCATTCAGTTTTGTTGTGTTAAAAAATTTCATCATTGAGTTTTCTTGCACAGACTTGTGATTATCATTTCTTTTTTGCTTATCTTAGTATTCGATTCCTTAACTTGTTCTTCGTGATATTCGTGTTTTTCCGTGTTTTTCACCATTTGTTTGTGTGCACTGGTGTCATGTCTAATGCACTTAATAATTGTTTAATGTTAGCCGTTTACTGCATGCGATTGCACTAATTTTGTTTTGGATTCCACATATACCATTTAATTAAGTTTTAATTTAGATTTATCTTGTTCACTTCTTTTTTCTTGATCGAAGCAATTGATTAAAATATTGATTCAAAGACTTTTATAATGACATTTATAGTGATAGTATTGAACCTTAGGTGGCCCAACATAGCGGTTTTTTTTATCCCTTCTGGGTCTCCTTTTGTTGCAAATGCTGATACTGTTATGGTACTAGTTCAGGTATGGCGAACCTATGGCACGCGTGCCCAACCTGACACGCCAAGATATTTTGCTTGGCACGCCTGAACTCTGAACTTTATGTTCATACTTTTATATATTTTTTTTTCTTTCATCCAGCAATTTCTTTCCTGCTTTCTTTGTCACATAAAATCATAGTAGGCCCTGGACGTGGCTTGCAATTTATATTTTCATTATTAAGTAGCCACGTCCAAAAATAATAGAATGGCTTTTCAATATTAGCTTTCACTTTTTGGGTACTTCATTCCGTGTTCATTGGTCCAATAAATTTTCCACTTTCTTTAAGAGCTAGTTTCTGGCACGCGAGCTAAAAAAAAGTTCGCCATGCCTGTACTAGTTACTGATCTGTAATTTCGCATGAAAAATCGAATCCCACTGGAAGCCTTATCATTCTATTCGATTTACGTTAATAACCGCGATGACAAAAACCGCGATCGTCAAAAAACCTTTCAAGCAGTAATTGATCTAGCCAATGCGTGCACCAAAACAGTTTTGTTCATTTTGTTCATAATGAATGCTTTGATGCTTTATAGGTAGCATTCAGATTATGCGTCTGCAGATAAATATCCATCGATGATCGTAGTCTTCAGATGAAGGGTGGCACAAATGCCAAGACTAGGCATCTTCCCATTTGAGTTGTACCGCTTATCGTGTATGTCTTTTTGCATCTGTCTGTGTACAGTTGGCTGGTGGCGACAGATTTCGAGCCAAGTGCCTCCCGATCCGCTTTTCCTAACCTTGATGAACCGCAATTCAAAGCGCCGTTCTATATCATTCTTCAGCACTGGAAAAACTTCACGGCGTTGTCCAACGCGAAAAAGATGGTAGGGTAGCATGCACTCAATCGCTTGGCAAGAAATTTTCAGGTAGAACCTTATAATTTTTGTAACTAACATCCAGAATTTATTCACTAGCCTAATATCACAGATATCGTCAGTGTTCACAGGTCCCAAAATTACAGGACATTAATAAGTTCAAACCACGAAATGAAGGAACTTGGCAAAATAATGATACTTTCCATCCTCCACCATCTTTTAATACAATGCAATTTAGTATCGTATATTTTATTATTATTATTATTTTTTTTTTATATTATTATTATTATTATTATTATTATTATTATTATTATTATTATTATTATTATTATTATTATTATTATTATTATTATTATTATTATTATTATTATTATTATTATTATTATTGGTAGTAGTAGTAGTAGTAGTAGTAGTAGTAGTAGTAGTAGTAGTAGTAGTAGTAGTAGTAGTAGTAGTAGTAGTAGTAGTAGTAGTAGTAGTAGTAGTAGTAGTAGTAGTAGTAGTAGTAGTAGTAGTAGTAGTAGTAGTAGTAGTAGTAGTAGTAGTAGTAGTAGTAGTAGTAGTAGTAGTAGTAGTAGTAGTAGTAGTAGTAGTAGTAGTAGTAGTAGTAGTAGTAGTAGTAGTAGTAGTAGTAGTAGTAGTAGTAGTAGTAGTAGTAGTAGTAGTAGTAGTAAATATGTTTTTCTCGAGACAAGTGTAATCTTTGAGGAATAAACAAAATACGCCAGACGCTGGTGCGGGTATCTGGAAAATCAGGCTTCGTACTCCGCAACACATTGAACGTGCATCGAATAGCGTGACAGTATTGGATAAAAAGGGAAACGCGCTTTAAAGGACCTCGTGTGACTCTACAGAGATGGTCGAAAGGCGCTAGCCAACCTTACGGATGAAATACATTCCGAGAGAATTAATTGGGTCGTGTTTCGAAATTGATGGGTAGAAAACAACAATCATCAACATCATCGTCATCATTATCATTCTCTTGCTCATCGTCATCGACAGTGTAATCGTAATTGCAATTCATTCGTTATTGTCATGTTGCAGAGATCACAAGACTTTGTGGACAGTATTTGGCGCAATACATATTTCAAGCTATCACCGATAATGAGCAGCTACTTGGTCTCTTTTATTATCAGCGATTTCACTTACAAGGCAAACAGACTCGTCAGTGGAAAGCTGGTAATTCTCTACTACTATTCCATTGCGTTAGAATCCAACATGGAACTAGTTACTGATATGTAATTTCACATGAAAAACCGAATCCCACTGGAAGCCTTATCATTCTATTCGATTTACGTTAATAACCGCGATCAGAAAAACCGCGATCGTCAAAATAGCGATCACAAAATAGCGACGCACAAAACAGCGAGTGCACAAAATAACCACGACCAATATAGCGATTTCATCGATTTATTTCCAATGTCTTCCAATAGATGACAAGTATACATATAACAAATGTGGTAATCCTGCAGTTAAGGTACTTTAATTATTTTTTGTTTGAATCATTTGCAGCATTCTTTGGTTCAATATTTGGCTTCAACTTTGTGCTATATTTTCATCGCTCATCCAGCCTCTAGTTTTAGTTTCCTCGATCATCCAACTTTTAGTTTAATTTTTTACGTAGACCTTCTTTTCCCTTATGGGAATTATGAGAGCGGCAGCCTTCTTGTAAATTTTACCATCAATAAAACCTCATCATGTTCTTCAGATGAGATTCGTTTTCGTATATTGTCTATAATAAACATGTAACTTTATATTAAAACATTCTATCTTCATCGTCGTCGCCTTCACCATCATCGCCATTTTATTATCAGGCCTACCATTATTCAGATACCTATATCGCGCTAATTTATGAATTTACCTTCAAAAGCGCAGGTAGCTGGAAAATTAAGACTTTATCGTTTCTAAATTTTATTGGTGCTACTCATAGATGTTAAAAACGTTTTTTTCGTTTTTTATTTTTTTCCAAAAAACGTCGTTTTTTTCGTTTTTTATTTTTCTTATCGTTTTTTCCGTTTTTTATGTAACTTTATTTATTGATTTATTTACTGTCTGTTAATGTTTTTCAGTTTCTGTTAATTTTTTTTGTCTGATGTCCCTTACGTTGTCTCCGTACTTTCAAGGATTCAGCTAATTTACCTCACTATTTACGTCATCATTTTGAGAAATAAATACTTTATGAAAGAGCACAGTACCAGAAATACAATTTTATAAAGTTATTTCTAAGTTATCTAAAATACCGAAAGAAAAGGGTGCGGAATGGATTCACGTTACTTTGATACACGAGAAAGACAAAAACTCAGCATTGGTTAAATTGAAATGTATTTACTGTGAGAAAGTTTACACTATATAGGCTAATCAATATCTACAAAGTTTAGTTTTTAATTGTGTCAGTTTAGTCAGCATGAACTTATGTGGACATATGTTTACAATTCAAATTTGAAAAAATTTCAATATTTTTAATTTCTCAATTTCTTATTAGACCAAACCTATAAGAAATAAAATAATTGTTGTAGAATGATGTTATTTAGTGTTTACTAATAAAGTTGTGTTATTTGCTGATTAAATTCTGTAAACAAGGTTTTTAATTTTAAATTGCAGTAGGGCCTACAAGATGCGAGAAAGTCAAATTATTTTCTTTTGTCGTTTTTTTCCAGTTTTTTCCGTTTTTTATTTTTTCGAAAAAAACGACGTTTTTTTCCGTTTTTATTTAGTTTCTATCGTTTTTAACAACTATGGTGCTACTATTATTTCTACTACTACTACTACTACTACTACTACTACTACTACTACTACTACTACTACTACTACTACTACTACTACTACTACTACTACTACTACTACTACTACTACTACTACTACTACTACTACTACTACAACACTGCTTCTATTATTATTATTATTATTATTATTATTATTATTATTATTATTATTATTATTATTATTATTATTATTATTACTCGTAGTATTGCGAAATTTGTAACGCACAATCACACAGAAACCTTGATCGGATTTGCGGTAGACATATACAGTAGCCTAGTTCTAATTTAAGTTCCTTCCCATTGACACAAAAGTGGACAAAGCCGTCTATTAAACTTCAAATCTTAACGCCGCCACTTAGTCTGATTTTTTCGAAGTATTAAAATTGTGAACTTGTTTATCTCTGTAAGAACCGAGTCTGGGCGAGACGGGATCGTTTGAACAAAGTGGACTATGCTTTAAATGTCACGCCGGTTGCTGAAAACTATCTCCATCGAGAGTTTGACATGGCTTATCCGCTTGAGAAACTCGGTAAATGACACTTTTAATTCTTAGATAAAACGATATAAGACATGGTGTTTTCTACCGTTTTACTTAAAGTAACGCTAATAGTATTGCTATTCTTATACGAATACTATTGCCGCTTTTTGAGGTTCCCAAAAAGCGTCATTATTCAAAAATAACTAGAAACACGCATTAGTAATACCATATTTCTATTTTGTAATACCGAAGGCTAGCTTCTAACTTCTAGGTTAGCTTCACTTTGTCTAGCCGTATTTTTCCAGTAAAGGCATTTTGTGCTGGATTATAGCAATTTCTGTCGTTTTAATTTGGATGTAAGTTTGAAAGTAAAGGCACCACACTTCGTTAGCAGCCTCTCTGGGTTCTTCGACTGGTTGAAGGATCCTCTGGATTAGATGCAAATGCGTATATGTCTAAAATTCTGTATACCATACTGATCAATTCATTGTGATAATAGATGACTGATCCGAGCAGCGTCATCTTGTTCACAAGAATAAATGGTTGATAGGTGACATAAAAAGACGGAATCTGAACTTAGTAAAGCTTCACAAAGAGCTTGTAGGTCGTGGCTTTCTGAGAAAGTACTTGTTCCTGTGAAATGGCATAGCATCGTTCAGGTGCTTAAAAACTGAGTCATTATGTGGACTTAAAGTAGGGAGCCTGATTGTAGTAGGTTGACGTTCGTACGTCCTCACAGGGCTCAGTGTTGGGCCCTTGACTGTACATTCCTTACACAGCTTGTATTAGTTCATTCCTAGCGGCCTGCCGCACCAGCTCCACGCTGATGATGCGCAGATCTATGTGCATTGTTCCCTGCCTCGCCATTTGCAGAGTGTCTTGTGTATCGTTGATGTCCCATGCTCACTCAACATAGATGGCTTGAAATCGCTTGCTTCTAAACCCATCTAAGACCCAGTTCATCTGACTCAGACCCACAATGGCGTCCTGCGTCCATGTTCTGGCGCCTGTTAGCGGTGAGTTTTCCTTATATCTCTTTCTCTCTTACAGTTCGAGACCTTTGAGTCACTTTGGATCAAGAGCTCAATTTCTCACAGCCTATTAATTTGGACATTCGTAGTTGCATGATCGATCTCTCACAGTGCTACTGTGGCTTTTGTGCACGCTTTCGTCACCAGTAGATTTGATCACTGTAGGGCAGTACTTGTAGATCTGCCTCTTAGGCTAATAATTCGGCGCCTTGATAGGTTCTCCGCTCAGCGACTCGCCTCATTGGCCACCTTCCTAAATATGATCCTGTATCTGTCTATATGCATGATGTCCTTCAACGGCTCCCTGTTTCTCAGCGCATCTCTTATCAAGTTGCCTGTCGGATCCTTGTCGACGTGTTTCTGACCTTGCAGCCCGTCGAACTCTCCACTCCTCGGCAAGGGGAGTTTTTGGTACCGCGCGCTCGCACTGCTATTTGACAGCGTCGGACCTTTTCGGTTGTGGGGTCCTCCGTCTGGAATGGCCTTCCTCTAGACCTGCGCTTGCTGCCTCGGTTAAATTGCCTGCTTTTTATAAGTTCCCCTCAAATCACATTTCTTTCGCTGTGGCTGGGCTGGAAGCGTCTTTGAATAGGTCTCTTGAAGAGGCGCTACATAAATTCTCAGAATGAATGAATGAATTAGTGTTTCGCGACATACAATTAACAATGGGAACAGTACTGGTAATACTTTTCCTAATTAAGACGAATTCTCGCGCTATTCTACCCTATGAAACTGATATTGATTATAATGTTATTACACATCGAAAGGGAGTACTATCCCAGGTGATCTAAATGCTATTCTCAACAACGATGAAACTACCTGTACGACAAAGAATGTGCTTGAAGGCTGAAGGCTGAACCCTTATAGTACTTATGCAATTATTATTACATACACAAGATGGCCACCAATATGTAGCTGGCAGTTGACTGAGTAAATCATCTAGCTACCTTTTCATCCATCTTTTAACCTTCTGCCCTTACGAGGTCAGTAATTTAACGATTACCAACGCAATTTGTGGAATTAGATATTATGTCGTCATTTCGATTGATACATGAATCAGATAAACACCGCGTTTCTGATAAATTGCTGTAGAGCGTTACCATTGCAGTGTTATCATTGTGGTTTAATTGTGTTAGCATTACCTCTTCTTGCACTGAAACTCGTGATAGCTCGAAGATGTCGACCATTGATACAATAAATCGTATTGTAGATCATTTTCCATTGCCTGAATATGGAATCCTTGGAATGGAGAATTGGGGATTAATCGCCTACAAGGATTCGATACTCCTGCCTGATGCGAAGAAGGAGGGATATATCGCGAGAGAAAATGCTCTATCAACTATTGCCCATGAATTGGCTCACGCTGTAAGCCACTATTATAAAAGCACTTACATAAAACTATGTTGTGAGCAAAGAGTGTATATACTGCTAATGCGAAGAAGAGCACAGCTAAGTTGCTAAGGGAAGCTTTTTGATGGCAATATAATACAAATGCTGCATGCAAACTAGCAAAATGTTGGATATAAAACAGCTACTGTGTCGCTGTTGTTGTGTTTGTGTTAATACTTTCAACCATTCTAATGCATACTTGCATAGCCTTATTGTACATTCATGAATCCATACGTAAATGTCGTCTAGGTCAATTGTAAGGTTTGGAAAGTATTCGAGCAGAAGATGGATGTTTCAAACGTTTCATCGACTACATCGATGTCCTTCTGCCTTCCTGACACTCCTATGCAACTCCCTGCTTCGAGACGGTTCCAGCTTCGCAGAAGAGGTCGATCGTTACTCCAAACCTCAAGCGCGCCCATTTCGACTCTTCGGACCCAGCACACTTTAGGCCCATTGCGAATGTTTCGTTTATTGCTAAAATCATCGAGAAATTCGTCGCTCAGCAATTATTGACTTTACCTTGACGCTAATAACTTACTTCCGGTCTATCAATCTGGCTTCCGCAAGTTTAACTCTACGGAAACCCTCTCCTTAGTCTTCTCTCTGATGTATATGGCGCCATCGATCGCTCCCAGGTCTCCCTATACTTGCACTCCTCGATGTCAGCTCTGCCTTTGACTCGGTCAAAGGCATCCTCCACAATCGTCTATCTATCAGTGATGGGCACTAAACTATTTTTTTAGTTAAACTAAAACTATTTTCCAACTAAAAAGATATAGTTTAACTAACGTTGGCAACTAATTTTGGAAATTAGTTAACTAAACTAAAAAAAGTAGTTAAACTTTTTCCAACTTTTTGCGACAAACATTTTCACAATAACAGAAGTTAAGTGAACTGTGATAATGCAGAGCGTCAATGACAATTTCACCTTCAAACTATACATTGTGTATTGTTCTGGCATACAGTTACAGGCATACTGTAGGCCCCTCTAAGTAGTTTATGAATTTGAAAACACTAATGCTAAAACCATGCATTGTTAATCAATAAGTTTCGCGCTGAGTTGTTGACAGTGTTCAATGTTTAAATGAAAATAGTTGCGTATTGCTGATTTTTTAAGTTAAACTTTTTAGTTAGCAACAAATTTTTTTTTGTTAAACTATGGTTTTAACTAAACTATTTTATTTTAGTTAAACTTCAGCTTTAACTAAGTTTTTTAGTTAAACTAAAAGTTAGCAACTTTTTTAGTTAACTATTGCCCATCACTGCTATCTATATCCTTCGGTCTATCTGAAAAGCCCCTTGAATGGTTGGCATCCTACCGTTGTGACCGCTACTCTTTGGTTCTTGACTGTTTTAACAGGTCCCACTGGACCCCATCTCTTTTGGTCTTCCTCAGGGATCCGTCTTGGGCCCTCTCCTCTTTATATTTTCAGTTCCGATCTCAACCATCTTCTTGCCATCTGCTCTCTGTCCAACCAGTTATATGCTGACTACATACAGACTTACACCCACTGCTTTTCCTCCAGAGCCGATGCTGCAATCCGCCTCATGTGCCACTCCACTGACTCCTTGACTGCCTGGATGTCTTCCAAAAGACTTCGCTTGAATCCCTCAAAGACTCAATACATGTGGCTGGGCACCTTCAGGCAGCTCGCTAAGATCGACCAGACTAGTCTTACCTCTGAGTTCCCCCATATTATCTTTTCCACCTATGTCAGAGATCTTGGCGTCACCTTGGATTCAGAACTCACCATCTCTCCGCATATCTCGCGGCTGAGCCGAGCTTGATACTTTCAACTGCGACAGTTTTTTCGCTCTTCCCCCCCCTTCTGTTGCTACTCTCATCCATGCGACTACTGCTACTCCCTAGTTTATTGGGGTTCCCCTCACTCGACTGAGTTATCTCGAACGCGTACTCCTTTTCGTTGTGCGTTAGTTCGGCGCATTCCTAAATTCGGCAATATCTCTGAATACATGCGAGTTGTCCTCCACTGGTTACCACTCTCGCAACGCATTCTCTACCAGGTTGCCTCCATTGTCTGGCCATGTCAGCTTGGCCGTGCTACCTCCTTTCTGCGCGAGCTCTGTTTCTGTGCCTCTACTTCACCTGGTCACCCCTCTCTTCGCTCTGCCGCCCGTGGTGACCTCTCCGTTCCTTTCCCACGCACCGCTACTATGCAGCAGCGCGCTTTCTCCGTGATTGGACACCGAATTCGGAATGGGCTTCCTCCTGAGTTGTGGTCTCTTTCTCGAGACTCGTCCACCGTTTTCTTCCCTGCTCTAAAGTCTGTTCCCTTACACCGGGGTTTTGCTGGTAGCGCCTCTGAATAGTTTCCTTGAAGCGGCGCTGTATAAATGTTTAGTTGATTGATTGATTTGTGGAAAGTTATAGCTGTTGGCAATTTTGAACAGTAAACAACTTTCATCCCTAGAAAGGGGTATTGATTATGTGAGAAGCAACAGTTCTCAGAGTAATATTTGGAAATCACCGAGTTTTTAATAAGAGATCTACATAATATGCCTAAAAGGTGTTCGGCGTTTACAATATATTAGTGTTTTGCGGTTTAGTACTTTGGAAACCTTGTTACCTGTCGATTCTGGAATCATCTTTGGCTGAATGAAGGTTTTGCAACATTTTACGAAGTCCAAGCAACGACTGTGGTTGATCCGACTTTCTTTTATGTGAGTACACGAATCTATTCGGTAACACACACGTACAATAATCTTGACAAATAGTAGGAAATTATTAGAGATATATGGTGACCATTGGTGGTAATATAAGAGAGATGTTGGGAAGTATATGAGATTGCTGTAGGTAGGGAGATGTGTGGTGCTGGGCGGTTCGGTGGAGATATTTGACAGTCATGTCGACGACCATCTTCTCCTTGTCCGAGGGTCTGGCGACCCTGGTCTGGATTGGCACCTTCCCAGCCGCCGCCAGAATTGCTGCTATGGGGCACGTCTGCTCTCTCTCTCTCTCTCTCTTTCTCTTGGTGATTTGTTTGGAGATGGCCGCCCAGTTCCGAGACCCTCTCAGGTGCTAAGCTGAGGATTTCGCATAACTCGAGTCCGAGAGCCGTCGTGTTAGAGAAGAAAGGGGATTCTTCCAGATGTTGCGGAGAAGGTCCGTTCCCCGATGAAGAGGATGAAGGAAGCATGTGAACCAAGGCCGAATGTTTGATAATCCCCTTTCTGTGCGAGCTTGGGTCCAGCACTGCGGCTGGGCAAAGGGGATTATTGAGGGCACCAAGAGGCGTTGGAATTATATCCACCTCCTCCTCAACATTGACGATGGCCAGAAGCGGCGAGGCACGACTTGGAGCTCAAGTCAGAAATCTCAGTCAAATCTCCAGGGTCCGGGCTAGCAGTGAGAGTGCCTTTCCAATCTGTTCATCCTAACAGATAGACTATCTAATCCTTCCGATATACAAGACTGCTTGGAGGCCGGTGTAGTCTGCACTCTGTTGGTCCATATTGAGTGCTTGTGTGCTATGTAAGGCTGTTTGCTGAGAGGCTAAAGTCGATTGTCCGCTGACTAAGCCGTGCAGAGTTTTTAGAATCTGAGTTAAGGTAGGGGCTTGGGAAACGGCACCAGTCACCTCGTCATTACCTCGTGATTGCAAGTCATCATCATCACAATTATAATCAGAGGCTAACCCTACAGGTGAATGTTTAGACAACGACATTGGTTGCAATAGGTGTATTAGTCTTCGATGCAACAAATTTGCCAGTTATCTGTGCATGGGTCTACATCATTCTTACTTCAGTCGTTCAACCGGTCGGACCATCATTGAATTACTTGTGCCAATTATTCTCAGGGATTATTTGGATATTTTGCCTATCCATTAGAAATTGGTAAGTGGCTTCTGTTGTAGGCGCTTTAAGCGTTTCTTACAGACGCTCATTCTTGCTTGAAATCTCTTGACCCACGAGGGACTAACACCAGAGTCCTGTATTAAAGAAATATGGTTCTTCGCAAGACTGAGTCTAAACTATACATTTTACGCTGGTACCAAATTCTACTATTTATAAACACATCAGTACTTATGCAATCTACGTACCTAAGCTCGTAATACGCAGTTTGTCAGGAGATTTCAATTTGCGAGCCACTGGACCACAGAAACAACATAATTCCGAAAAGACAAAACTGTAAATTGCATCCCGGTTAACCGATTTACTGCTATGCTCACAGTCTGATTGGCTCATCTGCCTACTTTCTTACTCGTTTACTTGCGAGATTATTTACATACATGAAAAATACATATGTACATACCTGCAATCATACTTACATACATGCATACATAGCTGTATGCATACATACATGCATGCATGCGTACATACATGCATACATACATGCATGTATGCACACATGCATGCATACACACATGTATGCATACATGCATACATACATATATACATACATTTTATAATAATCTCCCTTCCATCATTCACTGCTTCCTTTCTTCTTCTTTTTTCCTGTTCCTTTCTGCCATGTTTGTTTAGTTCGTATACGTGTATCTTCCTTTCTCTTATTTCTACAGGATTTTCTGCTTGTTCAGATATCAATTAGTTCCATTTCTTAAGAGCTTACGTTGCTATGTAAACATACTTCTAGAAGGAGCAACATTTCGCCCAGGCACTGGAATCGATGATGTACCAGGATGCCGCCGATAAAACAGAACCGTTAATACCCGTCCTATCATCTCCCGATCAAGCGATACGATTATTCGACGACATACGCTACATAAAGGTATATGTATAACTTCTAACTGAATTTGTTAACTGAATAATTAATTCATCTGTCGCCTCAAACGTTCAAACGTCGTTCAAGAATATGAACATTTGTCGCCTGAACTGCGTCGCATTAATTTATATATAGAACAGAGAAATTTAGGCCGACATAGCACAACTGTATATTCGAAAGAGTGTTTTTCATCCAGCACGAGATAATTGGGCGAACCAGTAATTGCTGTTCGGCATTGGAGTACAACTGTAGTAATCCAACAAAAGATTAACTATCTGCAAAGCAGATAAGCAGCCGAAGACATTGGTACTTTTCAACTAAAAACTTCACGTAGCTCACCAGTTTTTTAGCTTGAAATTGTGTTTTGGCTAACCTCTTTACTGATCGCTACGTCTAAAGGTGCCTACACATTATGCATGTTTGTAAGTGCAAATTCCGTTGTGGTGTGACCCCTTAGCAGGTATACGTGTATCTATAAATAGATAAATATAGTTCCAAAGAGAGAACATAGTCGACTAGAGGTCAGATAGAAATGTTCAAACTTTGAGGAAGATAGATTACAAATAAGCTCATCAAAGATTCCAGAAGCATTTACATCTGCAGGCAGCTTGAAATTGCTAAAACATGTTTGGCATCGATGGTGCATCTCCCAGCTGCTTCTTCTTTCAAAAAATGAACATTGTCAATTGCCAACGCTCTGATCTGAATAACTAGAAGCTATTGCATTAGTAATTTGACATTTATAAACCGCCACTTCAAGAAAAAAACTCATCAGTAGCGCTCCTGACCCGAACCAGTGAAATTGCTGGCAATGACACGAACTTCAGGCGCTTGCGAAACTGTGGAAGGGACAAAACTGAGGAGCTCGAGCCGCAGCTGTCGAGAAAGGTATTTCCAGCTGGTGGGTTCAACATAGGGAAAGCCTCTGGATTGAGCTGCAGCAGCATGCATACGAGGGATAATCAGGAGACCATAGGCAGCCGACCGAAGGGTACCACGCCACGGGACTGAGGCAGGGTGAGAATTGTCGGGGGTTAGGGAGTTCAACCCCCAGTCTTTCTTAGGACCCTGCGGTTAAGTCTTCATTGCACACCTCAACTCCACATGGATCAAAGTCTAACCCCGCCAGTCATTTTTCTACAATTCTCATACTGAACTGAGGGGACCAATATGCAGAAGTCCTTAAGGTATGCAATTACGCATAAGAGTCAGGGTCTTAAACTGAATACGCTGCTGAACCGGGCGACAGCGCAAAGTATCCCGCATAAAGGAAGCCATTTAGCCAAACCTGAGAACTGTTCCAATAAGACGGGCAGCGGCATTAAGAACAGACTTGAGCCTTGAAATATTAGCTAGTGAAAATCCAGCATAGATAGCGGTACCAAAGTCCACACTGGTGCAGATAAGGTCGTGAATTAAAGCGGTGACAGCATGAAAGCAGAGGGAGCGGCGAATGGTACGGAGCTGACGGAAGTGGTTAAAGCATGAGCACCAGACACTTTTGACTTGATCAGTCAAAGAGAGGTCTCGGTCTAGGAAAACTCGAAGATCACGGACTATGCAAGAGAAAAGAATGTCCGGAAACCTCAGGCGTAAAGAAAATGTGTCCATATTAGAAAGCTGAGCGCGGCCACCAAGACAAATGAATTGGGTCTTATTGCAGTTTTATCGGAAGTGGTTGCAGGACACCCAGATATTAAGGACAGATGTTGCATCAAGAATCCTATCTGCCAAAGAAGAGCCTCATCTTCAGGGCCGTTAGGCCTGGGTGTTTCTGGATACTGATGAGCAGCAACACCAATACATGTAGGAGGAAGAATCCGTCCCAGGTTGAGAGTGTACAGGATGCATAGGAGAACGACCAGGACAGAACCTTGAGTAAGGCCAAGAGAAACAGAAAACCAGACGGAACGTATGGGCCAAAAAGATAGCAAAGTGGCAGCAGTCCGAAAGGAAGCACCGACACCAAAGAAGGGCAATATCGGTAATGCCAAAAGATTCCTGAAGACACTCCAAGAGGACAAAGGGATCCACAGTATCAAAAGCAGCGCTTACATCATGCAGGGCAAGAAGCGTAACCTATCTACGGTCAAAAGTTCATGCATCGAAGTATGATTATGACATCCTGTCTTATTCTTTTATGATTTTCTGATTTCTTCTCGATAAGGGTGCTGCAATCGTGCGAATGGTGGAGAGTTTCATGGGTCCTGAATGTTTTAGGAGTGGCATCCGCGTAAGTCATTGCTATTCATTTTAAAACGATGTTTAAATCTGAGTCAACCCGATTCACTCGAATTAAGAAAGCAGGAATTCAGTTAGTCGAAGAGCATTTCAATTTGGAAATGTGACCTTATTAATGTTATGCAGTTTCCTTTTCCTATTCCACGCTACGTTACCTACTGCCGAATAACTTTTCACCATGATTTCTAATGGGCCTTGTTAGGGTTATTCCATAGCTTGTTTGATAAAATTTAAACAGATTTAAACTACGTCTTGTTCTAAAGTGCCGTTCTAACTTTACATCTTCAATCTTTTCGAAAAGGATTGATACCTTAAAGCAGAAAGAGACAAATGTATCTTGGAAATTAATTACTCTATTATTGCTATTACTATTATTATTGTTGTATTTTGATTATCAGTTATTGTATTCCTTTTGGTGTTAACACATGGAATTTGTTCTCAGCGATACCTTAGAGACAATCAATACAAAACCGTCGAGACAAGCCATCTTTGGGTCGCACTACAACAGGTATTTGCATGAAACCTCTTACATTCGTGAGCTTTTTATACTTAAATGACCGTAGAACAAAGCATGGATGATATCAACACGGAAACCTGCAAGCAGAACATTTCTTAAGATTTGTTAGACATGACGTTACAAAGGGGCCGGCATTACATTATCTTTCGTGCTCTTCGGATGTTTGTTTTAGTGTTAGTCAAGTCTTGAGCAAAATTAAAACTTGAAGCATTATTAATTGTAATTTGTAATTGTTATTTAAACTGGAATTTAGTATATCACCACTTCAAAAGAAACAAGTCAGAGGCCTAAAGGACCAGAGAAAAGAAAACGATGATCGATAAGAATGGTTTACAAGCGCTTAGGGAAATGAGGCAAAGAAAGACCAAGAGGATCATATCAAAACGAATTCCAAAAGTCGCTTGAACACCAGCACTGATGAAAAACTGTTACCGATACAAAGAGGTCGACATTCATAAGCCGACGCGCAAGCAATAAATGTCATTAACAATTGTTATTGTGAGCCGAAAGAAAAGGAATAATTGTTATGAATGACCTATATATGGATAGCTTAAGGGGTTACTCTTCTTCTTTTATATGTTAAATCATTTGCTTTTTTCTCAAGGACTGTATTGAACCGGGTCTAAAACTCGATGAGATTATGAAGACTTGGGTCTACAAAGAGGGCCTACCTGTCATTTCAGTCTTAACTCTTCTTGACAATCAGTTCGTTGCCATTCAGGAACGATTCCTGAACGATCCACTGGACGTCGATGACAGCAGGTTGGTAATGGTAATGATAATTGCAAATTTATATAGGGCCCCTTCAAACAATAATGACTGACTTGCCTTGTCTTACCTTGGCTTGTTTCATCTTGTATTTTTCCTTCTAGTCTGTCCTGTCTTGTTCTGGCTTTTCGTATAATTTTATGCTCTTGCTTGTTTCTAGCTTTTAGATATGACCATGCAGAAAACCACCAATAGGTGACTCCCCATTTATAGTCCACGTTTCAGATTTGTATCACGTTCCATACCAGCGTCTTAACCATTCGCTTCTTCAGATTCCTATTAATTTTCTTCTCAAGAGCTCCTTTCTTTTATAGAATGAGTCTTTTCCCATGGCTATTCTTCTTTTTATCTCCGCAAGGCACTTCGCATCACGCGTGACCATACTTCTTAGGCAACAGAATCTCTCAACTTGTTCAATGTCCACTTCATTTACGGTGATTCTAACTTCTGTTTTTTCTCCTTTGCTTATCCTCATGACCTTTGTCTTTTTGCAATCTATTTTCATTTCGTATTCTGTTGAAATCATATTCAGGCGATCCATCATTATGTTCTTGGCTGCTTGTTAACATTTTCTGATCATCCTCAAATCTCAGCTCTTTCATCAACCTTCCTCCCACCTTTATTCCCTCGTTCACTTCTTCCATCGCCTCCCTTAATTGATGAGTCAGCCTTTCGTATTACCTCCTTGCCTATTCTGTGCTCTGGTGTTTCCATTTTCTTCTTTCTTCTATATCCCTGAGCATCTCCGTTGTTATATATGGCTTGCGCAGTCCCGCATCCATCTGGAACCATACAGTCGTTGTCGTTTCCTCAATCACAATCTTCTTCAGATTCCTCCACCTTTCATCCGTTGTTGTCTCCGTACTCAACTCCACCACCCGTTCTTCTATCTTTTCTGAGAGTTATTTACTCTTTGTTTGCATTCTTTCTCTATTCTATTTCTTTTTAACTATCCTTTTCTTCTTTACGAACTTAAGTCGGAGATGTATTGTCATGGCAACCTGGTTATTGTCTGTGTCCGCATCGGCTCCTGTGAGGGCTCTTGAGTTCTGGACACTGTTTTTGTACCTTTATCTGACCATGGTGTAGTCCAGTTGGTACCTTGCTCCATCTTCTGGTGCCCTCCACGTGTATCTTATACGTTTTTCCTGTTGAAACCAAGTATTTGTCACCAGTTTTTGTCTCTTGCAGAATTCCACCAGTTTTTCTCCTCTGTCACTTCTGTTCCGCCATCCATATTTTCCCGTAGCCTCATCCTGTTCTTTTTCACCAACTGATGCATTCCAATCTCCCATAGCAATGATATAATCTTTGCCTTTGATGTCTCCAATCCTTTCCTGGAACTATCGCGAAATTCTTCACATGATCGATATTGTAGTTGATCTGCTACCATTTTCAAAGGCGTTTCTATGTCCTTGTTTTACTAGTATTCTGTCGCTATGTTGAGCATTAAAATCTCTTTATTTCTAAATATAATTATGTCATCATTATCTGCAAGATATCTTGAACTGCTTGTTATTTAATCAACTGTCTAGTGAAAATTGTATATTTTAAAGTAGTGTATTCAAAATTGCCTGTGTTCACCTATTAGGTTCAAACATATTAAATATCATTTAAAGTCTTCTCCTAAATATCACACGCTGTGTCCTATGTTCGGACAGTTGATTATTTCCCTCAAATTCGCCAACAAACTTGTTAACAATCTCTTTCGCTAATGGACATTTTGAACAGCGTATAGTTGCTTTGATGACACATGACTTGGGACAATTGTAGGCATCTCTGGCATGTTCCTCTCAACTACCGAACGAGAGGAGGTGACAGTGGTCTGGTTTGGTTGAAAAAGACCTATGGTGAGTGATGAGACGATCAACCACGTAATATATCAGTATTGTTCTCAGATACGATGCCATTGAGTCTGTCTAAGCTAATGACTTCTATTGCACGATCCTACATAAGTCATCATTATTATCATCACCCATCAATACGATAATTTATTTTTAGAACAAGCGCTAATTCAGTGTGAGATATTGCATAATATATTTAGTTCCATTTGCAATAGTATTGTGTGTATATATATGACAGATATGTAACGTTTGAATGTATTGTCCTAGCCAGTCGCGCGGCCGGTGGTGAGGTAGGCTGCTGCTGTGCATAGATAATTAGATTTCGTTCAGGAGTAGCAATTGCGTGCACGTATTGTAAGCGCGTGAAGAGTTCTGCCGACAAGTTGATGCTTGAGTTTCTGTAGAAAGTGTTGCTGACTTAGTATTTGAACTGTGTGTTGTACATGTAGTTGGATAATTCTGGCTGATTTTAAGAAGAAAATACTGAAAACGTTTCGGACGGTGTTTTGCGTTGACTATAATAGGCTAGGCTATATCGTAGGCCTACCTATATTCTGCTCGTAAATACCGTTCAGGTAAATGTCGCTATAACCTATGACGGCTGGTAACATTTCACACCTCAAGACGATCTGCAATAATATACGTTCATGCATACATACATACTTACATGTACATATATAATATAATACCACTTTAGTTATTTTCAACATTCCTCTGAATTCGACGGACGATTGGATTCAATTCAACCATGATGCAACAGGATATTATCGAGTCAACTATGATCTCAGTTTGTGGGAAAGACTAACCAAACAGCTCAATGAAAATTACACGGTGGGAATATACTTATATACGAATACACCTATACCCCGTTTTAATGGGTGTGTGTATAATGCGTCAATGTTTGCTCTTTGGCTGAACAGGTGTTGATTAGTCGGCCTTACTTATATAATTAGCTGTTTGTACAGTAGGCCTACAGTAGGCCGTGGTGGCACGAAAGGAAATAAGCTGGCGCGCAATTGAAGTTTGAACATTATTCATTCATTCATTTTCATAATTTATATAGCGCCTCTTAAGGAAACTACTCAGAGGTGCTCCCAGTTCAACCACGGTTAAAACAGAAGACAGGCAGGCGGTAGAAAGTAGTTGAACTGCCTCGTGGAAATAAGCGAAAAGAATGTGGGAGCAAATTCCACGTAGAGGGGCCATCCACCGAGAAGGCACGACGCTGTTTAACTGAGGAGTGGGACCGAGGGACCAACAGTTCACCCCCAGTTGCAGAACGCAGAACTCGATGGGACATTAATATAGATGTATGATGTTTTCCGAATTGAAAGAAGAAATATTTGAAAAGTTTTCGGACTCTGTTCATGAGAATAGACAGCCACGCGCTACCATAATTAACTTGCCTATGAGTAGAGGTAAAGTAAAGTAGGCCTATAGTTAAATCGAATCCATTCTGTTCTTGTAGGTTTTCACCGAAATTGCACGATGGAAACTCCTTAGCGATGCAACGAATCTGGCTAAAGCTGAACATATAAGCTATGATGTATTCCTCGGGCTGACCAGATACGCATCAGAAGAGAGAGGTATCGCGCCATGGATTCACATCCATTACGGAGTCGATTATATCAACAAAATGATCCACGATACGGCCAGCTTCAGTCATTTCCAGGTATCGATTTTAAATTTGATATTTCAGGTTCTCAGAAGAAAAGTTAAGTACGGGATTGTCAGTGTAACAAAGCTGTGGCACCTCATTTTCCGATGGTCTATTGACTGTGAAAAATCGTACACTACTTATCAGTTGACAACCTGATGACTACTTGTATCATTGACTGATGAACTGCCTCACTAACTGTCTACATCATGTAGGCAGTTAGTGACTTATAAAAGTCAACAGAGTGACTGTCTGACCGACCCGCCAATGGAGAATTAGTAAGTAAACGTGGTTTGTTTTTCAGAGATACATACTGAACATGATCGCTTCAGTGATGGATGAACTGCAGGTCAAGGATGAAGGCAGCCATGTCGAAAAGTAAGAGCAACATAAAATCAATAAATTTTTGTCATTCTAGTCCTCACACAATTGTGTCATTGAGTCGTTGCTCATAATCCCAAGAGACTGGCCTCAGATGCCGTTACAACATCACTCATTATCATTATTGTTACGAGAACATGAACTCGTGCAAAGCATAGTTGTTAAAAGCTTTTTCCTGCTTTTATTTTTTCCCCAATACATTTCGTTGTTTTTGGTTTTTTATTTCTCGTCACGTTTTTTCGTCTTTTATTTTTTTTATGTAACAATATTTATTTATTTAGGCCTACTGTCTGTTATTTTTTAAGTGTATTTTTGTCTCATGTCCCTTACGTTGTCTGCGTACTTTCAAATAGTCAGCTAATTTACGTCATTATTTAACGTCATCATTATTTTGAGAAATAAATAGCAGAATAGGCCTACAAGAAATAAAACTTATAAAAGTTATTTCTAAATTATTCAAAATGCCAAAAGGTGTAACAAAGTCAAATTATTTTTCTCTTTTCATTTTCTCCGTTTTTTTTTATTTCTTTGAAAAAGACGTTTATCCAGTTTTTTTTTATTTTCTTACGTTTTTAATAGCTATGGTGAATAGTCACACAGGAATGCGAACTTGAGGCGCGTATAGTCATTGTTGTGCTTGTTGTTGTTGTGCTTGTTGTTGTTGTGCTTGTTGTTGTTGTTGCTGCTGCTGCTGCTGCTGCTGTTGTTGTTGTTGTTGTTGTTGTTGTGCTTGTTTGCTTTTTGTTATGCTTGTTGTGCTTTTTGTTGTGCTTTTTGTTGTGCTTGTTGTTGTTGCTGCTGCTGCTGTTGTTGTTGTTGTTGTTGTTGTTGTTGTTGTTGTTGTGCTTGTATATAAGTATATATGTACATATGCAAGTTCAGCAACAGTTCTTTGCGAAGAAGCTCTTCGGTAGCTCAATTTAGATTTTGGAAGTACCTTCCTGTATCTCTTCGTTCTGCTCAGTGCTGTTTTGTTCACTACTTACATCTTGCATTCTTTCAACTGATTATCCACCGCGGTCTGTCTGTCTGTGGTCTTTCTGTCTGTCTGTGGTCTGTCTGTCTGTCTTGGCGGCTTATCACCTGGATGTTAACTTGTCTGTTTTGGAGGATGATCACCTGATTATGACTTGCTTTTTGTAGCGCCGTCGTTGATACCGTGTGCATTAGACATCGGCGTTATAGAAATTGCTAGTTAGTAATAATATCACATAAATTAATGCTTGCATTTACTAACACACACATGCAAATTCGCTGTGCTGTGGTTTTTCAAGGCTGTTGCGTCGAGAGATTTTGTCGCTGGCGTGTTCTGCGGGTCACAGAGGATGCATCAAAAACACGACGAGGATATTTCAAGCCTGGATCAGAAATCAAACGTAAATTTCATAGCATTTGCTATATTTTATTCATTCATTTTGCGTTTCAATTAATCATCATCATCATCATCGTCGTCGTCATCATCATCATGACCTTCATATCGTCATGGCCACAGACACCATACGTAACTTTCATCTACGCCTGACAACCGTTCTCTTTGTCCAAGAGAGCCTCCGACAACGCATGTCCTCTTGTTTTCAAGATATCCCTACAGTTAAAACGACCTACATACCAGACATCACCTTTAGTGTGCCTGAGGCTGATGGCTAGCATAACAATAATATTTTGTTTATGATAACACGAATTTATTTCTTCATAAAGCCAATAAACTCATACACAATGTTAGGCCTACACATACTAAAAAACCTGATCGTTTTATTATTATTATTATTATTATTATTATTATTTATTTTATTTTTTTTGCCCTGTTTTTTTTGCCCTGTTTTTTTTGCCCTGTTTTTTTTATTTCTCTTATTATTGCTATTATTATTATTCATTCATTCATTCATTCATTCATATTTGTTTATGACAAGACGAATTTATCTGATTTGATTGATTGATTGATTGATTGATTGATTGATTGATTGATTGATTGATTGATTGATTGATTGATTGATTGATTGATTGATTGATTGATTGATTGATTGATTGATTGATTGATTGATTGATTGATTGATTGATTGATTGATTGATGGATCGATCGATCGATCGATCGATCGATCGATCGATCGATCGATCGATTGATTGATTGATTGATTGATTGATATTGGACATTTATATATCGCCTCTTAAAGGAGAACTACGCGGCTGAATGGAGCGGTCTTAAGGCGAGAAAGAACGTGGGAGAAAAGGTTTAAATTAAGCTAGGGAAGACTTTTCCACGTAAGAGGGCCCATCACCGAGAAACCGCGATGCTGCCTGGTAGAGGTACGGGAAGACTAGGGCTGCCAACCTATACGTGATACGCTGCTCAAGGGGGAGCCGTTGGAGAACATCACGCATGTAGCTCGACGCGTGGCCAAATTTGGATTTGCGGCTGATGAGGCGTGCAGCGGAGCATAGGACCCGATCCAAACACCTCAGACGGCTAGCAGGGAGACCAGCATAAAGTGAACAACAATAGTCGATTCTAGATATGACAAAGGAGTGGATAAGTGTGGATGTAGCAGAGGGAATAAGCGAGCGAGCGACAGCACGCAACTGGCGCAGTTGGTAAAAGCAATCACGACTGAGGTGGTTAATGCCGGGAGCAAAGATGTGCTCTTGGTCTAAGGTGACATCAATAGTGGAGAAGGTGAAATGAGGGAAAGCAGCAGAGAGGGCAGCCAGTCCAGCTTAGCCAGATGCTGGCGGGTATCCAACAAGATGAATTGGGTTTTAGAAGTGTTTAGCCGCAGCCGATTAGACGACATCCAGGCCTCCAGGGCTTCCATTACCAGGCTCTTGTTCTGAGAAGTCATAGCATCATCTGAGGAAGAGCAGTGCAAGTATGCCTGAACAACGTCAACATACACCTGGGTCAAAACGGCATATAGGCAAGGAGCGCAGCTAGGTCGGATGTGTAAATAAGATACAGAAGGGGACCCAGGACTCGAGCACAGAGTTTATTATTTTTTATGCCCCATGGTACATATGATCCCTCGGGGACTTTGATATTAAGGTATTCATTGTTATTTCTAGGAAATCAGGTCTCGTCCTCCGCTAAGTCGTTAAACGAGCCGCGGAAAGCGATGGCACCTGCACTGTGCAGTTCAGAACATCGGGCGACGCATCTCCTCCACTCTCTCCTGTCCACTGCTAGCCTCTCCTCCTCCTCCCACGTCAGCTCCAGATATCTCAGGTCGTCTCTGGTTGTCTCCGGCCAGTTCTTTCTCAGCCTTCCTCTTTTCCTTTTCCCTCCAGCGTCCCATTTCATCACTTGCTTTGCTCTCCTGCCGTCGTCCATGCGGAAGACATACCCCATCCATCTCAATCTTTTCATTCTGATGATGTTTTCCATGGTCTCTTGTTCTGTCTTTTCTCTAACGGTCTTGTTGGTTACTTTGTCCCGTCATGATATACTGTATGAAGAATTCTTCTTAACCTTCTCCTTCTGTCCGCCGCCGTCATTGACCACGTCTCTGCTACATTGGCCACGTTTCTGCTTCATTGGCCGCATCTCTGCTCTTTTAGCATGTAGTTAGGATTGTGAATGTGTTGCGTGGTTTCTGTTGCAAGTGTGTTTTTACCAGGGTGGGTTGCAGGCCCACCGCGGAACCCTCCTCCTTTATCCTGGCTTGGGACAGGCTCAGACCATCTGGAGATAATCTGAGGCGGAGTTACCGTCCGGAGATAATCTGAGGCGGAGTTATAATCTGAGGCGAAGTTATAATCTGAGGCGGAGTTAGTTATAATCTGAGTCAGAGCATTTAGCAGTTCTTCTCGTTTTCTCCGTTATTGTAGGAAGAATGATAACAACAAATATAATTATTAATATTAGTTAATGCAGTCGTAGAAAATACTTGTATTTTTTGTTCGAGGACGGTTTGATATAGATTCTCCGTTATTGTAGGAGGAATGCCATTCCTGTGAACTTCAGGCGAGAAGTTTATTGCATTGGTGTTGCTAACCCTGTGCTCAAGTCCGATTGGAACACTGTTTATGAGAGATTCACAGTGATGCCAAAGAATGACGAAAGAGAAGAACTGCTAAATTCTCTAACCTGTTCCAGAAATGCAATGAGACTGAAAAGGTCAGTTGAGACTATATTTTAAACTTTTACCGTTTTTCAAAGTAAGCCATCCCAAAGACCAGCTATTGTTAAAATTTGGTTAGAATTAACATTCAACTACAGTTAAAGTTGGTAGGCTAATTGATTCTGTACAGCCAGTTTTTTGACGGCGATGTATGTGAGTAAATGAACCACGCGCTTTTCTCTTTAATATTACTTTACCGATTAGATGACGTGGCAGCTTATAAGAGTTAGTTTAGATCAGACCATTTATTACGCGTCTTCATAGTCGTAAACTTCTTGGGTTTGCATTGACCTGAAAAACACAAGAACATTTTTCCGTGGATGGGCCGAGCACATGGCATAACCTTCCATCACATCTGCGTATTCTTTCACGTAGGGACTCTGCATACCACATTCACAAGTACTTGAAAACTGTTCTTAATCGCCGGGGTTGCGTTCGGAGCGCCTCTGACTAGAAATCCTGGAGGGGCGCTATATCAGTTGTGTGAATGAATGAATGAACAAGCATGGATAACTGAGCCAACTGATACATTAACTTCCTCTCCACAATGTTACTGTAACATGAGTTTTTCTTGATGTTTCTGGTAACGTAGAATGTTTGATTCGGGTCATTGCAGGTTGTTGGAGTATGTCATAAACGAAAAAGAGATGGAATATACCGAGAGGTTTAACACCATTAAAAGTATTGCTTCGAATCCAGACTCAGAAGATTGCGTTTTTAAATGGTTGAAGCTCAACTACACAGACACCAACAAAGAGTAAGCCTACTTGTCAGTCCAAACGTTCGTCTATGAAATGGTTGAAAATCAGCTGCCAGCATAGAACAATTGATACTGTGATGCCGTGAAGATCTAGACCCGTGTTGAAATTTGGTGTTTGGGCAAAGCTGTTGCTCTCTTCAGCTGCTTTTTTAGCCTACATTAAATCACTATGCTTCTGCTAAACCACTGTAAAGCCGAATCCTTCTTCGAGCTAAAATCATCTGTTGCACAGGTTAAAACTGGCCAACATCTCCTGATTCATCTAAGTGAAACGATTGTCACTCGCTCTGTGTAGTCAGGCAATCTTGGCGTCATATTACACGTAGATTGCAACATGTCTTTCCCAGAGCACTTTCAAGGCACTTTCAAACCTGTTCATCCTTGAATACCAGATAAGTTTTTTATCTGCAGAAGACCTCGCGTGCCTAGAAATTTCTTCATTCCGCTGGCTAAAATACTGTTGCTTGTAGTTGTTTCTAATCGTCTTCATTTCTCTAACTTATTTTTTGACAGAGTCACAAAGACAAATCCGTTCATAGGCCTATAGATTCTTCAGAACTCGCGACAGTCCAAGCTTGCCAGAAATTTCGAGTAAATTCTGTAAATAGTGAGTCTTAGCCTGCCAGAAACGTCCAGTAAATTTGGCATTGAGTCCTAACTTGCCAGAAATGTCTAGTACATTCGGCAAATGGCGAGTCCAAGCTTCCCAGAAATTTCGATAAAATTTTGTAAATAGTGAGTTCTAACAGGCATGTAATGTTGAGTCAATTCTGATTATAGACAAATAATCCACGAACGACAAAGAAGGCAATCAACAAGCAACGTGGCCCTTGACAAGCACAGTTTAGTGTCTCTCTCTCTCTCTTCTTTATCCCTAATCTGATCCTGTTCAGTCCTATTGTTTCGCATGCCACACACACATGGTGTAAAACATATTATATTGGTTTTGAATTTTCTAAAAGATCGAGCGTTCTCGCATAAAACGGGTTTCGCTCCTTTGAGTGCCGAAGAAAGTACGAAGTTCGTTAAAGCGATTGCGGCGGTTTTATTTGAATGAACTGGTTTATGTGATTTCATTTTGACTTAGAAGGAAATTCAAATGCATTTTTAGCGAGATCTGTTTGCTATTGATCTTTTGTTGTGTTCGCTAGAGTTATGGAACGTCACTCCGAAACTATGATCGAAGCTATAGTTTCCACAGTCAAGACAAAGGAACGACGTCAAGAAGTTTGTGTTAACCTGATCTAATATTCATATTTTGTTAACCTGATCTGATATTAACTTTTGTGTTAACCTGATCTAATATATTCATTTTTGTGCAAAACCTGATCTAATATATTCATTTTTGTGTTAACCTGATCTGATATTCATTTTAGTGTAAACCTAATCGAATATTCATTTTGTGTTAATCTGATATAATATTAATTTTTGCGTTAACCTGACCTAATATTCATTTTTTAAACCTGATCTTATATATTCATTTTGTGTTAATCTGATATTATATTCATTTTTGTGTTAACCTGACCTAATATTCATTAACTTCTTGACGCCCAGGGTAACGCGAGACATCATGACTAATCGTGTAGCGCTTTAGTTAAACATTTGGGTCATCAAAAGTCAAAATGAGTCAGAAGCAAATAAAACACTAATACAAATGGAAGGTTGAAATACTTTGTCATTTCCATCCCTTGAGTACTATATAGGAATTCATTCATTCAGTAAATTTATATAGCGCCATTTCAAGAGACCTACACGGAGGCGCGCGGGGCCAAACGCAACCCCATTGCCGAAGAGTGGAGAGTTCGACAGGCTGCAAGGTCAGAGACAGGTCGACAAAGATCAGACAGGTAGGATGCAGCACAGCCAGGAAGGCACCGTCAAACAAGTGCAGCAACTCTATTAGAGATGCGCTGAGAAACAGGGAGCTAGTGAAGGATATCCCGCATATAGGCAGATATAGAAGTTTGTTTAGGATGGTGGTCAATGAGGCGAGCCGCTGAGCGGAGAACCCTATCAAGGCTCCCAATTAGCCTAAGAGGCAGGTCTACAAGTACCGCACTGCAGTGATAAGGTCTACAATAAAGGAAAAAATATTAAGAAATTGCTGACTGCACCAATGAATTATGCAAATGAAGAAATATTCTGTCTCGTATGGAGCTTGTCAATGTATTTTATGCATTAACAGAGATATTGGTGCAGACAGCAATTTCTTAATTTTTTTTACTTTTTGGTTTTTAAATCAAATATTAATTTATATACAATGATTTATTGGCAGAGCAGAGTTCCCACTCAGGTATCTAGTTCGCTTACTTAGGTCATAAGTGACTTACCAAAAATTCATGCTTGCAGGTGTTCTTTGCACGATGTAAGGGTTAAGTGATTTTAGCAAAATGCACTAATTAGGGCTATCTGAAAATTTAAAATATTTGGAACAATAAAAACTGTTGACTACTCGACCAGATAAATGTAAAGCGTATCCTTTAACGGCGCAGTAAAACCAATCGCTTCCAAATATCTTAATTAATGGCGGAGATCTCGGCGGCAACTAATCCTAAAAAATTTTAAGTCCATTAAATCAGAGGTTTTTGATTTACAGTACAAAAACTATTTCCTATATTTGAATTTTTTTGGCCTGTGTTTGAAATAAATCGTGTGTTTCTATCAAACTATAATGCTTATAGGTTCTTCATTTCCTGAACAACTACCCATTTGTCAGACGGGAAAATATAACAAGATATCTCAAAATCATCGATAAAAACATCCGCTGGATGGACAAGAACTTGCCGAGCATAGCCAACTGGCTGCAAGAAAACTTCCCTTACAAATATTCTGGATGAACAGAAAAGAAACTACGCGAACAAGCAATGATTTCGATTAGTAGACCTGTTAGTTGTAAATAATATAACTACGTTTAGCAAAACATCTTGTCACAGTCACGACCGGTTGCAAATAATAAAAAAACCTAAAGTGTCTGCTCGTTTAAACCTATTTATCAGAATAAAATATCTGCAGAATATCACAATTGGTTGCTTCACGAATCACCAAACGTTGTCATTGGGTGAACTCACAAGGAATAAAGTCTTCTGTCACCCACCAATACTCATTTTGACAAATAATACAATACACATCAAACATTACATGGATGCTAAAATTCAGACATGAGCATTCGTGGATTTATGTGTTAGAACATTGTTATATTTCTTTAGCGCCTTTAGGGAACTCTCATAGGCGATGGGTAATTATTCTCCTATGCTAGTTAATGTACCCTTGAGAAGCGTAGCAATGTTATTTGGTCGATTAACTCGCTAGTTTACTGATGCCTAAAGAAACTTGAACTGCCTTTCTGTCCAAACTGATATGGGGTATTTCCCCGTCGAGGTGGGATTAAGTTTAAGGTCCTCCTCACGGGGCGAGTCTCATTCGTCGGCAATGTAGGCCTACCAGCAGACATCAGGGAGCTCCATACTCCAGTTTCGAGTCAACAGAATAGACAATCACCATCTTCGTAATAGAATGCATAAATTAACTTTACCAAAAAGACAACAACTTTAGCCTATCTCCGTATTCTCTGTAAGAACTCTTACTAATAGAGCAAACTCTTTCTCTTATAATGTTGGGATTAGCATGTTTTCCTCAACAAACGAATATTGATAACAGATGATAAAAGGCCATGATCATAGCGATACATAAACTCCCGTATTTGCATGCGCCTGATTTGTTCAATCTTAAGTTAGTCATGGTCACAGAATTACAGGCAGTATGTATGTATATTCGTTCATTGAGTAAACTGGTTGTCATACGCAACCAGGAGCAAAAAACATTAAGAAAAGAAAGGGAAATGATCATTCAATCGGATCAACAAAGGGCATTGCTTCGGCTATCTATCGTCTAAAAGTACTCTCTGGATAAAATTTCGATTGTCTTTCTTCGGTAGTTGGAAGTTATGTGGGCGCGTCCGTAAGTTTTAGCCTCGAGCAATCATCGGTGGAAAGAGATCACGAAGAAAGTGACAAATTGAAGTTTAGCTTGTTATCGTGCTGGATTATTAACTGAAAGGTCGAGGGTTCAAATCCATGCTAGGGCAGAAATCTTCTTGATTTCTGCACCATCTGCATCCCTATAGAACTCAGTTATAACGAGTACTGTACGTTGATCGTACACTGTCGTTGATAAAATCAGACGGCGAGTGAGAGAACTGGCTAAATTGAGACTTCTTGTAGTCTTAAGTGCACTCCTGTCCTTTGTTTTCGGTATTACCTGTCTGAACGCTCTCAAATGATCATCTACGGTGATTCTAGAACTCGATGGGTCTCTGTCTAACTTGATGTTCCTCAGGGCCCAGTCCTTGGCCCGCTTCTCTTCATTCTCTATACGGCGGACATCCCTATCATGTGCTCTAAGTACGGGTAGGCTGGTCGCCTCTTTGCTGGTGATGTCCAGGCTTTCGTACATGGGCCTCCATCTTCTCAACTCCTTCTTACTGGTTCCATTGAGGCTCTGTCCCAAGATCTTCATTGCTGGAAGTCTTGAAATCGTCTTTCTTTAAAGTTTATGAATTCATGTGGTTTGGCACCCCCCGCAACTCCAAAAGCTTGATTTCGTCCTCCTGTCTGAAAGGTTTCCTCACCACACTTCCTCGTCCAGTGTTCGTGACTTAGGTGTCACTCTGGATAGCTTTCTTACTTTTGCTGAGCACATTTCCAATCTCAACCGCTCCCCTTACTTCCACTTAAGGCGTCTCAGGGCTATTCTGTCTCATCCTCGACCTCCACTTCAATTGTTCATGCATTCGTGTGTTCTCCAATTGACTAGCATAGCTATTGCAATTCTCTCCTTATTGGTCTCCCCAAGACCCGCCATTCTCCTCTCCAGTCTGTACTCAATGCCTCTGCTAGACTAATTACCCGTCTACCTCAGTTTTCTCATACCTCCACCTTCATGGTTGAACAACTCCATTGGCTCCCTCTCTCTTTCCGTATCCAATTCAAAGTGCTTATTCTTGTGCTAAAATCTCAATTTGGGCTTGCTTCACAGTACTCGTGCGATCTTATTCTTCGGTCTCATTCTGCTGCTTCGCTGCGTCCTCTCCTTAACCTCTTAGTTCCTCGTGACAGGACTATTATGGCTCAACCCAGGTTCTTTTGCCTGCATAGGTCCCTCGCTTTGGAGCCGAATTCCTTTTTCCTGCCTTATCGCTCGGGGTCTCGCGCACTGGGAGCGCCTCTGAATGTTTATACCGCGAGAGGCGCTTTATAAATGCCCATATACAATACAATACAACAATACCTCTCATATGCCGAGGCTAAGAAAAAATGAAGTCGCTAGCATTTGGCTGCATCTCGGGCTAGCTTGAGCGATTGCTTTTCTCTTTGGCATTGCATTAACGTATGAATTGTTATCTGTTTTTGCATTTGTTGTGCAAGGAAACCTTAGTGCTATTAGTCATTTTGCCCACCTGCGTCAACCTAGACTTAGTGCAATGTTGTGGTAAGGTACACGTATGTCTATAAGTGCAAAAGACTTATTTCTTTGTACATTCTGTGAACGCAAGAAACATTTCGTTCAAAATATTATTATAGGCCAAGGAGCTAAAATGAAGAATTTTAACGTCATCATTCCTCTTTGATCAAGCAAGCATTTGCAAGTTTGGGTTGTTCCTCTTTGATCAAGCAAGCATTTGCAAGTTTGGGTTGTCAGAGTATAACGGTTGCAGAAGATTCCTCCGACTTATGAACCTCTCAAGCACACACACACACACACACACACACACACACACACACACACACACACACCACACACACACACACACACACACACACACACACACACACACACACACACACACACACACACACACACACACACACACACACACACACACACACACACACACACACACACACACACACACACACACACACACACACACACACACACACACACACACACACACACACACACACACACACACACACACACACACACACACACACACACACACACACACACACACACACACACCCACACACACACACACACACACACACACACACACACACACACACACACACACACACACACACACACACACACACACACACACACACACACACACACACACACACACACACACACACACACACACACACACACACACACACACACACACACACACACACACACACACACACACACACACACACACACACACACACACACACACACACACACACACACACACACACACACACACACACACACACACACACACACACACACACACACACACACCCACACACACACACACACACACACACACACACACACACACCACACACACACACACACACACACACACACACACACACACACACACACACACACACACACACACACACACCACACACACACACACACACACACACACACACACACACACACACACACACACACACACACACACACACACACCACACACACACACACACACACACACACACACACACACACACACACCTACACACACACCTACACACACACACCTACACACACACCTACACACACACACTACACACACACACACACACACACACACACACACACACACACACACACACACACACACACACACACACACACACACACACACACACACACACACACACACACACACACACACACACACACACACACACACACACACACACACACACACACACACACACACACACACACACACACACACACACACACACACACACACACACACACACACACACACACACACACACACACACACACACACACACACACACACACACACACACACGCACACACGTGTGTAATACTATGTCAATCATTCAATTCCTTCTCCTTATCCGAGATATTTCTGTCATTTTATCTGTGTCGTGCTTGCTCTCGCTGTCGTTTAACACAACTGAGGTGCAGAATTTCAGTTAAAAGACTATGTCTGCCTTTCTTTCTCTATGTCTGTGTCTATGAATTCATGTATTTACATATGGTTGAGTATGTATGTATGTGTATATGCATGCGTGAAGCTTTTATGATTTTAATGTATTACACATCATCATTAAAGAAACCAAAAACGAAAACAGATGTATCATTTTAAACGTTCAACAACCAATTTTTTTACCCAAAAATCGTCTCTAATACACTCAATTCACAACATACCAACCAAACACACCCTTTAGCACTTCCACAATCCCCTATTTCTCACTGTTCACCCATACCGGATACATGCATCTCTCCAAATTGGTCCCGCCCCAAACTACAGGTCACGTATACCTAAACCAAGCGGTTAATATTATAATATTCACACATAAGTACGCGTGAATCAATGCCCTTACTCTTTCGTTTGCTTTATCTGCTTAGCACATACAGCCTTCTGGTGAATGGTACAAAGAAATTATAAATGCTGCAAAAGTATGGATTTTTCTCTACCAGCCCAGTAGCTCCTAAATTCACCTCTGTCATAATTATAACACAACCCACTGTTACACAGCATGATTCTGATAAAGACAGTTTCCTCTAGATAAAATTGCTGTCATCTTATCAAAGCAGGCTGTTCTTCTGTACTGCTTGTTGTGTTTAACCGTGTAGGCAATGGCGGACTTCCCTCTTTATAATTATGTTAAAACATTTTCTCTGACGCATAAACTCATAATAAAATTATACAAAAAGCTTACAACGTAGATATCATACACATATAAGAATATCTTAATTATTTTAAGTGTCTTGATTTGGGAAACAATAAACTGCATGTGCTAATGCCACTGCTCGAGCTTACAAATCATTGATGAGCATATAAATTTCTTGAATACGAAGCTCGATAGTATCGATCTGTGGTAGGCCCACCTCAGAAGGATGTTCATGATTTATACGCATTACACCAAGAATTCCTACCCGAATCCATCGGATCCTCCGCCTTCGAAGCTTTCTCGTCCTCAACAAAGCCAACTTTATCAGCCGCCCTGCCTTTCTCTGGTCTCTGGAAACCGGATTCGGACCTCCACTGGACATCGATCTCTGGAAACCCCTCTGATACAACGCAGCGCTCGTGAATAATCTAGTGCCCTGTGCTTAGCATTAGAGTAGCGCTTTAGTAATTTGGAGTTTCTCTGGTCTCATAACAAGCAGGAAAACAACGAATCCGATTCTTGTTCAGTCGCAAAACGCAGACTGCGTTCCACGGGAATGTCACCCATGCTGCGGTGAATGAGGACCAAGGATAGTTTTGTGAAGAACGAAGAAGAAGCCCCAGATGACTAGAGAAGATCTAGTATCATATTGACTCGAGTCTTCAACCAGCGTGTAAGAAGGCCGATGACAACGCAGAAAGAGACTTTCTAAAACCTACCTTCGTTGCATGAGTGAAGAATGGTCTGCCGTGCACCTCAACCGAGTAACTGGCCGACTTGGTAGACACCATCAGAATGACTTCGCCGCTTGGTGATAGAAGAATTCGAGGCGACAGACTGCAGGGGCAACATATTAATGTAGAGGAATTAGCAGAAACGGAGGAAAGCTTAACTTTCGAAGTCTTCGTTTCTTCTCTGATATAGATGACTTGCAAGCCGATGAAATTGGTGAACTGGTGAGCGAATGGTCTGGTAGACATGACAAACGATGGTGGGCGAATGGTCTGGCAGACCGTCGGGATCTCATGATAACTACGAATGTCCGTAAGTTGTCGTTTCTGACTCTTATCTGATAAGAGTCTGAAACCAAAAAAATTACCTTTCCGGGTTTGACTGTAGGCCTACAGGTGCATCGGTTCATCCAGTAAACGATTACTTTGCTTTATCTTACATGACATCGCACTATGAAAATGCGTTCCTTCAGCTTATCGGTTACATCACAACATATCCATTCGTTTTCCAGATTCAAACGCTGATAATCGCGTGAACATATGCGCAGAATACGATAGACATTGCTCGATTCAATAACAAGGACCCAGAGACCCGAGGTTGTCTTTGACAGATAGATTCCAATCGCGTGCATTTTATCTCATCAAGGTGTCCGTCGACTTCTTATTATATATCCAGTGGTTGTTCAGTTCAGCATCTGGGCCCGCAGAAGACGAAAGTTCCGAGACACTGGCGAAGAATACGTTGGTATGAAACGCTTCAATATTTTGGGTTCTAGATGCATTTATATATACGAAGCTGCATATAAAATGTGAATAGAATTTTGTATTTGTAATGATAAGCTATAGTACGTAGTTGTTCATTTGTGAAAAGCACCTTACAACATTTGTCCTCTGAAGCGATTACGTTCAGATACAGGAAGCCAGTGCAAAGAACATATGGCAGATGTGGTTTCCGTTAGGAAGTTTAAGACACAGTCTTGCAGTCTGGTGTATGAATCTAGTTGCGATTGAAGTGAAAGCGTAACAATACGAACAGACAATGGACGAATTCCACGGCTATGGTTAATTGTTCATTAGTAACTTCTATCGCACCGATGTCTACTTCACAAGCTATCAACTGATGGTGCGCAAAACCAGGCCGTAATGATATAATCAATATCGTAACAATATTTAAGAGATAAGTATGCAGTTTATAAAAGGTAAGTCTTAAGTTGAGAACGAAATTACACAAGCGACTAAGCTGAAGAAACAGATACATGGAGATAGTTCCAAAAATCTAGGTCCAGCAATCGAAAAACCTTTTTCACCAGCATGACCAAAAAAAGGCAATCAGGTGACCTTGGCTAACAATAGGAAGTCTGGGAATAAGAAATGATTTTAAGTCTTCTGGCTGGCCATAATTTGTAATGCCTAATAACCTCTGAGCATAAATGTGAACCTTACCCCTTAGACCTTAGTCCTTCCACGCGCTTGTAGCGCATCGGGCGACACAGCTCCTCCACTTCATTCTGTCCTCTGCAGCTCCCTCAGCCTCTTCCCATGTCATTTCTCCGTCGTCCAGATCTTGCACGATTGTGGCTCGCCAGGTCTTTCTCGGCCTCCCGCGTTTCCTTTACCATCCTGATGGAGTCCAGTTCAGTGACTGCTTCGCGATTCTTTCACTGTCTGATCTATGCATATATCCCAACCAGCGTAGGCGTGTTCTCTTCAACATATCCTCCATTTTTTCCATAGCCGTTCTCTTCCATATATCTTCATTCTTTATCTTATCCTTTCAAGTGACCCCTAATATCCTTCTCTGCCACCGGTGATAAGCCGCCTCTAATTTCTTCTGATTAGCTTTAGTCATAGGCCATGTTTCCGCTCCATACAGCAACGTTGTCAGGACCAAGGCCCTGTGTAGTCTTGTCCTTGTTATTAGGCTTAGTCCTTTATCTTTCCATATGCTGTTCAGTCTTCCGAATGTGGCATTAGCCTTTCCCAGACTGACTCTGATCTCCTTGTCGCAGCTACCATTGTTTGCAAGTACACTTCCCAGATAGCAAAAGTCCTCTACCTCCTCTATCACATCTTCCCCAACTTTGATGTTCTCTCTCGTCTCCCATTCTCCTACTTTCATGATCTTAGTTTTTGAAGTATTGATTCTCAATCCAGCCAATCCTGCCTCTGTTTCCATTCTGCCCGTGAGCTCGCTCATTCCCTCCCATGAATCTTCCAGTAGCGCTATATCGTCTGCAAAGTCCAGATCTGCTAGCCTCTCGGCTCCTCTCCATTCCAAACCCCATCTTCCCTCTTCTGTGCTTCGCCTCAATACCCAGTCAATCGTTAGCAGGAACAACAACGGCGATAGGATACATCCTTGCCGCACCCCCGTAACAATCTGGAACCACTCCCCCAGTCTCCCCTCCACTCTCACCGTGCATCTGCTTTCTTTATACATTCCCTTTATGATGTCTATAATTTTTCCTGGTATTCCATATTGCGCGAGAATGTTCCACACCGCTGGTCTCTGGACACTGTCAGAAGCTTTTTGGAAATCTATGAAGTTGACAAGTATATTTGTATTTCCCGCCACGCATTTTCTATAATCTGTCTCAATGTGAAGATCTGGTCACTACAGGATCTGTTCTTTCGGAAGCCCGCCTGTTGCTGTCTTAGTACGGCGTCCACCGCCCCTTGCTTCGCCTCAGGTTCCATTACGGAGCTTGTGCCGGTCCCAAGCCCGGATAAAGGAGGAGGGTTCCGCGGAGGGTTTGCAGCCCTCCCGGGTAAAACAACTTATTGCAACAGAAACGACACATAAATGTGAACACTGCTAAAATATTTGCTAAGGAAGCCAGTGCAAATATTTAAGCACATGGGTTACATGTTTATAATAAGGACGTATTAGTCATGGCTCAGGCCACTGGGTTTTGAACTCTGTAAAGTTTCAGCATGTTTGACTTTGTGATACCTGTAAAACTGCCCCAAGAAATTTAAATCAACATGTCATATGTAGTTTATATACTCTGCCTCCCTGCCTAATACGACTCGCTTCTCTGCTTACAAAATACATTCTTAAAGCCCTAGGTTTTAGGTTTGGCGGTTTCCCTCGTAGAATGAAGTGACCAACGACTGTAGGCGGTTCAAGTAAGCATCTGTCGGCCAATGGGCGTTGATTTCATTTTGGTTTACACATCTTACAAGCATAGGCTGCTGAATTTAATTATATGCATAGCCTAGGCAACATCGTCCGCTTTGTGGAATGGAGGCGAGGCGCAGGGACGGTCGGTCGATCGGTGGTAGCCCCCACCCTAGGCCCTTCACCCTCCCTCTGGCCCTCTAGCGGTCGGACGGATGGATGGAGATGCATCGCTAGGGCAGACTAGACCCGACAGGGCATACCCCGTACAGGCCCTACCTCGATCAATTGACCACTTGTATATATATAACCGAGCTGTGGGTCGACTAATTTGTGTATACGAAAGCCAGGTAAGCTGGCTAGAGGTCATACCTGTACTTCTAGAATGTATACAAGTTGTTCCAATTATCCAAATTTACCCCCCCATACACTCATATTACTATGGAGTTCATTGCTATGAAGATACTTACAGGGTTGAGAAACAAGTCTGTAGTTTCTATATGCGATTAGATTGCCATGAACAAATACGAACTTACTATTGTGGTAGATGGCGATCAAGAGGAAGCCATACGGGCATTTTTTGCTCACAACAACTGGAATTTTGAAAAAATTGGTAATTATGAAGACGATGCGTATATATATATATATATATATATATATATATATATATATATATATATATATATATATATATATACTGAAATTGTATAAATTGTTTTGTGTGGTGAACCCTGTACAAGTAGGCCCTATTGTTCTTCAGGTAGCGCTATACGTGCGCAAATAAGATTGAACTAAGATTTATAAATATTAAATTAAATTGCATTTATTATCCTTGCAAATATTTAGCTCAAACCATGCTATAGAAATACATAGTAATAATAACATCAGCAATGTTAGTATAATGACAACTGATGTGAACAGCAGTAACAGCAGTAATGATAATAAATGGCCAATTAAAAATGTAATTATTAAAATTACCATGATTATTATTATTACGATATGTAATAAGACAATAAACATATGCATAACCCAGCTAAGCTGTCGTTCAAGTCAAGTCGAAAGAGCTAATTGTATGTTGATGACATTATAAATATATCTCCAACCAATCGAAACTGCCTTTGTTCCAATTGCAGAGTTGGAACCACCAAAGAGAAGAAAATCTTGTATGGATGCCGCTTCGAAGGAGGTCTTGGTCGCGTCCAATGGAAATAGTACAGAGTCAGAAATTGAGGCTCAAAACAGTCATGACATTCAAGTGTCAGCTGATCATTTGCAGCTGCAGGGTGAAAATCATCAATCGGAAGGCGCCTGTCCTCTTTGTTTTCTCTCTCCGTGCGTGGGTTCTGCATCTCCAGGTTGGCTTGGCGGAGGACAAGCAGCGCATGCAGCTAACAGTCCAATACGAAGAGTAATTTATGGAAAATATTGGAAGATCATTTGCAACTTGGGTGGGTGGACGAGCCCATTATATCTGGCCAAGAAACTAACGGAATCGAACGGTGTACTTCACATGCGGGAAATAATGCCAGATTGCGTAGTGCGAAAAGTGAGATCGTTGTATCCGAATCCAACAGGCACGCCTTACATGGGCCACAAGTGGGAGTAACATTGATACTTTGGATAATTCGCCGGACTTTGTTTAGACAGAGAGATTTTTATTGTACACTTACTTTCTGACATAAAGCAGAATTTTATCGATTGTGAGCTGCTTATGTACACCTGTCATAGCTATGATTCAATGTAACATAACATTCCCCCATTTTAAATTTATATAGCGCCTCTTCAAGATTCCTACTCAGAGGTGGATTTAAACCTGAATTGCCCTCAATTGCTCGGCGCCACACGAAAACCACGTTACGGAGACTAGGTTTTTCATAAGTGCTATGTCAAATCAATTTTGCAATGGCCACAGTCCCTTGTCCGTTCAATCTTCTTTTTTTCTTGCTTGGATTAGGACCTCGTTGAGGGGGGGTAAGCCACAGATTCATTTTTATACAGATTGGAGCATCTTGTTACAGATCGGATGCCCTTCGTGGCATCAACCACAGTTTTCCGCTGTGGACCTAGTCTTGGTGATGAACACATGCCCGCTAGGCAGAGGGTCATCAGGCTTATTTAAATTGAGTCATGTGCTCCCATGTCACAAGGCTGTTATTGGATATTTGCAGCTTTTAGTTGTCAAGCAAAATGCCACTCTTTTTCTACAGTGTGCCCTACTAGCCTTGCCGCTGTTGGTCCGCGACTGCTTATTCGTCAGATATAACCCTGCTTATTTCGCAGCTGACCTCTATTTCTAGAGGTCGTTCCACTATCCGCCACCTGTGGACGCGTGTGATAGCAGTCAGCTCTGCCACACATCAGCTCTGCCACACATCTCTCTGTCCTATGCCAGGCCAAAATCCGGGGAGGTCAAGCAGAGTAGACAGCAGAATGCTAAGGTGGTTATGTGTAATGACGGTTGATGGTTATGTAGCACTGATATGTTTGATTTTAGTGTATCATACAATATTGTCACAGCTCTTACGGTTATTCTACTGTGTAGGGTGCATTGCTTTCATTTGAAAAGCTCTCACTGTCTCCTAATTGGTCGTCATCGGATTCGTCCGAAGAGATTTCACTCTGGCAGGTCTCCTTATCTGCAGAAGTTTCTGTCACAGACTCCGATATTGCTTTAGATGCTGACCACACGGCAATGTACAAATTCCAAATGTTCTCAACAAATACGTAGGTCTTGCGCCGATACACTTTTTTCCCGATTTGGCGACGTGGGTTTTTCGAACGAACAGTCGTGCATATAGACGTGTATGGTCTGTCGACGTGTTCGTTCCAGTCCAAGACAGCCAGATTGCTCCGCAGCTCGTACATTAAATTCCCGTAGTGTATCCGTTTATCCAGATAGATCAGACAAACGTTATTAAAACTTTCCACATAAAATGTGTCGTGGCCTTTGACATAATCTTCAGCGTGCTTGTACACTACCAACGACCGAAGAAAGTCCTGGAGCATTGTAATTGCAGCCTCATTTGAAACAATTCGAACTTCAATCATATGCCCCGGCTCTTTGCAGTGGGAAGTTTCATGGCACTTGCTGTGGTTGTTCTGAAAATGAGGGATGCATGATTCTATGAGCTTACGCAGGGTTTGGGCATCTCCATTGCAATTGTCCATACACCAATAGACGTGGTTTCGAATGGCAGCACCCTTGTCAGAAAGCTCGGGATGCCATGTTTTTCCAATGTTTTTTTGTGCTCCTTGCCCAATTTTTTTCACCCCGGCTGTTATAGGACGGGTGCAGTGCCAGCGGTCATTGGAATTCCTGGCTTGCTTCCTCTCACGTAGGCGCTTGTTGATTGTCATGTTTCGATCATGCACATGATGGGCAACTTTAATGTTGCTGAGATCCAGGCTCTCGTACATCCTGTCGAATCCCACTGCCTCGTGACGCTGTGAACAGTTATCATCATTCCCGTTAATGTGTTGAATATCAACGACTTTGTGAGTTTTCAACCCGATAGCAACATGGTCGGTGTGATAACTATTTCGTCTACAATGATGTCGTGCGTCAGTCATTATAGAGATAGCTCCATCAGGCGACAGTGAAGACTCCTGCGCTCTAGCGCCAAATATAGATTGCTTTCGCAGGTTCTCAGAAATGGCACTAAATGTAACCATATTCCTCCTGCGGAAAAGGTCTGACAATAGTCCAAACCGACTGAAGTCGCTAAAGCGCTCGTACTGTATGGGTGTCATACCAGAGGCCAGGTAGCTCAACATCACTCGGTGGTTGACTTCAAATTCCTTCCGCTCGCTGTCTATTGTGGATGAGGAACTCCACTGAAAGGAGTGTTTTTTCGCACACTCCATATCCACCGACAGCACATGACCACTGTGTGTCCATGACTTCACTGAATACGGCGTCACACATGTGGATGAATGTTGTGAGATTGTGTCGATCAACTGGGCAATGCTGGAGCACTGCCCAACAAAATTCTCATGTGCAGTCTCCAAAGCTGTTGCTGGAGCTGCTGATATTGCTGCTGTGACAGATGCTGGATCAGTCAGTGAAGTTGATTCACTTACTTCTTCCGTGACTGAAGACATCGTGAGTGTCTGCTGCGGATGTTGAGTTGCAGAAGAGAGCTTATTGGTGTCAACATCCATTATGACTTTCACCAGAACTTCTCTCAAACTTTTTACTCCCAACGCCAAGCGAATGTCCTCACATTTTTGCTCAAATTTAAGTTTATCACTGTCGGTTGTAAAAGTTAATTCAAAATGTTTCCTTACAGAAACGTAAGGGTAGCTATAACTCTTGGTAGATCCATCAGACAACCGTTTTTTAAATGTTCGCATGTTGCCAACTGCAACACCTGAAGTCGGTGTCGTTGGTACAGCGTAGTCTCCATCCATCTTTGGAAATAGTTCGATATAATGATACTAATATATGTCCACTAACGAAATACAATGTTATACTACTATAAGGTCCACTACTGAAATAAGATAATAATATAATATACAGACACGAGATATAAGCTGTATCGACTATGCGATTTAAAATGGCTATGAAGTGAAGAAATTACGAAGCTCAACTCTGCTGCAGCGAAATTCAAACTAGAATGAGTACTGCAAACCAAGACTCAATTGTGAAAGGACATTTCCTAAGTTCATTTCCTAAGTTCATTAGCATAATTTGGCATGTGACCTAGTCTCTCTTCCTTAGGCTGTATATTAGCATCTGATACTGGTGCAAATTCTTAGAATATGAAATACAGCTTATTGTCTTTAGTGTTCCGGGTATAATAAGGCAACGGTGACAGCATCAACAGCTGGCATTTATATACAGGTTTACGACCCAAAGCTCGGTTATATATACAAGTGGTCAATTGATCGGGGTAGGCCAGAGGGAGGGTGAAGGGCCTAGGGTGGGGGCTACCACCGATCGACCGACCGTCCCTGCGCCTCGCCTCCATTCCACAAAGCGGACGATGTTGCCTAGGCTATGCATATAATTAAATTCAGCAGCCTATGCTTGTAAGATGTGTAAACCAAAATGAAATCAACGCCCATTGGCCGACAGATGCTTACTTGAACCGCCTACAGTCGTTGGTCACTTCATTCTACGAGGGAAACCGCCAAACCTAAAACCTAGGGCTTTAAGTTCTTAAAGCCCTAGGTTTTAGGTTTGGCGGTTTCCCTCGTAGAATGAAGTGACCAACGACTGTAGGCGGTTCAAGTAAGCATCTGTCGGCCAATGGGCGTTGATTTCATTTTGGTTTACACATCTTACAAGCATAGGCTGCTGAATTTAATTATATGCATAGCCTAGGCAACATCGTCCGCTTTGTGGAATGGAGGCGAGGCGCAGGGACGGTCGGTCGATCGGTGGTAGCCCCCACCCTAGGCCCTTCACCCTCCCTCTGGCCCTCTAGCGGTCGGACGGATGCATGGAGATGCATCGCTAGGGCAGACTAGACCCGACAGGGCATACCCCGTACAGGCCCTACCTCGATCAATTGACCACTTGTATATATATAACCGAGCTGTGGGTCGACTAATTTGTGTATACGAAAGCCAGGTAAGCTGGCTAGAGGTCATACCTGTACTTCTAGAATGTATACAAGTTGTTCCAATTATCCAAATTTACCCCCCCATACACTCATATTACTATGGAGTTCATTGCTATGAAGATACTTACAGGGTTGAGAAACAAGTCTGTAGTTTCTATATGCGATTAGATTGCCATGAACAAATACGAACTTACTATTGTGGTAGATGGCGATCAAGAGGAAGCCATACGGGCATTTTTTGCTCACAACAACTGGAATTTTGAAAAAATTGGTAATTATGAAGACGATGCGTATATATATATATATATATATATATATATATATATATATATACTGAAATTGTATAAATTGTTTTGTGTGGTGAACCCTGTACAAGTAGGCCCTATTGTTCTTCAGGTAGCGCTATACGTGCGCAAATAAGATTGAACTAAGATTTATAAATATTAAATTAAATTGCATTTATTATCCTTGCAAATATTTAGCTCAAACCATGCTATAGAAATACATAGTAATAATAACATCAGCAATGTTAGTATAATGACAACTGATGTGAACAGCAGTAACAGCAGTAATGATAATAAATGGCCAATTAAAAATGTAATTATTAAAATTACCATGATTATTATTATTACGATATGTAATAAGACAATAAACATATGCATAACCCAGCTAAGCTGTCGTTCAAGTCAAGTCGAAAGAGCTAATTGTATGTTGATGACATTATAAATATATCTCCAACCAATCGAAACTGCCTTTGTTCCAATTGCAGAGTTGGAACCACCAAAGAGAAGAAAATCTTGTATGGATGCCGCTTCGAAGGAGGTCTTGGTCGCGTCCAATGGAAATAGTACAGAGTCAGAAATTGAGGCTCAAAACAGTCATGACATTCAAGTGTCAGCTGATCATTTGCAGCTGCAGGGTGAAAATCATCAATCGGAAGGCGCCTGTCCTCTTTGTTTTCTCTCTCCGTGCGTGGGTTCTGCATCTCCAGGTTGGCTTGGCGGAGGACAAGCAGCGCATGCAGCTAACAGTCCAATACGAAGAGTAATTTATGGAAAATATTGGAAGATCATTTGCAACTTGGGTGGGTGGACGAGCCCATTATATCTGGCCAAGAAACTAACGGAATCGAACGGTGTACTTCACATGCGGGAAATAATGCCAGATTGCGTAGTGCGAAAAGTGAGATCGTTGTATCCGAATCCAACAGGCACGCCTTACATGGGCCACAAGTGGGAGTAACATTGATACTTTGGATAATTCGCCGGACTTTGTTTAGACAGAGAGATTTTTATTGTACACTTACTTTCTGACATAAAGCAGAATTTTATCGATTGTGAGCTGCTTATGTACACCTGTCATAGCTATGATTCAATGTAACATAACATTCCCCCATTTTAAATTTATATAGCGCCTCTTCAAGATTCCTACTCAGAGGTGGATTTAAACCTGAATTGCCCTCAATTGCTCGGCGCCACACGAAAACCACGTTACGGAGACTAGGTTTTTCATAAGTGCTATGTCAAATCAATTTTGCAATGGCCACAGTCCCTTGTCCGTTCAATCTTCTTTTTTTCTTGCTTGGATTAGGACCTCGTTGAGGGGGGGTAAGCCACAGATTCATTTTTATACAGATTGGAGCATCTTGTTACAGATCGGATGCCCTTCGTGGCATCAACCACAGTTTTCCGCTGTGGACCTAGTCTTGGTGATGAACACATGCCCGCTAGGCAGAGGGTCATCAGGCTTATTTAAATTGAGTCATGTGCTCCCATGTCACAAGGCTGTTATTGGATATTTGCAGCTTTTAGTTGTCAAGCAAAATGCCACTCTTTTTCTACAGTGTGCCCTACTAGCCTTGCCGCTGTTGGTCCGCGACTGCTTATTCGTCAGATATAACCCTGCTTATTTCGCAGCTGACCTCTATTTCTAGAGGTCGTTCCACTATCCGCCACCTGTGGACGCGTGTGATAGCAGTCAGCTCTGCCACACATCAGCTCTGCCACACATCTCTCTGTCCTATGCCAGGCCAAAATCCGGGGAGGTCAAGCAGAGTAGACAGCAGAATGCTAAGGTGGTTATGTGTAATGACGGTTGATGGTTATGTAGCACTGATATGTTTGATTTTAGTGTATCATACAATATTGTCACAGCTCTTACGGTTATTCTACTGTGTAGGGTGCATTGCTTTCATTTGAAAAGCTCTCACTGTCTCCTAATTGGTCGTCATCGGATTCGTCCGAAGAGATTTCACTCTGGCAGGTCTCCTTATCTGCAGAAGTTTCTGTCACAGACTCCGATATTGCTTTAGATGCTGACCACACGGCAATGTACAAATTCCAAATGTTCTCAACAAATACGTAGGTCTTGCGCCGATACACTTTTTTCCCGATTTGGCGACGTGGGTTTTTCGAACGAACAGTCGTGCATATAGACGTGTATGGTCTGTCGACGTGTTCGTTCCAGTCCAAGACAGCCAGATTGCTCCGCAGCTCGTACATTAAATTCCCGTAGTGTATCCGTTTATCCAGATAGATCAGACAAACGTTATTAAAACTTTCCACATAAAATGTGTCGTGGCCTTTGACATAATCTTCAGCGTGCTTGTACACTACCAACGACCGAAGAAAGTCCTGGAGCATTGTAATTGCAGCCTCATTTGAAACAATTCGAACTTCAATCATATGCCCCGGCTCTTTGCAGTGGGAAGTTTCATGGCACTTGCTGTGGTTGTTCTGAAAATGAGGGATGCATGATTCTATGAGCTTACGCAGGGTTTGGGCATCTCCATTGCAATTGTCCATACACCAATAGACGTGGTTTCGAATGGCAGCACCCTTGTCAGAAAGCTCGGGATGCCATGTTTTTCCAATGTTTTTTTGTGCTCCTTGCCCAATTTTTTTCACCCCGGCTGTTATAGGACGGGTGCAGTGCCAGCGGTCATTGGAATTCCTGGCTTGCTTCCTCTCACGTAGGCGCTTGTTGATTGTCATGTTTCGATCATGCACATGATGGGCAACTTTAATGTTGCTGAGATCCAGGCTCTCGTACATCCTGTCGAATCCCACTGCCTCGTGACGCTGTGAACAGTTATCATCATTCCCGTTAATGTGTTGAATATCAACGACTTTGTGAGTTTTCAACCCGATAGCAACATGGTCGGTGTGATAACTATTTCGTCTACAATGATGTCGTGCGTCAGTCATTATAGAGATAGCTCCATCAGGCGACAGTGAAGACTCCTGCGCTCTAGCGCCAAATATAGATTGCTTTCGCAGGTTCTCAGAAATGGCACTAAATGTAACCATATTCCTCCTGCGGAAAAGGTCTGACAATAGTCCAAACCGACTGAAGTCGCTAAAGCGCTCGTACTGTATGGGTGTCATACCAGAGGCCAGGTAGCTCAACATCACTCGGTGGTTGACTTCAAATTCCTTCCGCTCGCTGTCTATTGTGGATGAGGAACTCCACTGAAAGGAGTGTTTTTTCGCACACTCCATATCCACCGACAGCACATGACCACTGTGTGTCCATGACTTCACTGAATACGGCGTCACACATGTGGATGAATGTTGTGAGATTGTGTCGATCAACTGGGCAATGCTGGAGCACTGCCCAACAAAATTCTCATGTGCAGTCTCCAAAGCTGTTGCTGGAGCTGCTGATATTGCTGCTGTGACAGATGCTGGATCAGTCAGTGAAGTTGATTCACTTACTTCTTCCGTGACTGAAGACATCGTGAGTGTCTGCTGCGGATGTTGAGTTGCAGAAGAGAGCTTATTGGTGTCAACATCCATTATGACTTTCACCAGAACTTCTCTCAAACTTTTTACTCCCAACGCCAAGCGAATGTCCTCACATTTTTGCTCAAATTTAAGTTTATCACTGTCGGTTGTAAAAGTTAATTCAAAATGTTTCCTTACAGAAACGTAAGGGTAGCTATAACTCTTGGTAGATCCATCAGACAACCGTTTTTTAAATGTTCGCATGTTGCCAACTGCAACACCTGAAGTCGGTGTCGTTGGTACAGCGTAGTCTCCATCCATCTTTGGAAATAGTTCGATATAATGATACTAATATATGTCCACTAACGAAATACAATGTTATACTACTATAAGGTCCACTACTGAAATAAGATAATAATATAATATACAGACACGAGATATAAGCTGTATCGACTATGCGATTTAAAATGGCTATGAAGTGAAGAAATTACGAAGCTCAACTCTGCTGCAGCGAAATTCAAACTAGAATGAGTACTGCAAACCAAGACTCAATTGTGAAAGGACATTTCCTAAGTTCATTTCCTAAGTTCATTAGCATAATTTGGCATGTGACCTAGTCTCTCTTCCTTAGGCTGTATATTAGCATCTGATACTGGTGCAAATTCTTAGAATATGAAATACAGCTTATTGTCTTTAGTGTTCCGGGTATAATAAGGCAACGGTGACAGCATCAACAGCTGGCATTTATATACAGGTTTACGACCCAAAGCTCGGTTATATATACAAGTGGTCAATTGATCGGGGTAGGCCAGAGGGAGGGTGAAGGGCCTAGGGTGGGGGCTACCACCGATCGACCGACCGTCCCTGCGCCTCGCCTCCATTCCACAAAGCGGACGATGTTGCCTAGGCTATGCATATAATTAAATTCAGCAGCCTATGCTTGTAAGATGTGTAAACCAAAATGAAATCAACGCCCATTGGCCGACAGATGCTTACTTGAACCGCCTACAGTCGTTGGTCACTTCATTCTACGAGGGAAACCGCCAAACCTAAAACCTAGGGCTTTAACCTTAGGCATTCAGACAATACACCAAATTCTACTGTTTGGTGAAACGCACTTGTGCATAAACGACTTGCCCAGTGTCGTTGCAGAGACTCCTATAGCAGAAAGTCGAACCCTCAAGCTTTCGATTACCAACCCAGCGTACTAACCGAACAGATCACAGTGTGCCAAATGCAAAGTCGTGATACTGATGTGAAATCAGCAACACAATGTGAAGGTGATTTGAAAATGCTAAATAACTTCGAAGATTTTACACCGCTGAGCTAATTGCAGCCTTATTCCGAGGAAGTGGATCTATCTGTTTTCAATAGCGTTCAATAGCGTCTGAATGCTAGTATTGAAAGTGGAACCAAACCTGGGACTTAATGGAAACGTTCTAGTGCGAACCAAAAGAAGAGCTTCTGGTTTGAAGCAAAGTGGGTTTATCATAGGAGAAACAGATTTTGTGATGTTATCTCGTTCGTTCAACTTGTTCCTCGAAATAGACGTGTCTCTTTCGTAACGGTTTTATAGGGTCCTACTAAGTACACCGGCGACATTGATTTCAATTCGAATACAACAAAAGAATCTCACTTTGTTCCATAATAATAAGGCAAAATGAATAAAAGCATTACATGAGTGGGTTATAGGCCTACATGCACAAAGACTTGAGAAGGTCACGAATGAATTCTTTGTGAGCCCTGTGCAATTCGTCAGTAAAAAGCGCAATGTGTCGGACTGTCGGTGACCAACAGTCTTTTATAGTAAAATTCCAGTTAGACAAACAAATAGTTTTAAACATCTACACATTTATGTTCCGCCTTTTTTAGACAGCGGTCAAATGCAAGGTGAAAACAAATCCATCTTTCACACTGTCCAATGAAGAACTTCGTCTATGAGAGACCAGAAGAAGGAAGCAAAAAAGATGAAAATCTGTTGCGAATTTACGCATCATTGGAAAACTATCCGTGTACATGAACCTTCTGCAAGTTCTGAGCACAGTCAGAGGTTCGTTTACACATAGGCGCACTAGGCGCGCGCCTAGAGCCCCCAAATCTCGGAGGGCCCCAAACCAATGAAAATATTATTTTCAATTATAAAAAATGACATTAAACCAAATAACTCCACATTCCTTGAAATAGCTTCTATAAGTAATCATAATTGCAGTAATCGTATTCGTGATCGCAATAGTAATCTCGAGATTTCTACAGCGCCCAAAATGCAAAGTCGCGGGAACCAGTTTATTCACAGGCGCCTAGTCAAATCAAAATCGATAGGCAGGGTGGTCGAATCGGTTCTAGGTCAAGATCCAAAGGAGTCAGTCAGGTAGACAGTAAGACGGCTAAGGTGGGTGGTGTTAAGGTTTAAACGGCGAGGGAGGGAGGGAGGGAGAGGAGGAATCGGGATAGATTTGTGAAAGAGCAGCGTTTTCAGTTTTGAGTGAAAGACCTGTGGAAATAAAGCAAGTGGCGAGGTTTTGGTGAGTTGATAGGTAAAACTCACAAAAACGGCTTCAGGTTCAACTTCGTGGGTTTTGCACATGAAAGGCTAAACAACTCCAGAGTCTCAGACTCAGTGTACACGTTGGGAAGGACACCAAAAATGTTTGCGCCTAGGGCCCCAGTTTCTGTAAACGCGCCTCTGAGCACAGTCCAAACTGCCTAGCGCCGTTTTCATTAAAAACTAATTAAATTAAATATAAGTATTGAAAATTGAATACATGTACGCATTGTACGTATCTTAACTTGTTTTCAATTTGTTTTTTTTAAAATTGGTTTTTACTTCTTTATTTTTACTGGTTTATTTGACTTGTTTGATTTTTACCGTAGAAATAAAAGAATTAGATCAACCGGAAGAAACTGGGATTTCCTTACTGATAACTAAATTGTTTATCAGAGTGGTCTTAGATTTTGAACCTTGTCTCGAAATGGATTTCCTCCTGATTGTGATGTTGACGTATGTTTCTACGTACGTCGACTCAACTGATATCGATATATGCATCTCAGGAGTTCAGTCATCCGAGGACAATGATGAACTTCAACCGTGGAAGAAACCCTATCTTCCGCAAACAATTGAACCCGTCCGTTACGATCTGTATCTTTTCCCCGACTTCTACTATAATGCGTCAGTTTTCAAAGGAGATATCACCATCCATTTCAGAGTGATCAACGATACGAGCACCATTCTCGTCCACAGGAGAAACTTAAACATCACCACAACGACACTAAGAAAAACGTGTGATCAAAAGGTGAATGTAACCAATGCCTTCAACTCTGGCAAATACTGGGTGGTCCAGACCAATGACACCATGAAGGCGTCTAACTGCCCTTTGGAATTATTTTTGAGATTTGACGGAAAAATACAAATCGCCAGTAAAGGTTCAGTCTACGGTATCTTTAAAAGCACATATGTCGACAATGTAACCGGAAAACAGAGGTCAGTATCGCTTTTTTACAGTAGCTTGCGCCAGACCCGGCCCTAGGGCGCGCGGGGTCCAAGGCAGCAAACGATGAGCGGGGCCTTAAGCAAAACAAATGGCATCGCGGAGTTGATTTCCTGCCAATACGGTATTGGCAATTTGGCAATGCAATACGCATTAAAATAATGCAAAATCGATATTAAATGGGTTATTGAACACAAAATGCAAATCAGGCACTTAATAGCATTTGGTTATGAACGCAAAATTATGTTTTATTTAAATATTTGAATATCTGACAATTGCAAAAGGAGGTTTATCATTATTAAACTATTTTAGCATCTTTCTAATTGAAAGTAGTGTTAGTCAGTCATTATAGACAATAGCGTGGGTTCTGTGTTCCAAAATGTTTTTATTCACAAGCAGACATAGGCGTAGACTCTGAGGGCAGCCGGAGCACGTGCCCCCCCCCCCCCATTAATTGAGATGGACTGTACACCCAATGCAACAAGTGTAGAATGAATAACCAAAAAACCCCTACCCCCATATTTTGGACAAGTTTACGCCAGTGCAAGCAAATCTTGCGAGCTTTGATAGATGCAAAACCCACAATGATTTCACTGTGGTCCAGATCGTTAGCAACATCATTTTCAATTGACAAAATAGCTAAGTTGGTGAGCCGTTCTTGAAGCATCATTGATCGCACTCGCATGTATAGGTTTTGAAAAGGTTTAGCTTCGAAAAGCTTCTGTCTCCAGAATCCACACCGACAGGAACAGTCAGAAGTATTCGAAGGCTCGCTTTTTCCTAAATCACTCTATCACAGTCACACGGCAAATTGACTGCAAGTAGTGTTGCTAAGCGAAGTAAGCGTTGTCAGCGTTCAATCTCATCACAGTAAAAAATTATAGCCAGCTGCGCGGGGCCCCTAAAAGCGCGGGACCCAAGGCGGCTGCCTCGTTCGCCTTGCCCTAGGGCCGGGCCTGGCTAGCGCTTTACTAAATTTAAATCGCCTTAAGTGTAACAAAATGCTAAACAGACGAGCACCTATAAATAAGCTTACTATCTCAGAAATATCCACTACAAAACTGAGCGTTTATAAATTAAAACGTGTGTTATATTGGGCGTATTCGCTGTATTCCTTAGACTTGCAGAATATAAGTGATTGTATTGTATTGTATTGTATTTGGATATTTATAAAGCGCTTCTAGCGGGAGGGCCATTCAGAAGCGCTCCCAGTGCGAGATACCCCGAGAGAAAAAGCAAGTTTTAAGAAACTTAAAAGAGGAAGAGACGTTACCTGAGAGAATAGAAGAACGAACGAACGGAGGAAGCTCATTCCAAAGAGCAGGGCCAATGGAGGCAAAAGACCTAGATTGAGCCAGAGAAGTCCTGACATATATGTATCGATGTATGTCAGTGATATATATGTATGCATGTATGTATGTATGTATGTATGTATGTATGTATGTATGTATATATGTATGTATGTATGTATGTATGTATGTATGTATGTATGTATGTATGTATGTATGTATGTATGTATGTATGTATGTATGTATGTATGTATGTATGTATGTATGTATGTATGTATGTATGTATGTATGTATGTATGTATGTATGTATGTATGTATGTATGTATATATGTATTGAATGTATGTATGTATGTGTCTAGACATTCAAATTAGAGCTTGTTTGTTACCTCAAACGCTAGCCTAAGTGGTGCTAGAGTAAGCGTTCATATGTAAGCAAGTAAAGTCACCACTGGCAGGCTCACTCACCTTCCAACCCACTTTCGTAGTTGGTAGGTGCGACGTGAGGATAACTCTCAGCCAGGTGGCTGTGCAGGACAGGCTTTTGTTAGTAGGCGACCAATTGGTAGTACTGTACTACCAATTGGTCGCCTACTAGTTCACCACCCCGTGACTGGCACATGCTAATCTGAACTTGCTCTAAATAAATGAAAGAGCAAATATCTGTCTAATATTTAAAAAAATAATTACCACTGTGACCTAAGCTCATGACAGGAATCTCCTCGGCATCTACTCGCTCGCTCAAGACGTTTCTGTTTCCACGGGGTTCCTGCCCTGAGGGCGCCACTGAATAGTTTATGCTGCGAGAGGCGCCTTAAAAATTACTAGATACGATACGGTATGATACGATTAGTAACTTTCATTGTGTTCTGTGATAGAGAAGGCAAAGCTGTAGGTCACTTTTATTTAAAATGCTAAGAAAATCCAACATAATGCATAAAACTGAACATTAGTCCTAAAGTAGCCTATATTGTAAAATGACTAATGCATTGAGAGATTTAAAGAAGTCATATTTTCAGCTTCAAACGTAGACGATATTCAATTTTTAACTTTCGAAATATATCTGAATATTTTAGCCAAATATCTAAGAAATTTTGCCTAATCTAATTTCTAATCTAATCATTTTCGTAGCACCTTTATCACGATGCACACAGCCCGCGCCGGCTTTAGGCGCGTGAAAACCGTACGGTCGCTAGGGGTCCGCAACTTAGTGGACCAGAAAATGTCAGAGAAAATTAACCTGAACGAGACACCCAAATAATATTAATAATGAAAAACAATTTGACTTGCGGCATGGGAGCCCGTACAGTATACTCTGCACAGGGCCCGAAATATCCTAAGGGTGGCACTGACACAGCATCAATAAACGGTTGCTTCAAGTGAGAACGTAGTCAAAGTCTTAGTCCAAAGGCAAATTTTATTAGAGAAGCCAGGTCGAAATTCGATGTCGGATAGACCGGAGGTCAAGCTGCGGAGAATAAGCAATCTGAAACAGGTGAATTTGAAGTTTAATTGTGAATGATATTATAGAACCGCACAAAACTGGCGGTGAATTCCAAAACTTCCGATCCGCAACCGGGAACGCCCAAGAGCCCAGTGATGGTCCCTGATGGACAAAAGTTAACTAAAAAGTTTATAACTTTTAGTTAAACTTAACTTTTCAGTTAAGGATGAAGTTTAATTGGAGAAAAATAGTTTAGTTAAAACCAAAGTTTAACTAATATTGTTTAGTAATTAGCTAAAAAGTTTAGTTACGAGTATAATCAACTCGGCCTACGCAACTATCTTCCGCAATGAACACTGTCAATAACTCAACGCGACGTTTACTTATTTATTACCACTGGTGCTGCCTCTGCATAGAATATGTTGTTAGGCGCAATGTAAATAAGAACATTGATGTTTATTAACAACAGTACTGTCTTAATAATTTTCTGGTAGAACTGGAGTAGGACTATTACTCTAGTACGTACACATTACGCAGTTTGAAAGTGAAATTGTCATTGACGCCCATTATTACAGTTCACTTAACCTCTGTTTTCGTGAAAATGTTTGTCTTAAAAATTTGTTAAAAAGTTGGAAAAAGTTTAACTAACTATTTTTAGTTTAATTAACTTATTTGCAAAAATCAGTTTAGTTAAACTTTAATAAACTGTTTTATTTTAGTTGAAAAATATTTGAAGTTTAACCAAAAAATTAGTTTAGTACCCATCACTGCCGGAGCCCAACACTGTTTTGATGATTGGCACAAGAACGTTCAGTGTAGGCCTATATTTCCTGGCATATGGATTCAGCGATAGTTGAGTTGAATGAAATCTTTTGTGAACTATAAGAGAGATTTTAAAATGAATTCTTTGCTCGATGGGCAACCAGTGATGAGCGCATTTTTGGTAAGTTTTTGCAGTATTTTGTGTCCTGTGGACTCCATTTCGCTTTCGACAATTCGTATCCTCTGAAACTTTAGAATGGGCGTACGCTTTAAAATCGTCTACTGCTTTAAAGAAACCAGAAAGACAACACATGTCATGGCCTAATACTTCAATATTATTTTTGAAACATGTGTATGTTTTGAATATATTTCTATGTAGGGCCTATATGTATAATCTATATGAATGCCGTAGTTTTCTTATCAATTTAAGCGAACTGTTTGATGTGATGTGGACGACGACGGCATTATTTGCTTCAGTGAGCAGAAGCTTTAGCTTCTTAGCCTAAAATGACGAGATGGGTATAACTAATTTGCTTAAATGTACTGTCGTTGGCATTCGGGTATATAGATACACTGTACCCTTACCTGTAGCCTAACTGTCGATAGTTATTTTCATCAGAACTTAAGAACTGCTAGATGAATACACACAGTTGCGGTAAATAGGCTATAGAAGATGTTTGGATCGCACAAATTATTTGATTCTCAGTTTTGAATCGTTTCCGTGTGAGTCTCTGGAACTCATTTACCACAAGTGTCATCGTTACGTCAAACCATAACACCTTTCAAGCAGCATTGAATCTAATCAATGCATGCACCAAAACAGTTTTGTTCATTTCTGTTTCTAAACATAATTGTATTGTATTGAATTTCAAAACTTGTGAAGCGTCTCTACCCAGTGCTGACCAATCTGAGGCGCTCCCAGTGCTAAAGTCCTCGGGAATAAAGCCAGGTTTTAAGACAGCGAAAGAATGTGTCAGGACTACCAGATAGTAGGACCGCACAGAACGAAGGGTAGTTGATTACATAGTGAAGTGTCAGTACTAACAAAGGCAGAAGACTGGGTCATGGCCGTTCTCACACGAGTAACAAATAGGTCAAGGCGATCAGAGGAGCGAGGTGGGCGACTTGAGCCAGCTTAGGTGGGCCGGTGTCCCGAGATATTCTATCCCCCCTAAAGCGTATCCCCCCGGATGGAATAAACCGGTTCAGAGTATCCGGTGGGATGAACCAATCTATCTCCCTCGTCATACGCATCACGATAGCCTCGACGAAATTCCAGTCAAAATCACCAAAAACAAAGTAAATTGATTTCAGGTCGACGTACAAACTAAAGATACGCAATTCAAAAATTTTATGTGCGCAATAAATCCAAACAGTACGACTGAATACACTTAGAAACCGCCAAAAATGCAAACTAAACCGAATACTCCATTTCGCTAAGGGGGATACGCATGTATGGGGGATACTCTATTTCGTGACACCGGCGTGTTGAGTCGCAGAGGTATTTAGGAGCAAGTCCTAGGTAACGGCTGGCTGGTGCAGATTTACGGCTGGTTTTTCGGCTAGCGGTGAAAGCGCGTAAACTACCTTTTTCGGCTTAAATGCATCCGGCTACTTTGAAAAACTTACGACTTGAAACATAGCACATTCAAAAAGTGCACCGACTATAAAGATTTGCAATAAGGCAATTAATTAGATATTAGAACAACTGTAAAGCAATGCCATGAACAAATGAACAATGATGAGTGGCACAGAAGGTCATACGAAACAGTACAGCTTCAGTACATGTAAGTCCGAACTTGCGAGCTAATCTACAAAAGTCATTAGTTCGTCATTAGTATCCTCACTGACCTCAGGCTCAGACAAACTTAGTAATCAGTTTAATATTGTCTTTACGAACGGTAATCGGTTAAGTTTTCCAGGCGAAGGTGACCTGCGCCTAGAATTGAAGATCAATCCTGTAATTAAAAAACATAGACTCCACAGGCACAGATGATGCCGACATTGCAAGATACAGCTGTGCCACTTGACTCAGTGTTGGGTACAAAGACTAATTCGTGTTGCCAGAAGTGGAGTATACCATCACCTGTTGTCGACACTCTATTGCAAAGTAAAGCAATATTCAGCGCTCAATTAGCAATTCAGTCACGGTCACAAATGCGCCAATCCCTCACTCCCTCCCACAGCTACAACACTCGTTAAAAACAGTAATACATTAAACATTACTTTTAAATCGATAGGTGGGCAAAAATCACTCAATCTGAAAGAATTTGAGAAATAAGTAAGTAAGTATGTTCTTTAATAAACCACCTGCAAACGCACTGTGGCTAACAGACAAGTTATACAAAGAGGCGTACGAAACAGAATAAAAAGAAACTAGGCAATTTTATATATGATAAGGGATAAGGAAAAAGTTAAGATATTGATTTTACTTAAGATATAACATTCTAGTGATAAAGCTCCTCCTGTGAAGTGAAACAGATATTTCATGTTTTCAGTTCACATACATTGCAGTGAGTTCATATTCAATAACGATTCACCAATATGTAATACTGATTGGAAGTTAGAACTACAAATAAGGCTACCAAGCATACATTAATAGGTGTTGGCCTAGCTGCATAGCGGGAGAAAAAAGAAACAGATACACAGAAACAAAAAAGAGAAAATTCTGGTATTAGACTGCAGCAGCTTTTCAAACAGAGAAGTAAGAGTGTGCACTAACCTGCATGAGAGATAATTTTATAAATCTCCAGAGTAACAGATTTACCTTTTCCAGGGACTGCTCGAAACTTTCAGTTTAATGCTCAGGTCAGCCAGTATAGCTTTCTCATCCCGTGACAACGGAGACACACTAAAGAATTTGTTTACACACTTTCTTTTCCCTACTGCCGGCTGATCTTTACCTTTTGTACTACTACCGAACTGACGGTGTGCCATCGCAAGAAAGTTTATTGTAAACAATACCCAGTTAGCAATAATCCTACGCACTTTAAAGTTTTAGCTGTAATTTTGTCATCAACGACATTATAAACAGCAACACTGACGTACCGTGAATATCTAACATTGAATATCAAACCCTAAGTAGAACTCGGAACAGATGCAACATAGGACAGCCTGGACAGGGCTCCTACAATCGACGATTACACGGCCATGTAACTGACCTCAGCGCTCACTGTTCATTGCGCAATGCGCACTAACTACAAACTAGCAAGCCAGCGTGCAAACTTTATAATCACAACTGTGTGCATGTGCTAGCTGAATTTTTCTCCGGCGGTTAGCCGTGAAATAACTCTTTCCGGTTTTCGGCTAAGCAGCAAAAATTTCCGGCGTTTATCGGCTTGCAGAAATTTTTTCGCCTCGGCGGCTAACGGCGGCGGATTAGGGGTATGCCTGTGGCATAAGTGCAAACATCATAACAATAACTAGAGAACTAGGCATCTTCCCATTTCAGTCACCCCGCTTATCTTGTGTGTCTGTTCCTATCTGTCTGTGTACAGTTGGCTGGTGGCGACACATTTCCAGACAAGTGACTCCCGAACCGCTTTTCCTAGCCTTGATGAGCCGCAATTCAAAGCGCCTTTCTATATCACTCTTCGGCATTGGAAAAACTTCACGGCGTTGTCCAACGCGAACATGACGGTAGCGTAGCTTGCACTCAATCGCTTAGGCAAGATATTTTCAGCCAGAACCTACTCATTTTTCTAACTAATATCCAGGATATATTCACTAGCTCAATATCACAGATATTATCACAGTTCGCAAGGTCCAAAATTACAGAAGAATGAGTTCAAATCTCTAAATAAAGGAACTAGTCACACTTTCCATCCTCCATCATCGTCTAATGCCATACAATTTAATATAGTGTAATCTTTATCTTACTCTATTATTATTATTATTATTATTATTATTTTTTAACGCCCGAGGTAAAAATAATCCTTCAGGCTCTTAGAAACTATTATTATTATTATTATTATTATTATTATTATTATTATTATTATTATTATTATTTTATTTTTTTTAATTTTTTTTTGCCCCGAGGTATACAGGATCCCTCAGGGACTTCAACATTATTTACAAAATAGATTTGTCTGGAATGGGCCCTATTCGTCTAGGTTAAAGTTGTTGAAGGCACCCCTAAAGGCCACCGCGTTGAAACGTTGAATCGTGAGCGCAAGGCGTTGAAACAAGAAAGACGTTTCGCGAACGTCCCCCGTAACAGTTTTGAGTTTCTGCCCTAGATTATTATTATTATTATTATTATTATTATTATTATTATTATTATTATTATTATTATTATTATTATTATTATGTTTTTAGCAGCCGATGTAGTTCTGTTCCCTCAGGCTATGAAATTATGTCCGAAGACTGCGCGGTGGGTGTCTAGAACGAATCACTCGACAAGATCTGGCTGCTCGAAAGTTATTGTTGTTGTTGTTGGTGTTGCTAAATACCTTTTTTTACCTGAGATAAGTGTAATCTTTGAGGATTAACAAAATTCGCTAGGCGCTGTTGGGAGTATCTGGAAAATCAGGCATTGGCCTTCGCAACACCATCGAACGTGCATGGAATAGAGTGATAGCATTAGATAAAGGTGAAAGAAAAAGGCGATAGTAAGGGACTTCGTGTAACTCTCCAGAGATGGTAGAAATGGCCAACCTTACGGATAAAATAAATTCCGACAGAATTAGTTGGGCCGAGTGTTCGAAAGCGATGGGCGGAAAACAAGCATCAACATCATCGTCAGCGTTATCATTCTCTTGCTCATCGTCATCGATAGACGACAGTAGGCAATATCGTAATTGCAATTCATTCGTTATTGTCTTGTTGCAGGATTCAGAAGACTTTAGCAACATTTGGCGCTATTCATATTTCGATATTTCACCTATTATGAGCAGCTACCTGGTCTCTATTGTTATCAGCGATTTCACTTACAAGGCAAACACACTCGTCAGTGGAAAGCTGGTAATTCTCTACTACTATTCCATTGCATTAGAATCCAACGTGGTACTGGTTACTGATCTATAATTTCACATGAAAAATCGGATCCCAATGGAATCCTTAACACCCTATCCCCCTATGGGAATTATTAGAGCCTTCTTGTAAACTTGATCATCAATAAAAACTCATCATGTTCTTCAGGTGAGATTCATTTTCGTATATTGCGTATAATAAACCCGTAACAATTATATTAAAACATAATATTATCATCATCGTCGTCGCCATCATCATCATCATCATCATTTTATTATTATCAGTATTCAGATAGCTAGGCTAGATCGCGCTAATTTATGAATTCACCTCAAAAGCGCAGGTAGCTGGAAAAGTAAGTCTTTAATCGTTCATAATTTTAATTGCTACTATTAATAATACTACTTCCACTACAACTACTACTACTACTACTACTACCGCTACTACTACTACTACTACGACTACGACTACTACTACTACTACTACTACTACTACTACTACTACTACTACTACTACTACTACTACTACTACAACTACTACTACTGTGGCGGTCAAGGCCACAGTGCGTAAGTGGGAGGATTTATTTTATGCGAATAGCATCGTTTTCTTTCAGTTTACATGCGAAGGGAACAGCATCGTTTATCTTAATTTTTCATGCGAAGGCCCAGTATCGATCATTTAATTTTTATTTAATTTCAATAGGCGACTGTCCGGCAACGACCGTGGTAGGGAAGCCCGATCGACGGTGTAAGGCCAGCGCATAGCGAGCAGACGCGTTAATTCGGGATGCATAGAGCCTGCCTCACGGTGCGCTGCTTTATACGTGAAGAGTTGGTTCGACTCTTCATACATAGCAATACTGTTAAACAGCGTTGTTGGTTAGCGACTCAGTTACCGATTCAAATATACTGCACTCAGTGTGGTAGGCGAGTGATTTTGGTTACGACAGAGTCAGAGTTCGAGTTTCCGGTTAGTACAAATATATTTACGGACGAAAGGGGCGTCCGAATAATATAATCAGGCGATCCCGAGTACAGCTAAAGAAGTTCACTGTTGGGAGACGGGCCGACAGCGCCGATCCGGCGGGTTGGATCCCTCCGTTGATCGCGAAGCGGTCTAGATCCCGATTGCGGGAAATCTACGGCTGAGCAATACTCGGGGAAGGATACCGTTGATACACAGGAAAACCAATTCAGTGTGAGATCGAAAACCAGGGTGAATTTGGCGACGGGCAGGAAAGTCCCTCTTGGGTTTTGAAGAACTCCGCGATCGGAGCTTGTCCGGTAACCCATGGGAGTAGAGGTGACCTTCTTAAGGTAGCCATTTTCTGGAATTCTGAAATCCTTGAAACCAAGAGTAAATTTGGCGTCGGGCAAGGAAATCCCTCTTGGAGTTCGAAGAACTCCAAGATCCGACAGTGTTTGGTTTTATCCACTGACGCGAGTTTTACGCGATTTCGGCGTACTCGACACAGGGGAAGTTCTACGCACTTTCGGCGTACTCGGCCGGGAGAGTTTTACGCGACTTCGGCGTCCTCGGCTGGGAGAGTTTTACGCGACTTCGGCACTCGGTGAAGTGACCGTCGGGATACCTGAAAAAACCAATTTAGTACAAAAACGATAATAAGGGTAAATTTGGCGACAGGCAGGATCAGAGCTTGTCCGGTTACCTGTGGGAGTAAGCGTGACCTTCGTTAGGGAACCAAAATTCGGAAATTCTTGGGAACAAAATTCAGGACATTCTGGTAACCTTACGGGGTCGGCGTTACATTTGGATTGTGACACTTGGATGGCTGACACGCCGGTGGAGCGTTGGAGGGGCTCCATCGCCCGGTAACTAAAAATAGTTACTGGGAAAGACCACTGTTACCGAAAGACCGCAGTACGGGAAAAGACCGCCCGACAACTGATTACAGTGCGGTAAGGCCAGGAAAGCGATAGAATCAGGAAAATCTTGTATTCAAACCAGTCGTTATTCAGAGCAAATAACTTGGTGATCGAAACACGTAGTTCCGAGAACTGACCGAAGTGCGAAGTAGGGCCCACCTCGTGCGCCGGTCGGAACACAGTTCTGCGTGCGGTTAGGGAGGTTTTAGACCTAGAACCTGTCCTATCAGAAGAGAGTGTCGTGAGACCAGTATACCGCGTTAATATTACACGTGTATATATTATCGCAAGATGTTCGCGTGTTTGAGACAGCACGACGTGACGACTCGTCAGATGTACACCTTGTCCTCTCGGACAAGAGAACGTTCAGAGTTTTCCCCTATTGACGATAACTCGAGAGTCATGAGATGCAGAATGGTACGTGAGGGTTCGGTTAAGGTGGAGAAAAAGAGGAAGTCTTTGACTAAGAGATCTCACAGGAAGCTGAGGACTCCTGCCGGCAAGAGAGCGAACCCTGTTCTAAAGGACGGCCATCCTGAGGACGAGGACGTTGCCCACCCGGCGACCGCGGCAGTGGCAGAGTCCGAAAGTGAGATGGAGCTTGACAGCGACACTGTTCGCAAACAAGCGATACCCTCGGGACCTCCTCTTGGAGAAATGGGCACTGAGAGCGGAGACAGGGAACCGCTCGTCTACAGCAGAAGTAGACAGGATAGTGACCCGGGCGACTCCAGAAGGTCAGTTGGCTGGAGCCGAACCCAGCCCGACGACGAAGCAGCGTCTCGGGTAAGACCGACACAAATTGGTACCATGTCTGATGAAGGGTTAGTTGATCTCGAGCGACGAACGTCACACTACTACTACTACTATTATTATTATTATTATATTTTTTTTTGCCCCAAGGTACATATGATCCCTCGGGGGCTTAGATATTATTATTATTATTATTATTATTATTATTATTATTATTATTATTATTATTATTATTATTATTATTATTATACCCGTGGTACTGCGAAATTTGTAACGGACAATCACGCAGAAATCTGTTTCCAAGTTGTGGTAGTCATAGTTCTATGTAAGTTCTTTCCCATTGACAGAAGAGTGGAGAAAACCGTCCACTAAACTTCAAATCTTAACGTCGCCACTTTCTTGGATTGTTTTCCAAGTATTAAAATCGTGACTTTTCTGTCTCTGTAAGAATCGTGTCTGGGCGAGACGGGATCAGTTGGACAAAGTGGACTATGCCTTAAATGTCACACGGGCTGTTGAAAACTATCTCCATCGAGAGTTTGACATGGCTTATCCGCTTAAGAAACTCGGTAAATTACACGTTTATTTCTCAGATAAAACGATATTAGACATCGTGTTTTTACCGTTTTACTTAAAGTGACGTAAATAGTATTGCTATTCTTATTCGAATACTATCGCCGCTTCTTGAGGTTCTCAAAAGGCGTCATTATAAATAAATAAATACAAGCATTAGTAATACCACGTTTCTACTTTATAATACCGATGGCTAGCAACTAACTTGTAGGGTAGCTACACTTTGTGTAGCAGTATTTTCCTAGTAATGGTGCTTGGTAATTGTGTTTTAGGCTGGACTATTGCAATTCCTGTTGCTTTAGGTTGTATGTAATTTCAAGGTATAAAGGCATTTCACTTCGTTTGCAGTCTCTCAGGGTTCTTCGAGGGGTTGAAGGATCCTCTGGATTAGATTCAAATTCGCATATGTGTAAAATTCTATATATCATAATGAGCAATTTATTGTGATAATAGATGGCCGAGGTCACGAAAAGACTGAACCAAGCCGTATCATCATGTTCACAAGGATATAATATGTAAAATTCTATATATCATAATGAGCAATTTATTGTGATAATAGATGGCCGAGGTCACGAAAAGACTGAACCAAGCCGTATCATCATGTTCACAAGGATATAATATGGTTGATAGGTCACATAGACGGACGGAGTCAGATATTTAGTAAAAGCATGGCAAAGGGCTTGTAGGTCGTGGCCTTCTGAGAAAGTACTTGTTGCTGTGAAATGGTATAGCAGCGTGTAAGTGCTTTGAAACTGAGTCATTATGTGGGCTTAAAGTAGGGAGCCTGCTTGTAGTAGGTAGATCTACATAGGCCCCTTTTGGGGTTGTACCACAGGGGTCGGTGTTGGGCCTTTACTATACATCATTTACACAGCTGGCATTAGGTCATTGCTAGCGGACTCCTGTACCAGCTCTACGCTGATGAAGTGCAGGCCTATGTTCATTGTTCACTGTCTTGCCACTTACGCAGTGTCTTCTGTATCGTTGATGTCCCATGCCATTGACCCTCTCTCATCATGAATGAATCGCTTGCTTCAGAGCCCAAGACCCAATTCATCTGGCTCGGTACCCGCAGACCCACAATTGGCGTCCACTCATTCCACTGGCCTGCGCCTATTAGCGGTGACTTGTCCTTGTTATCCTTTCTCTCTCACAGTTCCAGACCTTGAAGTCACTTTGGATCAAGAGCTCAGTTTCTCACAGTATATTAACTTGGTCATTCGTAGTTGCTACTACCAGCTGCGCCAACTCCAAGTTGTCTCACGACCGATCTCTCACAATGCTACTGCGGCACTTGTGCAATATACATACATGTATGTATGCATGTAGGCGTATATGTATGTACGACGTATGTATGTACACACATGTATGTATGTATTGTACAATGTACATGCAGGTATGTATGTACTTACATGTATTTTTGTATGCATGTATGTATGTATGTACATACAAGTATGTATGTATATTTGTGTGTATGTATGTACGTACGTGTATCAATGTATGTATGTACAGGTATGTATGTGTGCATGTACTTGTGTATATATGTATGTATGTATGTATGTTATTTGTATGTATGTATATTCCGGCGTATCCCCGGAATAGCGGACCCCCGGAATAGTGGGCCCAGGAATAGACAACCCACGGAATAGCAGGCCGAAACCGTCTTATTCCGACTGGTTAGTTTCTTCATTGACAACAAATTTCCGGTTAACGTTGGCACATACAGGACATCTTTGACCTTAATTCTGTGCGCTGTGCCATCGTCCAACATGCAGTCCAGGTTACCATCTCCTACTTCATCGGCATTGATTGATGGTTTGCAATGTAAATTTTGTCATTTTTCGTCTGATCCAGTATTTGAAGAAACTCAAGTGGTTAGTATATGTGTTAGGGGCCGTCCACATATTACGTACGCAATGAGGGAGGAGGGGGGTCGGATTTTGGCGATTTTGCGTACGGGTGCGAACGGGGGGAGGGGTCGGACAAAAGTGTACGTACGTAAAATAAATTTCTAATTATGACGTCCACATTAGCCTATTTATAACTCTGTATTGTCCTATAGTTGTCCGATGGCATTTTATTACATTATATAAAAGCCATGTGCAGTTATTCTGTGCTGTGAAAGAGACACCTATAATTTGTCTATATTGGCCCTCACTCATCCTTCAATCTGGCCTAAAGTGCAGACTTTCGAGACACTTTCTGCAGCTGGTCTCCCGGGGGGGGGGTGCGTCTAGTGTACGTACGCGGAGGGGTGTGTGGAAGAAAGTACGCTTGCGAACAGAGGGGAGGGGGGTCAAATTTTCCGGATTTTTGCGTACGTAATATATGGATGGCCCCTTATGGCTCCGAAGTCTATGAACCAGTCACTCGTCATCTGACCGATGCCGATTGTAAAACAGCCATGTTTTATCATAGTCATCGTCTGAATAATTTAACCTTGTCGCCACAGCATTTTTCACATGTTTCGCCTTCGGTTGTTTCTTTTCTTACTCCACTCTTGCCTTCCACACACGACAGTCCTTTTTAAAATGTCCTGATTTCTTACATACGAACCTAGATCTTGTTTCTTGTTCTTTATTCTGATTGTGATGACGATTGTTCACGTGATTCTTAGGTCTGATATTGCCAGAGTACATAGCTGATTCAGTTTTAGATTCAGTTGAGTCAGCTTCACAATCTTTCTTACCGTTGTAGGCATTAACAAGCTTATTCTTAACGTATTCCAGAGTTAGTTCAACTTCTTCTCTGGCTTCTAGAGCTGTTGTTAACGTTTTTCGTACTCATCTGGTGGACCACATAGCAACAGAGTCGCCACCTGTTGATCGGCTACTTCCCCACTGACACCACATAATTGTTCAACAAGCTGTAATGCAGCACTTATGTATTCTTGCATGTCTTGGTTGCTCTGCAGCTTTATCCTAGTTTCTTTCACAGATACATTTCACTGCTGAGGTTTGATCTCTTATGTACTTTCTACAGCTCTTTCCACGTGTCTTTCGCACTGGTACAGTTGCAGATATGAACTAGCTGGTTATCTTCAACAGTCAGCGAAATTGTACATTGTGCTTTTTCGTCTTTTATGTTCCATCCATCCGGAACCGGATCACGTGTGTAGTCTTCCACTACCCTCCATGTGTCGTCACAAATCAACAACATCTTTACTTTAAATTTCCAAACTTCGTAGTTTGAGTTGTTCAACTTCGCTACTGTAAACTTTGTGTCACACGATTCCGCCATTGCTAACTGTCTCGTCACGACTTAATCTACGGCTTCTTAACGCTATAACCAACGGTCAAATATTGGTTTGCTATCGAAACTTCTATCGATTTTTATCAACCTACAGAGTGGCTATATACTGTCTCCCTGTTTCTCAGCACATCTCGAATCGAGTTGCTGCATTTGTTTGGGGGTGCCTTCTTGGTTGTGCTCCATTCTACCTGTCTGATCTTTGTCGACCTGTTTCTGACCTTGCAGCCCGTCCAACTCGCTACTCATCGCCTATAGGGGAGCTTTTGGTCCCGCGTGCTCGCACTGCTATTAGACAGCGTCGAGCCTTTTCGGTTGTGGGGTTCCCATCTGAAATCACCTTCGTCAATACCTGCGCTTGCTGCCTCGGGTAAATTGCCTGCTTTTTTATAAGTCCCTCAAATCACATTTCTCATGCTGTGGCTGGGCTGGGAGCGCCTATGAGTAAGTTTCTTGAAGACGCGCTAAATTTAATTCTCAGAGTGAATGCATGAATGTAATGTTTCGCGACATAATATTAACTATGATTGCTGGTATTACATTCCTAATTAATATAAATTCTCGCGCTATTACTGTATGAAATTGATATTGATTAAATGTTTCCACACATCTCAGATGATCTAATTGCTATTCTCAAAAACGCAAAACTACCTGTGCCGACAATGCATGTGCTTGAATACTGATGCCTTATCGTAGGCCTACTTATGCAATTATTATTACTTATCTCAGATGGCCACTCGACTGAGTAAATCATCCAGCTGCCTTTTCATCCATCATAAAGCCTTCCGTCTTTACGACTTCAGTAATTTAACGATTACCAGCGCAATTGGTGTCTTGTCATTTTGATTGATGCGATCCTATAGGCCTATGCGTTTCATCTCAAGCAACGCGCTTCTGAGAAATTGCTGTAGAGCGTTTCCATTGAGTACTACCATTGTGCTACCACTATCTCTTTTTGCACTGAAACTCGTGATAGCTCGAAGATGTCGACGCTGATATATAATAAATCGTATTGTAGATCATTTTCCATTGCCTGAATTTGGATCGTTCGTTGGAATGGAGAATTGGGGATTAATCGCCTACAGAGACTCGATACTTCTGCCTGATACGACGAAGGATGGAGATGTCGCGAAACAAAATTCTCTATCAGTTATTGCCCACGAATTGGCCCACAATGTAAGCCACTACTATACAAACCACTATTTGACACTATTCGCCATTATAATCTATTTCAAAAGCTAGGATCCCTCGATATTCCAGACCACATATATAATTTGTTAGTCAATAATTTTCAGGACCGTAAGCACATCACCAGATTTCAAGGGGCTGTATCACAAGTAGCTTCAGTTAATGCTAGTGTTGTCCAAGGTTCAGTGTTTGGCCCTGAATCTTATGCTGTTGCTTCATCTGATCTTCACCCTAAATATAGTTTTAGATATGCGGATGACACTTATTTAACAGTAGGTTCATCACATATTCAAACAGTGGCTGAAGAATATGATTATATTGCGAAATGGGCTAAACACAATAACCTCAAGTTAAACCCAACTAAATCCCGTTAGATAATTTCTCCAAAAGGGGTCAGAAAGAGTTTAACATCCCTCCCATCATTCAGGGAGCAGAAAGAGTTGTAACTCTTAAAGTTCTAGGGGTAACCCTTAGCTCTAACCTCAGCATGTCTAAACATGTTGACAAAGTCCTCACGTCAAGTTTCACCTTCCTGTACGCGCTCAGGGTTTTGAGAGACCATGGTCTATTCCTTCAGGCTTGGCATGATGTAGCAAGGGCAACCACTATATCTCACCTTCTGTACGCCTCTCCGGCCTGCTGGTGTTTTACCAGCAAAATATGATAGGGATCGGTTAGAACGTATCTTACATCGAACCATGCGCAGAGGTTTCCTTCTGCCCTCCATTCCAAGTTTGGATAACATGACTGATGCTGCAGATGCTGGCTTATTTAAAAAAATCTGTTGCCATGTCTTACCATGCCTTTCGTGGTATTTTTCCTCCCCACGACAATATGACTACGACTTAAGGACAAGAACTGACAATTTTACCCTTCCAGCTAAAGATAAATGTTATTTTATTCCTCGTGTTTTGTTCAAAGATGCGTATTAACACATCTCTTTATTCTCCCGTCGTTAGGCCATTATAATTATTATTATAGTACTTCTGTAATCTGTTGCGTTATTGTCAACTGGATTTGTTGAATAAAACGAATATTGATTGATTGATTGATTGATTGATTGATTGATTGATTGATTGATTGATTGATTGATTGATTGATTGATTGATTGATTGATTGATTGATTGATTGATTGATTGATTGATTGATTGATTGATTGATTGATTGATTGATTGATTGATTGATTGATTGATTGATTGATCGATCGATCGATCGATCGATCGATCGATCGATCGATCGATCGATCGATCGATTGATTGATTGATTGACTGATTGATAAGCTATGTTGTGAACAAAAACTATATACAGCTAATGCAAAAAACAGCACAGTTAAAGCAAGAATTTTGATGGCAATATAATACAAATGCTGCACGCAAAACAACAGAATGTTGGATCTAAACCAGTTACTTGATCATTGTTGTTGTGCTTGTGTCAATACTTTCAACCATTCTAATGCATAGCCTTATTGTTAATGCATGAATCTATATGTAAATGTCGTCTAGGTTAAGAGTATGGTTTGCAGAGTATTCGAGCAGAACATTGCTGTTTCAAACGTTTCATCGACTACATCGATGTCCTTCTCACTTTCATGACCCTCCCATGCAACAACTCGCTTCCTGGAGGTACTCTTCCAGCTTCGCAGAAGAAGACGATCGTAACTCTTATCCTCAAGCGCGCCGGTCTCGACTCTTCGGACCCAGCACACTTTTAGGTCCATTGCGAACGTTTCGTTTATTTCGAAATTATTGAAAAATTAGTCGCTCAGCAATTATTGGCTTACACGGACGCTAATAACTTACTTCCGGTCTATCAACCTGGTTTCCGCAAGGGTCACTCTACGGAAACCCTTCTCTTTCGCCTTATCTCTGATTTATGGTTCGCTCCCAGGTTTTTCTGCTTGCACTCTTCGAAGTCAGCGCTGCCTTTGACTCGGTCGATCATGCGATCCTCCTCAATCGTTTACCTATATCCTTCGGTCTATCGGAAAAGCGCCTTTACTGGCTGGCTTACGACCTTTGTGACCGCTCCTCTTTGGTCGTTTACTGCTCTAGCAGGTCCATCTGGACCCCAGTCCGTTTTGCAATTCCTCAGGGATCCGCCTTGGTCCAATATATTCCCCAATCTGCTTCTACTCTCGTCCATGCGGTTCGACTATACTCCTGCCCCTGTGTATTGGACTTCCTCACTCGATTGACTTGCCTTGAACGCGTACTTCCTTCCTCTGGGCGCTTGGTCGGGCGCATTCCAAAGTACGGCCATATCTCTGAATACATGCGAGATGTCCTCCACTGGCTACCCCTCTCGCAACGCATTGTGTACCGGCTTGCCTACATTGTCTAGCAATGTCAGCTTGGCCGTGCTCCCTCTTATCTGCCCGAGCTCTGTTCTCGTGCCTCTGCGTTACCTGGTCACGGCTCTCTTCGCTCTGCCACCCGTGGCGACCTATCTGTTTTTTCATTCGAACGCAACGCTACCATGCAGCAGAGCGGTTTCTCCGTGGTTGGAACCACAATTTGGAATGGACTTCCTGCTGAGTTGCGGACTCTTCCTCGAGATTCGTCCACCGCTTTCTTCTCTGATCTAAAGATTGTTCTCTTTCGGGGGTTGGCTGGGAGCGCCTATGAATAGTTTCCTTGAAGGGGGCTTTACTAATGCTTAGTTGTTTGATTGATTTGTGGAGGAAAGTTATAGCTTACGTTTTGTGGCTGGGAATTGTGAACAATTAATCATTTTCATCCCTAAAGTGGTTTACTGATTGTATGCAACAACGGTCAAAGAAATGTTTAGAAATCATCCCGTTTTTTTAATAAGAGATCTTTCTACAACTAACAGGTGGTCGGCGTTTACAACGTGTTGGTGTTTTGCGCTTTCAGTACTTTGGAAACCTTGTTACATGTCGATTCTGGGAGCATCTTTGGCTGAACGAAGGTATGGCATCATTTTACGAATTCCAAGCAGTGACGGCGGTTGATCCGACTTTCTTTCTTGTGAGTACACGAATCCATTCGGTGACACACACGTGTTACAATAATCTTGAGAAATAAGTAGGAAATTATAAGAGATATAGTGGTAAATTAAGAGAGGTGATGGAAAATATGTGACATAGCGGTAGGTAGGGAGACGCTCATTTCTTGCTTGAAATTTCTTGACTCACGAGGGACCAACACCAGAGTCATGCATTAAAGAAATATGGTATTTCGCAAGACTGAAATCAAACCACACATCTTTTGCTGGTAGGCCTACGAAATTCTACTATTTGTTAACAAAGGCGTGCTTATGCAACCTACCTAAGCTCGCAATACGCAGTTCTGTCAGGAGATTTCAATTTGCGAGCCACTGGACCACAGAAACATAATTTCGAAAATAACAAACTGTAAACTGCACACTGGTTGACCGATTTACTTCTATGCTCACGGATTGATTGGCTTAACTGCCTACTTTCTTTCTCGCTTTTTTGCGTAATTATTTACATACATACATAATACACACACATACATATATACACACATACATACTTGCATACATAGTTTCATACATGCACACATACATGCATGCATACATACATATCAACATACATACATGTATATTTATACTTATTTATAATGTATCTCCTTTTCTTCATTGACTGCATCATTTCTTCTTCCTTCTTTCCTCTTACCTTTTCTCCTTACTAATTTTGTTATCGGTCTTCCACTTACTTACTTAAACAGTTACTTATTTTCTGCTTGCTCAGATGTCAATTAGTTCCATTTCTTAAGAGCTTACTTGTTGCGCAATCACACTTCTAGAAGGAGCAACATTTTGCCAACCCCCTGGAAGACACGATGTCCGAGGAGGCCGCCGCTACAACAAAACCGTTAGTTTCATCTCCCGAACAAGCGAAATCCTCCTTATTCAAAGACATACGCTACAAAAAAGTATTTGTAAAACTTCTAAATTTATTTATTTACTGCTGCATAATTAATTCATCTATCGCCTCAAACGTTCAAACGTCGTTCAAGAAAATGAACATTTGTCACCTGGACTGCGTCGCATTAATTTATTTATAAAACAAAGCCCATAGGAGGGAGAATCCGTCCTAAGTTGACAGTGTACCCTGTTCAGGATGTATGGGAGAGGGCCCAGGACAGAACCTTCAAGGCCAAGAGAAACAGATAACCAGACGGAACGTGTGGGCTCAAATATAGCAGAGTGGGAGCGGTTCGAAAGGAAGGGCCGACGCCAATATCGGTAATTTCAAAAGATTTCTGAAGACGCTTCAAAAGAATAGAGTGATCCACCGTATCAAAAGCTGCGTTTACATCATTGACGGCAAGAAGCGTAACCTATCTAGGGTCAAAGTTCATGGATTATCAGTATGATTATGACATTCTGTCTCATTCTTCTATGTTTTTCTGATTCATTCTTTATAAGGGAGGTGCTATCGTCCGAATGGTGGAGAGCTTCATGGGTACTGAATGTTTTAGGAGCGGCATCCGCGTAAGTAATTGTCCTGCATTTTAAAACGATGACTAAACTTCTATCTCAATCAAGCCGATCACTTGAATAAAGAAAGCAGAAAGAAATTCATAAGAGCATTTTAACTTGAAAATGTGACCTTATTAATGCTATGCAGAGTTTCCTATTCCTATTCCACGCTACGTTACCTAGCCTACTGCCGAATAATTTTCAGCATGATTTCCAATGGGCCTTTTAAGGGCCATTCCGAAGTCTGTTTGCATAAAATTTAAACAGATTTAAACTACATCTTGTTCTAAAGCGCTGTTCCAACTTTACATCTTTCCATCCTTTCGACAAGGGATAACAAAATAAAACAGTCAGAGGGACTTTTGTTCCGCAAGAGACAAACACATTTTGGAAATTAATTATTGTATTACTGTTGTTGTTGTTGTTTATTATTATTATTATTATTATTATTATTATTATTATTATTATTATTATTATTATTATTATTATTATTATTATTATTTTTATTATTATTATTATTATTGTATCTTGATTATTAATTATTGTATTAATTTTGGTGTTTACACGTGGAATTTGTTCTCAGCGATACCTTAGAGACAATCAATACAAAACCGTCGAGACAAGCGATCTTTGGGCGGCACTACAGCAGGTATTTGCATGAGGCCTCTTACATTCGTGATCTTTTCTTAATTTAATGACCGTAGAACAAAACAAAGATGATATCACACGTAAACCTGTACACAGAACGTTTCTTAAGATTTGTTAGGCATCACGTTACAAAGAGGCCGGCATTAAATTTTCGTGCTCTTGGGTTGTTTGTTTCACTGTTAGTCTGTCATGAACAAAAATAAAATAAAATAAAATGAAAATAAAACGTGAAGTATAAAAAATGGTAATTTTTAATTGTTCTTTCAATTGGAAATTAGTATATCGCCACTTCAAAAGAAACAAGTCAGAGGCGTAAAGGACCTGAGAAAAGAAATGATGCTCAAGTAGAATGGTTTCCAAGCGCTTAGGGAAATGAAGTAAAGAGAGACCAAGCGGCTCATATCAAAACGAATTCCAAAAAGTCGCTTGAACACCAGCAGGGATCGACATTTGTCAGCCGAAGCGCAAGCAATTAATGTCATTAACAATTATTGATATTGTGAGCTGAAAGAAAAGGAACAATTATTATAAATGACCAATATAATTATGGACAGCTTAAGCGATTACTCGTCTTCTTTTACATGTTAGATCATTTGCTTTTTTCTCAAGAACTGCACTGATCCGGGTCTTAACCTCGATGAGTCAATGAAGACTTGGGTCTACAAAGTGGGCCTACCTGTCATTTTAGTCTTACCTCTTTGTAATGGCAATCAGTTCGCTGCCATTCAGGAACGATTCCTGAAGGATCCACTGAAAGTCGATGACAGCAGGTTGGTAATGGTAACGATAATTGCAAATTGATATAGCGCAACATCACACAATAACGACGGACTTCCTTGTCTTGTTTTTTCTTGTATTGTTCCCTCTAGTCCTTCCTGTCTTGGTCTGGCTTTTCGTATTTAGTCTTGTTTGTTTCTAGTTTTTAGACATGACCAGAAACCGCAATCAGATGACATCGTTGAGTAATGATGAGTTTAGGGAATAAAGACTTAATAATAATATAGAAATTGTGACTGGTCAGAATGTAATGTTTAATAAACTATGAGCCCCACTTAATAAACAATGAGCCCCACTTTGAAACAAATACTTTGTTAAACAGGAAGCCAATGAAAATATTTAAGCACAGAAGTTATATATTCAAATTTGGACGCATTAGTCATGACTCTAGCCAAAGAGTTCTGAATTCTCTGCAGCTTCAGCATGTCTGAAAACAGTTTGGTAAACGGTTGACGATGGTTAGAGCGCTCGCCTTGTACGTCGCTGTAGACGGGTTCGAGACTCCTCTGATACGCTAACTATATATAGGGACATTGAGCTAGTCCTTCACTCACAATTCCTCAGCGCCATCGATTGACGCTTAGTCTTTAGATAGTGACGCTGAATAGATGCGTAATAATAATACAGTACGACGTAATAGAACAGAGGTTTTCAAACTGTGGTCCGCGGACCAAGAGGGGTCCGCGAAGGATATGGCGGGGTCCGCGAGAGCGATTAGAAAATATTCATTAATGATTAACGCTGCATGGTTTCGGCATTGTAACCGAAATTGTAACCGAAAACTTATATAGCGCCACTCCGATTAACATTAACAGCCTGTGTTTTCAAATTCATACACTACTTGTAAGCACGCTTGTATTGTGGAAATAGTCTGCCTGTAATTTTGTTTAAATTTTAAGTGATACATTTTACGTTTTAAAATGCTTCGGTCCGCGAGCTATGCCTAGAAAAAATAAAGGGTCCCTGGTCCCAAAAATTTGAAAACCTCTGTAATAGAATATACACCTTGCCGGTTTCATAACGTATGCATAGGCGCCGAGTTGACCAAAATAGTGTGAGTGCCCAAAGAGAGTAAAAGGAATGTTCGCACGGAAGCGCGAAAAAAAATTTTTCACCATTTTTTGTTACAATGTTATAGACCAATGCTACAAAATACCATGGTTCTCTCCAGTATCAATTATCAATTCTTTTGTTTAATTATAATGTCAAATTATTGTCAAATTACAAATACCGTGGCTTCTCTTGTCGAGGAATTCTTAACTCCTTCGTTTTATAATAATAATGTCTTCATATGTTACAATGATTCACAACTAAATGGCTTCTCTCTCAAACTCAAGATTTCCTTCCCTAATCCATCTGATCCTCTGCCTTCCAAGCTTTCTCGTCCTCAACGAAACCCTCCGTAACAACTACTCTGCCTCTCCCTGGTCTCTGTGGCAAACCGGACTCGGACCACCAACGGGCATCGATCTCTGGACAACCTCTGAGATACGACGCAGCGCTCGTGAATAAGCTGGTGCTCTGCGCTTGACTTAAAGCCCTAGGTTTTAGGTTTGGCGGTTTCCCTCGTAGAATGAAGTGACCAACGACTGTAGGCGGTTCAAGTAAGCATCTGTCGGCCAATGGGCGTTGATTTCATTTTGGTTTACACATCTTACAAGCATAGGCTGCTGAATTTAATTATATGCATAGCCTAGGCAACATCGTCCGCTTTGTGGAATGGAGGCGAGGCGCAGGGACGGTCGGTCGATCGGTGGTAGCCCCCACCCTAGGCCCTTCACCCTCCCTCTGGCCTACCCCGATCAATTGACCACTTGTATATATAACCGAGCTTTGGGTCGTAAACCTGTATATAAATGCCAGCTGTTGATGCTGTCACCGTTGCCTTATTATACCCGGAACACTAAAGACAATAAGCTGTATTTCATATTCTAAGAATTTGCACCAGTATCAGATGCTAATATACAGCCTAAGGAAGAGAGACTAGGTCACATGCCAAATTATGCTAATGAACTTAGGAAATGAACTTAGGAAATGTCCTTTCACAATTGAGTCTTGGTTTGCAGTACTCATTCTAGTTTGAATTTCGCTGCAGCAGAGTTGAGCTTCGTAATTTCTTCACTTCATAGCCATTTTAAATCGCATAGTCGATACAGCTTATATCTCGTGTCTGTATATTATATTATTATCTTATTTCAGTAGTGGACCTTATAGTAGTATAACATTGTATTTCGTTAGTGGACATATATTAGTATCATTATATCGAACTATTTCCAAAGATGGATGGAGACTACGCTGTACCAACGACACCGACTTCAGGTGTTGCAGTTGGCAACATGCGAACATTTAAAAAACGGTTGTCTGATGGATCTACCAAGAGTTATAGCTACCCTTACGTTTCTGTAAGGAAACATTTTGAATTAACTTTTACAACCGACAGTGATAAACTTAAATTTGAGCAAAAATGTGAGGACATTCGCTTGGCGTTGGGAGTAAAAAGTTTGAGAGAAGTTCTGGTGAAAGTCATAATGGATGTTGACACCAATAAGCTCTCTTCTGCAACTCAACATCCGCAGCAGACACTCACGATGTCTTCAGTCACGGAAGAAGTAAGTGAATCAACTTCACTGACTGATCCAGCATCTGTCACAGCAGCAATATCAGCAGCTCCAGCAACAGCTTTGGAGACTGCACATGAGAATTTTGTTGGGCAGTGCTCCAGCATTGCCCAGTTGATCGACACAATCTCACAACATTCATCCACATGTGTGACGCCGTATTCAGTGAAGTCATGGACACACAGTGGTCATGTGCTGTCGGTGGATATGGAGTGTGCGAAAAAACACTCCTTTCAGTGGAGTTCCTCATCCACAATAGACAGCGAGCGGAAGGAATTTGAAGTCAACCACCGAGTGATGTTGAGCTACCTGGCCTCTGGTATGACACCCATACAGTACGAGCGCTTTAGCGACTTCAGTCGGTTTGGACTATTGTCAGACCTTTTCCGCAGGAGGAATATGGTTACATTTAGTGCCATTTCTGAGAACCTGCGAAAGCAATCTATATTTGGCGCTAGAGCGCAGGAGTCTTCACTGTCGCCTGATGGAGCTATCTCTATAATGACTGACGCACGACATCATTGTAGACGAAATAGTTATCACACCGACCATGTTGCTATCGGGTTGAAAACTCACAAAGTCGTTGATATTCAACACATTAACGGGAATGATGATAACTGTTCACAGCGTCACGAGGCAGTGGGATTCGACAGGATGTACGAGAGCCTGGATCTCAGCAACATTAAAGTTGCCCATCATGTGCATGATCGAAACATGACAATCAACAAGCGCCTACGTGAGAGGAAGCAAGCCAGGAATTCCAATGACCGCTGGCACTGCACCCGTCCTATAACAGCCGGGGTGAAAAAAATTGGGCAAGGAGCACAAAAAAACATTGGAAAAACATGGCATCCCGAGCTTTCTGACAAGGGTGCTGCCATTCGAAACCACGTCTATTGGTGTATGGACAATTGCAATGGAGATGCCCAAACCCTGCGTAAGCTCATAGAATCATGCATCCCTCATTTTCAGAACAACCACAGCAAGTGCCATGAAACTTCCCACTGCAAAGAGCCGGGGCATATGATTGAAGTTCGAATTGTTTCAAATGAGGCTGCAATTACAATGCTCCAGGACTTTCTTCGGTCGTTGGTAGTGTACAAGCACGCTGAAGATTATGTCAAAGGCCACGACACATTTTATGTGGAAAGTTTTAATAACGTTTGTCTGATCTATCTGGATAAACGGATACACTACGGGAATTTAATGTACGAGCTGCGGAGCAATCTGGCTGTCTTGGACTGGAACGAACACGTCGACAGACCATACACGTCTATATGCACGACTGTTCGTTCGAAAAACCCACGTCGCCAAATCGGGAAAAAAGTGTATCGGCGCAAGACCTACGTATTTGTTGAGAACATTTGGAATTTGTACATTGCCGTGTGGTCAGCATCTAAAGCAATATCGGAGTCTGTGACAGAAACTTCTGCAGATAAGGAGACCTGCCAGAGTGAAATCTCTTCGGACGAATCCGATGACGACCAATTAGGAGACAGTGAGAGCTTTTCAAATGAAAGCAATGCACCCTACACAGTAGAATAACCGTAAGAGCTGTGACAATATTGTATGATACACTAAAATCAAACATATCAGTGCTACATAACCATCAACCGTCATTACACATAACCACCTTAGCATTCTGCTGTCTACTCTGCTTGACCTCCCCGGATTTTGGCCTGGCATAGGACAGAGAGATGTGTGGCAGAGCTGATGTGTGGCAGAGCTGACTGCTATCACACGCGTCCACAGGTGGCGGATAGTGGAACGACCTCTAGAAATAGAGGTCAGCTGCGAAATAAGCAGGGTTATATCTGACGAATAAGCAGTCGCGGACCAACAGCGGCAAGGCTAGTAGGGCACACTGTAGAAAAAGAGTGGCATTTTGCTTGACAACTAAAAGCTGCAAATATCCAATAACAGCCTTGTGACATGGGAGCACATGACTCAATTTAAATAAGCCTGATGACCCTCTGCCTAGCGGGCATGTGTTCATCACCAAGACTAGGTCCACAGCGGAAAACTGTGGTTGATGCCACGAAGGGCATCCGATCTGTAACAAGATGCTCCAATCTGTATAAAAATGAATCTGTGGCTTACCCCCCCTCAACGAGGTCCTAATCCAAGCAAGAAAAAAAGAAGATTGAACGGACAAGGGACTGTGGCCATTGCAAAATTGATTTGACATAGCACTTATGAAAAACCTAGTCTCCGTAACGTGGTTTTCGTGTGGCGCCGAGCAATTGAGGGCAATTCAGGTTTAAATCCACCTCTGAGTAGGAATCTTGAAGAGGCGCTATATAAATTTAAAATGGGGGAATGTTATGTTACATTGAATCATAGCTATGACAGGTGTACATAAGCAGCTCACAATCGATAAAATTCTGCTTTATGTCAGAAAGTAAGTGTACAATAAAAATCTCTCTGTCTAAACAAAGTCCGGCGAATTATCCAAAGTATCAATGTTACTCCCACTTGTGGCCCATGTAAGGCGTGCCTGTTGGATTCGGATACAACGATCTCACTTTTCGCACTACGCAATCTGGCATTATTTCCCGCATGTGAAGTACACCGTTCGATTCCGTTAGTTTCTTGGCCAGATATAATGGGCTCGTCCACCCACCCAAGTTGCAAATGATCTTCCAATATTTTCCATAAATTACTCTTCGTATTGGACTGTTAGCTGCATGCGCTGCTTGTCCTCCGCCAAGCCAACCTGGAGATGCAGAACCCACGCACGGAGAGAGAAAACAAAGAGGACAGGCGCCTTCCGATTGATGATTTTCACCCTGCAGCTGCAAATGATCAGCTGACACTTGAATGTCATGACTGTTTTGAGCCTCAATTTCTGACTCTGTACTATTTCCATTGGACGCGACCAAGACCTCCTTCGAAGCGGCATCCATACAAGATTTTCTTCTCTTTGGTGGTTCCAACTCTGCAATTGGAACAAAGGCAGTTTCGATTGGTTGGAGATATATTTATAATGTCATCAACATACAATTAGCTCTTTCGACTTGACTTGAACGACAGCTTAGCTGGGTTATGCATATGTTTATTGTCTTATTACATATCGTAATAATAATAATCATGGTAATTTTAATAATTACATTTTTAATTGGCCATTTATTATCATTACTGCTGTTACTGCTGTTCACATCAGTTGTCATTATACTAACATTGCTGATGTTATTATTACTATGTATTTCTATAGCATGGTTTGAGCTAAATATTTGCAAGGATAATAAATGCAATTTAATTTAATATTTATAAATCTTAGTTCAATCTTATTTGCGCACGTATAGCGCTACCTGAAGAACAATAGGGCCTACTTGTACAGGGTTCACCACACAAAACAATTTATACAATTTCAGTATATATATATATATATATATATATATATATATATATATATATATACGCATCGTCTTCATAATTACCAATTTTTTCAAAATTCCAGTTGTTGTGAGCAAAAAATGCCCGTATGGCTTCCTCTTGATCGCCATCTACCACAATAGTAAGTTCGTATTTGTTCATGGCAATCTAATCGCATATAGAAACTACAGACTTGTTTCTCAACCCTGTAAGTATCTTCATAGCAATGAACTCCATAGTAATATGAGTGTATGGGGGGGTAAATTTGGATAATTGGAACAACTTGTATACATTCTAGAAGTACAGGTATGACCTCTAGCCAGCTTACCTGGCTTTCGTATACACAAATTAGTCGACCCACAGCTCGGTTATATATATACAAGTGGTCAATTGATCGAGGTAGGGCCTGTACGGGGTATGCCCTGTCGGGTCTAGTCTGCCCTAGCGATGCATCTCCATCCATCCGTCCGACCGCTAGAGGGCCAGAGGGAGGGTGAAGGGCCTAGGGTGGGGGCTACCACCGATCGACCGACCGTCCCTGCGCCTCGCCTCCATTCCACAAAGCGGACGATGTTGCCTAGGCTATGCATATAATTAAATTCAGCAGCCTATGCTTGTAAGATGTGTAAACCAAAATGAAATCAACGCCCATTGGCCGACAGATGCTTACTTGAACCGCCTACAGTCGTTGGTCACTTCATTCTACGAGGGAAACCGCCAAACCTAAAACCTAGGGCTTTAACAGTGGCGCTTTAGAAAATTGGAGATAACGGTTACGATGCATTGTTTCAAAGCATGCCATTCTTTTAGGAGAGTGTCTGACAAAATTAATTAAATCTTTGACTATATTGATCGTGTCTCTGCATTCTGGAACTCTAGATTTTGCTTCCTGAATGCATTAATTAATTGAGTGATTTGTATAGTGAACACAGAAACCTTTATTTAAACCTCCTTAATTCGACTGTCTTCCAGTTATCCCTCCGCACATGGCAGTGAGTCATACCCTTGTCCTTTGCAATTTCCCACTGATAAGTCAAAACCAAGCAAAATATCCTTGGTTATATTATTGAGACCAGGTAGGTAGCCTATCTGCATCGAGTTGACGAAGACAGTGTGAATGCCCAAAGAGAATCAAAGCAATTTTCGCGCGTAAGCGCGGGAAATTTTTTTGGGATCTTCTGATAGATAAGTAATGCCAATAGAAAAATAATCTCTTAAAATGCGTTTTTGCGGGCTGATTTCTGGTGGTGCCCAGGCATAGGTGGGCCTCGCAGGGCCAATTTCTGGTGGTGCTGAGCACTCACGGGCCTCGCAGAGTCGGCGCCCATGAACGTATGTAAGCCAAATATGCGATTTTTTTACTTCGTGTTGACTCTAACTGATCTGTAACTTCTGTACAATATTAATGTCTTTTTGTTAACAAATTCGTTCATGGAATTATCGTGAAATTCTTCACATGATCGAGATTGTAGTTGATCTGCTACCAGTTTCAAAGCCTTTTCTATGTCCTTGTTTTACGTGTATTCTGTCGCTATGTTGAGCATCAAAATCTCTATATTGCTAAATATAATTAGGTGATTATTATCTGCAAGACATTTTGAACTGCTGGCTATCCAATCAATCGTCCAGTGAAAATTGTATATTTTAAAGTAGTGTCTTCAAAATCGCCTGTGATGGTTCAAACACATCATTCAAACTTCTTCTTATCCTAAATTTCGACGTTATTCCTCTGTTTCGGAATATACTCGGAATATACCCTTTTCAGGTGTTTTATTTGATCGTTTTTTTCAGTCATAGGCCTACCTTTTCAAGTCAGGCTAAACATAACGTGTATTAAGTCTTATCTTCATAATAAATTTCAGATATATTGGAACCGCAGAAATTGTTCAAAACTAGATAATCAGATCTAAATCGAAAATCAATAGGGCCTACATTTGATTAAAATCAAGGCCTATTAATTATTGCAGTCTAGCATTGATTTGTGGATTATTTTCCTCAGTTCGTCAAGAAACTCGTTAGCAATCTCTTTCGCTAAAAGGACAGCTCGCTTATGGACATTTTGTCCAGCGTATGGTTGCTCTTATGTCGCATGACTTTGGACAATTGTAGGCATCTCTGGCATGTTCCTCTCAACTACCGAACAAAAGGAGGAGACAATGGTCTAGTTTGGGTGAAAAAAACCTATGGTGAGTGGAATATCTCAACCCCTTCGAATGGGTCTTGGCTTTATTTGAAGTTATATTAGAGTTTGGTGCGTGTCGTGAGTAGCATTTTGTTTGCCAGTCTGACAACAATAGTCGGGCTTTGTGAATGATATTCTGCTTGTAAATACCGTTTAGGGAAATGTCGTTATAACCTATGACGGCTGGTAACATTTCATACCTCAAGACAATCTACAACATAGTTGTTGAAAACGTTAAAAACAAAAAAGCGAGAAAACGTCGTTTAAAAAAACGAAAAATAACCGAAAAAAGAAAATAATTCGACATTCTCGCATCTTGTAGGCCCCACTGCAATTTAAAATTAAAAACCTTGTTTACCGAATTTAATCAGCAAATAACTCAACTTTATTAGTAAACACTTAGTAACATCAATCTACAACAATTATTTTACTTTGTTATAAGTTTGGTTTAATAAGAAATTGAGTAACAAAAAGTATTTAAATTGTAAACATATAAGTCCATGCTGACTAAACTAACACAACTAAAAACTAAACTTTGTAGGTATAGACTATTATAGAGTAAGCTTTCTCACAGTAAATGCATTCAAATTAACCAATGCTGAGTTTTTGTCTTTCTCGTTTATCAATGTAACGTGGATTCATTCCGCACCCTTTTCTTTTGGCACTTTAGATAACTTAAAAATAACTTTTTTAAATTTTAGCTCTTGTACTGTGCTATTTTATAAAGTATTTCTCAAATGATAACGTAAATAGTGACGTAAATTAGCTGAATCCTTGAAAGTACGGAGACGACGTAAGGGATATCAGACAAAAAAATTAAACAGAAAATGAAAACAAATTAACAGACAGTAAATAAATAAAGTTACATAAAAAATAAATAAAGAAAAAACGGTTTTAAGAACTATGATCTGCAATAATATACATTCATGCATACACACATACGTACATATACATATACAATATATTGTAACTACTTTAGTTATTTTCAACATTCCTCTGAATTCGACGGATGATTGGATTCAATTCAACCATGATGCATCAGGATATTATCGAGTCAACTATCACTCTATTTTGTGGGAACGATTAACCAAACAGCTCAATGATAATTACACGGTGGGATATACTTATATAATTATATACAAGACATATATACAAGGCATATATCTCTCTCGGACTCAAGACCTATATATATATATATATATATATATTGTTACGATCTGCCCTTATTGCGGAAGCGGGTTGACACTATAGGCGCGTATATCGTGTTAGGTTAACGCCGTGGTCAATCCTTTGAAACGTACTCTTAGGGGGCGGTGACCTGTGTACACGAAGGACAGTCTATTCTTAGGCGCTGAAGAGGTTGGTCGTGTAGAATAAGCTAGAGTCCAACTCTCGACTGTATGTAGTTATTTTTTTAGCTTTTCTTAAGTTGTGCTCAGGTTGTGTCTAAATGACGGCCAACTCTGTAGCTTTTGAATTTCGTTGGGTGTTGCTGTAACTGGTATCCGCTGGAACCAGGCCGTTACGTTGAAACGTTTTTCACCTCGTGCTGTTGACGGGTGTTCTCTGTTCGTTTGTGCTGTGGACGCTGGTTTCGTTGTCGTTCCATGTCGTCAACTTCTGTTTGGCGTACCTTTTACGTTAAGCTTGAATGTATTGTATAATGTTAAATACACCTAGATTTTATATATAAACTTTGAAAATATCACCTTTTTTTCGTTCTTATTTATCATTTAGTGCATGTTACATCACCCGGCCGTAACAATATATATATATATATATATATAATTGGATATATATATATATATATATCCAATTAACATTGCCAATGGGTTTAACAATTACTTTACCAGTATAGCCACTGACTTAGCTAACAAAATTCAATATTCTCCAGGGAACTTTATTGACTATTTGCCTCCGTCCCGTCAAAACTCCATGGGAATTACTTTGACTTCCCCGGAAGAACTCTTAAAAGTCTGCAGTACTCTAAAAAAACGCATACCAAAGGTATAGATGACATTGATCCCTATCTTGCCTCTCCAAATTTGTCCTTAATTACTCAACCACTAACGGCAATTATAAACTGTTCACTAATTAATGGTTTGGTTCCGACTAACATTAAGGCAGCCAAGGTCATACCTGTCTTCAAAAAGGGTGATAAAGATAGCCCAGCCAATTACAGACCAATTTCTGTACTGAACTACTTTGCTAAATATTTTGAAAAAATTGTCTATGATAGACTCAGCAATTACATTAAAAGCTTTAACTTGATTCATCAGTCTCAACATGGCTTCCAACAGGGTCATTCTACATACATGGCCCTATTAGACTTGGAGGATAGGGTTACCAAAGCTATAGACAATAATGATTACTCTGTGGGAATATTCGTCGATCTGGTTAAAGCATTTGATACCGTAGACCATGCTATTCTACTAAAAAAATTAAAAAATTACGGTATCAGAGGCCCACTATTAAAATGGTTTGACAGCTATCTAGCCAATCGCACACAGAGAGTTTGGAGTAATGGGGTCTTGTCGGATAGCCTAGGAATTAAATATGGGTCCCTCGGGGATCAAATCTTGGTCCTTTATTATTTTTATTATGTATCAACGACTTGGCAGATGTCTCCAAAACTCTTTATTTCATTTTATTCGCTGATGACACTAATATATTCCTTGCTCATCATTCCTGGCAATCCCTAATGGAGATTATTAACGCTGAACTAATCCTAGTCAATAATTGGTTCTCGGCAAACAGGCTCTCCCTTAATATAGATAAAACTAGCTTTATTATATTCAAGTCACATAGGAAAATCAAGCCCATTGACATCACCCTAGAAATTGCGGGAACCCCTCTGGCACAAGTGGAGACAACGAAATTCCTTGGTGTACTGGTGGATAGACACTTGTCCTGGAAAGACCATATTAACTACATTTCTTTGAAAATAGCAAAGAACATAGGAATCATTAAGAGGATATTCTACCTGCTTCCCACTTCCATTAGATTAAATTTATACTATACTCTGATCCTACCTTACCTTAGCTACTGTAATATAATTTGGGCAATTAATTATAACTCAAGGCTTCACAAACTAGTGATTCTCCAAAAGAAAGCAGTTAGACTGATCTTGGGAGCCCCCTATGGCACCCACTCTGGACCTATTTTTAACCACTTCCATTTATTAACTCTGGATCAAATAAGAACATTTCAAATAGGAATATTTCTCTACCGGTTTGAAAATAAGCTATTACCGGACTCGTTCAAGAATTATTTTGTTTTGGGTTCTCAACTTCACTCACACCTTACTAGGAATGCCCTCAATTACCGCCTTGATAGAGCCCGGACCAATGTAAGGGTCTTCAGTATAAAATTCTATGGGCCTAAGATTTGGAATAACCTGCCCCTTGACATACGTCAATTGGCTAATCCCTACTTATTTAAGACTCGACTACGTAGGCACCTATTGAACATCGACTGAGTTCCCTTCGTCAGAGGGATGGTTCATCCTAGTTCTCACGTATCTGGTTGCACACGATCGCACGTGGGTCTACCTTGGTTATCTTTAATTAGTTAGGTTAGTTAAGTTAGTTAAGGTACGCATACTATCCGTTTATATGTTGCCTCTATGTAAGTAAATTTGATGCCGATTGGCTCAACTGTATAAATACAGGGAAAAGAGGCTATTTTCTTTCACCATTGTCAGTCATATTGTAAATGTTACTGCTGCTTTATAGGTGACCCTAGTTAGCGGGACGAATATCCCTTAGGGGCCACCTTTTGTCACCAGTGACAACTCTGCTTATTTCTGTTTTACATTTACTGTACTCTGTCATAATTGTCATTTGGTTGCAATAAAAATCTTTGATTGATTGATTGATTGATTGATTGACTCATTGATTGATATATATATATATATATATATATATATATATATATATATATATATATATATATATATATATATATATATAATACACCTATACCTCCTCTTAATGGGTGCGTATATAATGCATCAATGTTTGCTCTCTGCTGAACAGGTGTTGATTAATCGGCATTGCATATAATTAGCTTTTTGTACAGGTAGGCCTATGTGTGTGCATCGCACGTGGTGGCGCGAAAGAAAATAAGCTGATGCAGTTTATTGAAGTGTGAACAATGTAGAGTGTAGAATACCACCGTGCTGTTTTGTGTGTGTGTGTTGAATTGAAAGAAGAAATATTTGAAAAGTTTACGAACTCTGTTCATGTGACAAGATCAGACTTGTTGTCCTCGAGACCGAGGTCTTGGACTCGAGTGCACTCGAGTTCGTTTTTAAAAGTCTTGGTCTTGGTCTTGGTCTTGAGACCAAAAGTCTTGGTCGTGGTCTTGAGGTTCAAGGTCTTGGTCTTGGTCTTGGTCTTGAGGTTCAAAGTCTTGGTCTTAGTCTCGCGAGACCAAGACCAAGACCGGCTGTCAATATGAACAGTCATTTAACAAAACTCAAGAATTTAAAAACTTATCAAACCTGTTTGCTTCATGACCAACGACATATACCTACGGACGGATACAAGTCTTGTTGATGAGGAAAACCCATCGGCACCAGCAATTAAGTTATGCTGTATACGAAAGCCCTGCCGAGACTTTTTTCTGAAGCCAGACGGTCTCATAAACCATGGGAGGATTTCAAAATGGCTCCCGATTTGTACAATTACATCCAGTGCTTGAAAAGTTGCTGTGTGTGCCAGCGACTTCAGCACCTTGCCATGGAGAGTATTTTTTCACATGGCGGAATTTTTATGAGGCCCACGTCCGTCCGTCACTCCGTTCCTCCCTCCTTTGGTCAGAAAATTCTGATCGAATTGTTTTTTTATATAAAATACAAAAGGCATTTGGAATAACATTTTGCATGAAGGACTTTTGTAAATACGATTTCGGAATTCTCTGCAGTGTGCATTTAAAGTGAATTTGCTTGAATAAAATTAACGACTCACTTTTCATTAAAATATTGACTCCACAATTTTTTGTGTAAGGAAAAGAAGTCTTGCCTGAATGGAATTTTTTGGGTCTTGGTCTCGGTCTTGGCCTTTAGGTTCAAAGTCTTGGTCTTGGTCTTTAGGTTCAAAGTCGTGGTCTTGGTCTCGAGGTTCAAGGTCTTGGTCTTGGTCAGTGGCGGCGCCAGGGGTGGGCTAGGGGGTGCTTCGCCCCCCCCCCAAAATGTGGTTCCCCCCCCAAAGCAAAAGCGAGAAATCTCTGAAACTTTGAATGCCCACTTATAAATAGCAGGCTCCATAGCACAAGAATTTCCCCAATTATTCTCAAAGAAATGATGCGTCAGAAACGTAGCTAGCTAGCCCACTGTGTATTGGCCCCTCTGATATAGATGACTAGCCTAGCACTCATCCATCATCCAGTTAGGGTTGTACAGGCCATCGCAATGTATGAGCTTCAAGGCTTGGCTGCCGCTTGACACATGACCTTGTATAGCAAGTTTTAAGGCCAGAAGATCTGCGCTCGAGGTAGCTGGCCTCTGCACTATATGCCTCCTTCGTCCCGCTCTCCCCACTCTCTCCACATATCTCTCTCCATCTCTCTGTCTCTGTCTGTCTGTCTGTCTGTCTGTCTGTCTGTCTCTCTCTCTCTCTGCATTTAGTAAACCAATACTTGTCGGTGGCCACGCACATAAGACCAATACAAGAAGACCAAGACCATTTTATAAATTTATATATATATATATATATATATTATTTAAAAATTTATATATATATTATTTATAAATTTATATATATTATTTATAAATATATATATTATTTATAAATTTATATATAATATTTTATATATGCCTAGTATTGCCTACGTCTGAACAAAATAAGGAAATTGTCAAGCTATTCCGAAGTTTTACTTATTTTAATTTTTACAACTCAATTACAAGAATGGGTAGTTGGAATTTAACAATTATTGAATTACAGGATGTGGGATTTCATTAAAGTGTAAAAAAAATGTTGTAATTGACATTAGACAGACAGAAAGAGAGAGGTCCTTTATTACTACAAACATTTCATACATTTACAAAACTAATAGCCAGACACACGTTGGATGGCAAGACTGCGAAAGGAGCCTTACAAAACTTATGGCTACAACCAGAGGCGTCTACCAAAGGTGGGGTTTGGAGAACGATCTTCATCGAACTTCAAAAGTGGGGGGTTGATATATTTTGGCCGAATGTAAGGGTTTGCATTTTTTCATGATATTTCTTTTGTCCCGTGTGATAATACAGCCTACATTAAGCCATTATCGGTTAACGCCTTTTTGTTCCACATGGGATCGAAATCCTCTTATGTTTCCATAACAGTAGCCAACGGTACAACAGAATACATACTGCACAGCAGCTCGTCTCCACTGCCGTGCAGTCCGTGATATCTACATTATCTCGTCTCCTGTACGAGCCTACGACCAACGGGTATTTGTGACGGCTTACGTGATCTACCGGCCAAACAGTTGGGGAGGGGGGACCCCGGGGGTGAGGACCGTGAGTTTGCTTCTTTAATGACACGGCGGCCTAGACTGGCAGAGTTCTCCGCTGCAACCTGCACGTGTGTGTGTTTGTGTGTGTGTGTTTGTGTAGATGTGTGTGTAGGTGTGTGTGTAGGTGCATGTGCGTGTCATCGCTCTGCTTGCCACACTTGCCTATCTCTGACCTGTCCAGTCAGTGTGTGGCACACACTTCAATTGAGTACATCTATAGGAGTAATAATAAAGCCTACGTTGAACTCGCGAATATATTAACGTGTTGCGAGTTGATTTAGATCACAGGTGTAGTAAATCAACTGCAGGATTATATCGTACAATCACTGGAGTCACTAAAACTTGATTATTTTGATGATTTATTCAGGGGCGGCGATAGTGGGGGAGGGGTCCACCTTTAACAGTGAGGGGGACACAGTATACAGTTGTCGCCCGATGTTTAAAGAAACTTTTTTATTGCTATTTTTGTTAAATAACTGCCAAGTGGAGACTTGATAACTGAGACCAGGCAGCTGACACGTCAACACGTTGCCACCAGCAACTAACAACAATTAATGAGTTTTTTTACATATAATTCTGTTTATATTGTTTCGCAATAAGTAACTAACTAATAAAAATCAGTTAAATTTAGATTTGAATTAGTTTGAATGTAATTATACAATTTTATGAAAATGCATAATCTACATATGCCGTTACAAAGTGCTTGCCCCTTGCTTTTTAAATGCATTTTTCGTGCACAAAAAAAGAGATCAAAAAATTAAATAGGCCTATTCAGCGTAGGGCTCTAGCCCCTCCAAACCTGAAATCCTGGCGCCGCCACTGGTCTTGGTCTTGAGGTTTAAGGTCTTGACAACAAGACTGGAAAAGATTGCCACGCACTAAATTCCCAGATAGCATACCATACCTATTAATAAAGGTAGAGTAAACAAAAGTATGGTTGAATCGAATCCTATATGTTCTTGTAGGTTTTAACCGAAATTGCACGATGGAAGCTGCTTAGCGATGCAACGAATCTGGTTGAAGCTGAACAGATAAGCTATGATATATTCCTTGGTCTGACCAGATACGCATCAGAAGAGAGAGGTTTCGCGCCGTGGAATCGCATATATTCCGGTATCGATTATATCAAAACTAGGATCCGCGATACGGCCAGCTTCAGTTATTTGCAGGTATCGTTTTATTATAATAATAATAATAATAATTATTATTATTATTATTATTATTATTATTATTATTATTATTATTATTATTATTATTATTATTATTATTCGTTTATTGACACGTTGGCAAACCGCATCATGGTACATGAACATGACTAATTAGACAAAATAAAATAAAAATTAAATAATGTTTTACTCGACAACCATAATCACATAAATTTGTAGCAGGTACCAGTTAGGCGACTATTTAAGGGCAAAGTACAAAACTCTGGGGATGAAGTTAGAGTCATCCTTAGGAGGGAGTTCAAAGTCATGCGGTCGTTTACGTAATTTGTAATGTCGTTCTATCTTAGGGGGGAATAGACCTCTTAGTACGTGGAATGGGTTTCGAGACACAGAGTCCAGCAAACTTCTATCCATCCGCTCCACCAGCTGTTCAAAACTTGGTAGGGAGTCGCAGAGGAAACAGGCCCTTTTTGCCCTCCGCAGAAATCTGTTCAACCTCTCCCGGTCCGCAGCTGAGGTCCTCCCCCACCAGGCGGACGACGCATACACCATACGAGAGACGGTGGTAGCTACAGCCACCCGGTGCAAAGGCACTGATGGAAGGCCTTGGGATATCAGGACCCTCAATGCATGCAGAGAGGCACTGCAGGAGGAAAGAACTGCATCCACATGATCTCCAGCCTTCAGATCGTCTCTAACGATCACCCCCAGGATTTTAAAGGTGATTTTAGGTTCTCAGAAGAAAAGTTAAGTGACTGAGCTGTGGCACCTCATGTTCCGATGGCCTATTGACTGTGAAAAATTGTACACTAGGGCCTACTTATTAATTCACAACCTTATGACTCCTTGTATCACTGACTATAAAGTGCCTCACTAACTGCCTACTTGATAACAGACTGACTGATTGACCGACCCACCAATCGAGAATTAGTAAGTAATCATGGTGCACGTGTGTTTGTTCTTCAGAGATACATACTGAACTTGACCACTTCAATCATGGATGAAATGCAGGTCCATGATGAAGGCAGCCATGTCAAAAAGTAAGAGCAACATAAAATCAAAAAATTGTTGTCATTCTTGTCCGCACACAATTGTGTCATTGAATCGTTGCTCGTAAACCCAGGAGACTGACCTCAGATCCTGTTACTAGATCATTCATGGTCATTATTGTTTCAAAAACATGAACTCGTGTAAAACATAGATATTAGAACCGATTTTTCTGCTTTTATTTTTTCCTCAAAATATCTCGTTATTTCACGTCTTCTTTTATTTTTTATCAAGTTTCTGTATATAACATTATTTATTTATTTACTGTCGGTTATCATTTTGTCCATTTCTTATTTTCATCTGAAATCCTTTACGTTGTCTCCGTACTTTCAAGGAATCGGCTAATTTACATCACCATTTAACGTCATTATTTTTTATAAATAGATAGCAGCTGAGTACAAGAAGCAACATTTATAGGCTAAAAGTTAGGCTATTTCTAAGTTATCCAAAATGCCGAAAAGATGGTACAAAGTCAAATTATTTTCTCCTTTCGTCTTTTCCGTTCTTTCCGTTTTTTTTAATTTCTTTGAAGAAACGACATTTTTGCGTTTTTTATTTACGTTTTCCTACGGTGCAAATCACACAGGAATGCGAATCTGAGACGCGTTTAGTCAGTCGCTAGGTGGAGTGTAGTTAGGTTTTGAGATGTTTGTAAGCCAATAAGAGATAACAAGTTTTGAGGCGTCTCTTGAGTCTTGAAGGAAGAATAATAGTGTGAGCTCCTAGAAACATTGGTACTGGTTTGTATTCCTTATAGGGCAGAAACATGGAATGCGCGAGGTATTGTTGCATCGTGGCTCAGCCAAAAGACACAGCAAGGTTAAGGATTTAAATTCATTTAATAGAAGATTCACACTGCACCGAGCGAGCCAGAGAATTCTGGATGTGTTGAAGCCTGTTGAATTCAAGATCTGAAGTGGTATAATCGAGGTGACAGCAGACAAGAAACATGTCCCATTGTCTTTGGTAAAAGTAGACCTTACATGACATATTGCCCTGATATGATAAAAAATCACATTTCCAGATGCCTAGTCTAGAAAGTAGTAGCTGGTGGCCAAGGGTATCGAAACCGCACTGACTTCGAGGCATACTGAGAAGTAAACATGCTACGCCTAGTGAGCATCGATAGATGATTGATAAATACTGAAGTCATGAGATGAAGTAATGTGTTTCTTAATCCGTGTGTGTGTGGAAGAGACCATTCAAGAATTTTTTAAATACTCTAAACTATAATTAGAAACTGGCTGTTGGTGTTCAGGTGAGGGTTCCTAACTAAAAGGCGTGACGTAGGAAGATTTAACTTATAGCATGATAGAAAACTGCCTTCGGTAAAAGACATGCATGCCAGTTGATTTTGGGGCACCTTGTAAAGGCAAGGCTGTGTTACGGCCATAAAAATTGCTGTGTTGTTGTTGTTGTTGTTGTTGTTGTTGTCGTTGTTGTTGTCGTTGTCGTTGTCGTTGTTGTTGTTGTTGTTGTTGTTGTTGTTGTTGTTGTTGTTGTTGTTGTTGTTGTTGTTGTTGTTGTTGTTGTTGTTGTTGTTGTTGTTGTTGTTGTTGTTGTTGTTGTTGTTGTTGTTGTTGGGGGTTGAGAAGAGGAAGAGGAGTAGGAGGAGGAGGAGGAGGAGGAGGAAGAAGAAGAAGAAGAAGACTGGGCTAGGGCTAGGGCTAGGGCTAGGACTAGGGCTAGGACTAGGACAAGGACTTGGACTAGGACTTGGACTTGGACTTGGACTAGGACTTGGACTAGGACTAGGACTAGGACTTGGACTTGGACTAGGACTTGGACTAGGACTAGGACTAGGACTTGGACTTGGACTTGGACTAGGACTTGGACTAGGACTAGGACTAGGACTTGGACTTGGACTGGACTATGACTATGACTATGACTATGACTATGACTATGACTGGACTATGACTGGACTATGACTGGACTATGACTATGACTATGACTGGACTATGACTGGACTATGACTGGACTATGACTGGACCATGACTGGACTATGACTAGACTAGATTATGTAGATTATGAATAGACTATGACTAGACTAGATTATGACTAGACTAGACTAGATTATGACTAGACTAGATTATGACTTGCTTTTGTAGCGTGGTTGCATTCGACATCGCCTTCATTGAAATTGTTAGTTAATAACAACAGTACATAAATAAATGCTTGCATTCATTAACACATATAATGCGTATTCGCTTTGCAACGCTTTTTAAGGCTGTTACGTCAAAAGATTATGTCGCTGGCGTGTTCTGCGGGTCACAGAGGATGCATAGAAAACACGACGAGGATATTTCAAGCCTGGATCAGAAATCAAACGTAAATTTCATAGCATTTGCTATATTTTATTCATTGATTTTGAGTTCAATGGATCATCATCGTCGTCGTCGTCATCATCGTCATCTTCATCTCCATATCTTCGGGCCACAGACAGCTTACGTAACTTTCATCTACGCCTGACAACTGTTCTCTTTGTCCAAGAGAGCCTACGTTAAATTGATGCCGACAATGCAATGTCTCCTTGTTTTCAAGATTTTCCTTAAAAAAAATCTAGAACGAACTTATGGCTTGAGAGTCGACGATCAGACAATTAGAATAGCAATTGATCTTCGTACTGACCTACTGGCTTATATTAATAATTTACCTACATCTCTGACATTACCTGTACAAAAGTACATGCGGCGTTCTGTTTACTGCTGATGGCTAGCATAATAACGACGAGTGTATTTGCCCGTCATAATTATGACGGCAGTGTATATCGTTGGTAAAAATGCTCTGATTGCCGTCGTCAAGACCGTCGTCAAGACCGCCGTCGTCAAGACGGTAATACTGACGTCACAAACGGTTTCACAATAGAACAGAAAACGTTTGTGACGTAGCGTCCTACGACGGACACACGTAAGGAAACTATATGTATAGATAATATTTTTTATAAGAAGACAAATTTATTTGTTCGCAAAGCCAATGAACTCCTACATGTAGTAAATAAACTGACCGTTTCATTATTATTATAATTGTTTTATTGTTGTTGTTGTTGCTGTTGCTGCTGCTGCTGTTGCTGTTGCTGTTGTTGTTGTCTTCATCAACATTAATTCATTCATTCATTCATTAATTCATTCATTCATATCGGTGTCGCGATCGAAGGTCGCCGTGTCGTGTGTTTGCCGTGTGTTGATGTCGACCCTCGACTGCTTGTTCTTTTACTTGCACTTTTATTTACGTGCCTAACTTTTCTTTAGAAGATTCACGACGAACTTTGTTTAATTAATAAATGAATTTAATTAAAGAAACAAATATATACACTAACTCTACGGGAACTTCCACGTAGTATTAAAGCGTTTAGTTATTAAATCGGACTATCTCAAATGTTGCTTCGTACAGCCTAACTACAGATCGTTCTTCGCGTCAGTCTCTGAATCTGACGGACTAATACTCTGCCGCCGCCGCTGGTCGCTCCTCTCGATGTTGATCGCTCGACCGTTGTTCTCACGTCGCGCTCGTCAGTAGTACAAGTCCCGTATTCTCCTTTTCCTTCCGTTAAGTAGGAACTTCAGCGTGCATCGGTCAGCCCCCTCCCCACGTCAAGCTATCGTCAATTAGTGTCAGATTGCTCTTCGAGCCGCGGGTCGTCGCTCGCCTGCCGCGCGGGCGGTGTCTGGTTACACCATAGCCGCGAGGTGTCCTATTACACCTTGGCTGTGTGGTGTCCGATTACACCTCGGCCTCGCTGCCTTCATTGTTGACCAAGTGGAGACTGGCTTTCGTCCGTCATCATTCTATCTCGACCGCCAACGACGCCTCCATCGTGATGATGATGACATCTCGTCGTTGTCGTCGATCTCCTCACGCGACAATCGGATATTTATAAAGTGCCTCTTCAGGGAGAACTACTCAGAGATGCTCCCGACTCCAGCACGGCTGAAATGAGCGGTCTTAAGGCGAGGAAAGAACGTGGAAGAAAAGGTTCTGGGAAGCAAGCGGAGAGCTAAGGGAAGGCTATTCCAGGTAAGAGGGCCCATCACCGAGAAACCGCGATGCTGCTTGGTAGAGGTAGGGGCAAAAGAAACTGTGAGTAAGTCCTGCTGAAAAGAGCGAAGGGATCGAGATCCCGCGTGCTCAGAACTCGCGGAGATAGAGCAGAGAAAAGGTCCAGCAAGCAGCGCCAGACTTGGTCAGCCAACCTATACGTGATACGCTGCTCAAGAGAGAGCCATTGTAGAACATCACGCATGTACACGTAGCTCGAGGCGTGGCCAAATTTGGGTATGCGGCTGATGAGGCGTGCAGCGGAGCGTAGGACCAGATAAAAGCACATCCGACGGCTAACAGGGAGAACTACATAAAGGGAACAACAAGAAGGTGACTGAAGTGGCTGATGCCGGGAGCAAAGATATGCTCTTGGTCTAAGGTGACATCAAGGTCGCGAACATCAATGGAGAAGGTGAAATGAGGGAAAGCAGCAGAGAGGTAAGCCATATCCAACTTAGATATGACAAAGGAGTGGATGTGACAAAGGAATGGATAACTGTGGATGTAGCAGATGGAGTAAGCGAGCGAGCGATAGTACGCAGCTGTCGCAGTTGGTAGAAGAAATCACGACTGAAGTGGCTGATGCCGGGAGCAAAGATATGCTCTTGGTCTAAGGTGACATCAAGGTCGCGAACATCAATGGAGAAGGTGAAATGAGGGAAAGCAGCAGAGAGGTAAGCCATATCCAACTTAGCCAGTTGCTGGCGGGTATCCAGCCAGATGAATTGGGTTTTAGAAGTGTTTAGCCGCAGCCGATTAGACGACATCCAGGTCTTCAGGACTTCCATTATCAGGCTCATGTTCTGAGCAGCCATAACAGCATCTGAGTCAGAGCAGTGCAAGTATGCCTGGACATCGTCAGCATACAACTGGGCCACGCGGCATATGGGGCTAGAAGCGCAGCTAGGTCGGTTGCGCAAATAAGATAGAGAAGGGGACCCGGGACTCGAGTACAGAATTTATTACTATTATTACTGTTATTATTATATTATTATTATTATTATTGCTGTTCTTGGTGTTATTATTATTATTATTATTATTATTATTATTATTATTATTATTATTATTATTATTATTATTATTATTATTATTATTATTATTATTATTGTTATTATTATTATTTTTTGCCCTGAGGTACTTAGTTCCACCAGGGTCTTAGATATTATAAGTGTGATCGAACTGGAGCGGTTACACTCTTCCATCATGGGCAGAGAACTGATAAACGCACCGCTAAAAGCCACATCATTGACATTCAAAGCGTTGGACCGTCACCGACAATTGTCGGAAAAGGAAGCTGGCCAGTGGTCTGTGTAAGATGGCGGCCAATGTCTGCAATGAGAGCCAGGCCTCTGTTGTTGATGGGGCCTAGCGTTTTCACGGCCAGCGGAACGAAGACATGAGTACTGAGGAGCGCGTTGTACTTTGTGTTCTTTTTGCTCTCAGCAACCTCGGCAGGCTTGTATGGACGTAGTGGGTAAGTAAGATGCCACGAGCGTGTCGACAACTGTGGCGTCCCACACAAGACTCCGACCCGCCCTCCATGGGACGAGAATAATGCCATCCGGTTTTCTGCCGTCCGTGCAGAAAAGGCCTTGTGGTTCCTTGACTGCCAAAAAACCGGCTTTTCTTAAGTTGTGGCAGATCAGGTCGTTGAGGGCGCTGTGGCGGGCCTCTCGACCGAAGCCAAGAGTATATGATAGGCCGTGTGTTCCTCTAGCGGTGACCAATGCGTCACTGGCGCATGTGTGGGGTTCGCAGATTTTGGCTCCCAAACGTAGGTTAACCGCCACTCTGACCGTCCGGGCCCCCTGAAGAACCCGCCGGAAATGTGCGGATGAGGTAACGCATTTCTGTTTCCGTGATCTGGATTGGTTTAGTCGTGGGCAGCGGAGGAGCGGAAGAACGATCCGGAGGAGGAGACAGATGTCTTGCTTGTAGTTCCGCCAATGTCTGGTCGCAGATTAGGGCCGGAGTCTCGCCCGAGCAGAGTATCTTTGCAGCTGCTTTGATATTTCCGTCTTCAAGCTTAGCCGAGACTGCAGCCGCGATGGACTCTGCATCGTTAAGAAATTTCCTGCTCCTCGATTGGTTTGGACGATGTTGGTCTGTTCCAAATATTTCGTCAGCCTTTGTGTGCCATTGATTGAAGAACTCTGAAATCCGTTTCTTAATGGAGGAAGTGAGGTTGTGACGTTTTCCTCCATGTCTTGGTTGTTCTAATATGGTGGCACCAAAGCTAAGTAGGCATCTGCAGTTGTCCAGCTATCCGATATGAGCCTATTGATGATGTTGGCTAGAAAGGTGCATGCACTCGTTATGGCTCCTTTCGGTATCTGTCTAATGAGTTTATTATGTAGAGTTGGATGTTGCATGTGGTCACTGGTGCTAATTTTAGTTGGATTTTGAGTGCTAGCATCCATTGGGGTTGAGTCGTTGGTCGTAGCTCTGTCCGTCATCGGTGGAGAAGGATGAGAAGGGTTAGACTCAATCAATCAATCAACGGAATTTATATAGCGCCCCTTCAAGGCAACTACTCAGAGACTGAGTCGTAGGGTGACATGGTTTGTCCAGTTGGGACGCTGAGATTGGGAGCTCGTTGGAGCCTGTGTAGGGGTCTGCCTGGGGCCACGTAGATGGACTTTGCCGTCCTTAATGTGGAGTAGTCTGGAGGCATGGCAGACACTGCATATGCCACGAACCCTCTGCGAAGGGTTGGTAGATGTTGAGCGGTGGGGAGTAGAAGACTCTGGTTTGCTCAACTGCCTCCCCTGTGAGTGAGATGGAGTGTCATAGTCACCGTCGATCTGCCTGCAGAAAGCGCTCCTTCGTTCGCGTTATAAACTAGGTCAGCTGTGGGCGTTACCGCTGGCCGACTGGTGTAAAATCGGCCTTAAAGTGGTAAAGAAAGAATAAACTCACCTGACAAAGGTTGGAATTCACTCACGACTCCTGAATCTTTCGTGAAAACAGCCTAATTCCTTTACGCTAGGGCCCTAGGGCAGAGACCGAAAAACATGGAATTAAAACCAAGTTGCTGACATTTACTACAGTTGACTCTTGCGAGAGGACCGTTCCAGAATATCATTATTATTATTATTATTGTTATTATTATTATTATTATTATTATTATTATTATTATTATTATTATTATTATTATTATTCTAGAATTATAAAATTACTACTATTATTAATTGGGCTCCCTAATGTTCGGCTGTCTCCTGTGCAATCCGTGTTGAATGCTGCAGCTAGACTTATTGCCCGCTTACCACGATACTCACACATTACCTCCAATATGCAAAATGAATTTCACTGGCTCCCTGTCCTGTTTCGAATTAGATTCAAGGTCCTTCTTCTAGTCACTTTATCCCAGTTAGGCTTAGCGCCTATATACCTTTGTGAACTGATGAGCAAACCAATCTCTTCAAGATCCTCTCTCCCCCTTCGTTCTGCTGACCGATTGGACTTGTTTGTACCTCGGTCGCGAACCTCATTAACGCAGCATCGGGTCTTTGCTTGGGCTGGTCCTTCACTGTGGGATGAACTCCCTTCTGTGATCCGGAGCAAGATCCTCGGGGCGTTTTCACCAGCTTCAATTAAATGCTTAAAGACCTTTCTTTTTACACGAGCATATATCACGTTGAGAGCGCTTCTGAATAGCTCTGCTGCGAGGAGCGCTTTACAAATGTCTATAATTATTACATTACATTACATTACATTACATTAATAATAATAAATCGTTCCAGAACTATCTTTTATTTTCTAAAAACTTTCCCAAATCTTGAGGGGACATTGCAAAATTTGGAAACTAATGATAACAACAATATTTATTATTATTAGTGAATGCAGTCGTAGAAATTACATGTATTTTTTATTCGAGGACGGCTTGATAAACTTTCTCCGGTATTGTAGGGAGAATGCCATTCCCGTGAACATCAGGCGAGAAGTATATTGCACTGTTATTGCTAACTCTGTGCTCGAGTCCGAATGGAACACTGTCTATGAGAGATTCAAGGTGATGCCAAAGGGTGACGAAAGAGAAGATCTGCGAAATGCTCTGACCTGTTCCAGAAATGCAACGATTCTGAAAAGGTCAGTTGCGACCATATCTTACACTTTTACTATGGTTCAGAGTAAGCCATCCCAAAGACCAGCTATTGCTAAAATTTAGTTGGAGTTAACTAACATTCAATTACAGTTTCAATCTATTGACAAAAGTTGGTAGGCTAATTAATGCTGTGCAGCCAGTTATCTGACGGAGATGGGTGTGATTAAATCAACTCCGTGTTTTCTCTTTTAAATATTACTTTACCGATTAGATGACGTGGCAGCGTATGAGAAGTTAGTTTAGATCAGACCACTTATTGCGCGTCTTCATAGTTGTAAGCTACGTGGTTCTGCATTGGCCTGAAGACTTTAAGAACATTTTGCGGTGGATGGGCCGAGCACATGGAATAACCTTCCATCAGATCTGCGTATTCTTTCGAGTAGGGATTCTGCATACCCTTTCACAAGTACTTAAAAACTCTTCTAAATCGACAGGGTTGGTTTCGGAGCGCCCTTGACTTGGAGGGGCGCTACGTAAGCGTTCTGAATGTATGGATGAACAAGCATGGACAACTGAGCCAACTGATGCTTCCTTTCTGTAACATGAGTTTTTCTTGATGTCTCTTTAATGAACGTTTGATTCGGGTCATTACAGGTTGTTGGAGTATGTCATAAACGGAACAAAGGGGATAGGTTTTTCCGAGAGCTTGAACACCATCGACGCTATTGCTTCGAATCCACACTCAGAAGATTGCGTTTTTAAATGGTTGAAGCTCAACTACACAGACATCGACAAAGAGTAAGCCTACTTGTCAGTCCAAAGTTCGTCTCAGAAATGGTTGAAAATCAGCTGCCCGAATAGAAAATTTTTTAATACTGTGATGCCGTTGAAACTTGGTGCTTGCGCAAAGCTCCACTTTCTTACCCAGCACAAGATAACCTGATTTGTCGGGCAGTACGAGTGCCACTGCAATGTAATGTAATTTAATGTTTTCTTATATAATTTATTCTAATCCACGTGTAAGGTGCAGGAACATGACCATCTAGAAAGGCGCGTCTTGAGATTAGCTGAATCTGTGTATTCTCCATCGGCCGAAAGAGTTTGGAGATTCGGCGGAAGATAGTTCACGAAAGATGGTCGAGGAAGTGAGAAGTGCTTGGGTCGCCGTACGGCAGTTTCGGTGGAGGCCCCCGGGATGCAGAAGACAGAGCTTCCTCTTCAGTGTAATCTTCCACCGCTACGACTTTTGCAGGTCGGCCAAAGCAGAGGATCATAATTTGAATTTGCCTTTAAAAGGAAGCCTACGCAATGTCTAGGCTATTTCATGCAGTTTCATACTTGCAAGAATTTGGCTCAGGTCACTGACGTATAAGATATTACAGCAATCTTGCGAGAACGCAGTTGCACTATTCGATGCGTGTTACGCTTATCGAGGGGACAAGAGTCGCGGCTGCATCAAGGAACTAACCTCAACGCCATAATTGGCTGCGGTATACCACAGGGAAAAGTACGGTACTTTCTAGTTTCTTTATCAACCTTTATACTACGCAGCTTGGTTGTAGACAGGGTACACTGAGTTGGGCTGACCGCTCACTGAATCACCCTTTCTATTATGTTGATGACATCCAGCCTCTGATATTTGTTCAAAGGTCCTCTTCTACTCCTTCTTTGCAACCGCCTTTGTCTTTGTTTTTATATAAAATAGCTTAAATTATATCAGTGTGCTTCTGTTGAACCGCTGTAGAACCGAATCGATCTTCGAGCTCAAATCATCAGTTGCACAAGTTAAAACTGGCCAACTTCTCCTGATTCATCTAAAGGAATCAATTGTCACTCTCACTGTGTAGTCGCGCAATTTTGGCTTCATATTTAATTGCAACATGTCTTTCCCAGAGCATTTTTAAGGCACTTTCAAACCTGTTCATCATCGAATACCAGATATCTGCAGTAGACAACCTCGCGTGCCTAGAAATTTCTTTATTCCGCTGGCTAAAATACTCTCGTCTGTAGTCGTTTCTAATCGTCTTCATTGCTCTAACTTACTTTTCGACAGAGTCACAAAGACAAATCCGCGCATATTATAGATGCTTCAGAACTCGCGACAGGTCAAGCTTGGCAGAAATTTCGAGTAAATTCTGTAAATAGTGAGTCCTAATTTGTCAGAAATGTCGAGTAAATTCTGTAAATAGTGAGTCCTAGCTTGCCGGAAATTTCGAATGAATTCTGTAAATAGTGAGTCCTAGCTTGCCAAGACACTTATATGGCCAGTGATGATGTATGGCTGTGAGAGTTGGACAATCAAAAAGAGGGAGGAGGATAGAATAAAGGCATTTGAAATGAAATGCATACGAAAAATCCTTGGAATATCATGGACGGAGAAGAAAACAAATGAATGGGTACTGGAGACGGCGGGGGTGGAAAGGAACCTATTGGAATCAATCAAAAGAAGAAAGATGTCATACTTTGGGCACATAATGAGGAAACAGGGGGATTGCCTAGAGAAAGAAATTATGCAGGGAACGGTACCGGGAACAAGAGCAAGAGGAAGACCAAGAAAGAAGTGGATGGACAACATTGGCGAATGGTTGGGATTATCAACAGAGAGGTTGCTGCGAGTAGCCGAAGACAGGAAAGGATGGAGAAGAATCGTCTACAATGCGACCAACCCTCGTATCGAGGACGGTTAAAGAGAGAGAGAGAGATTGCCAAGAATATCGAATAAACTCTGCAAACAGTGAGTCCTAACTTGCCAGAAATGTCGAGTAAATTCTGATTATAGACATATAATCCACGGACGACAAAGAAGACAATCATCCAGCAACTTGGTACGGTACTTAACAAGCACAATGCAGTGTCTACCTCTCTTCTCTTTATCCCTTGTCTGATCCCATTCAGTCCTATTGTTTCGCCTGCCGCAAACACATAGTGTAAAACACATTATTGTAGTTTTGAACTTATTTTCTAAAAGATCGAGCGTTCTCGTATAAGATGGGTTCCTCCCCTTTAGAGTGCTGAAGAAAGGGCGAAGTGCATTAAGGCGATTGTTTCTCGAAGGACTTCTAAGGGGCTAATCCCTTAATCAACTAAGGAACCACTGAAGACGGAAAACGACAATTCGTTAACACTTCTTATTTGAAGCCAAGTAATCACATATAAATCCAATGTACATCCACAGAATCGATAACCAAAATGACCACTTACTCCAAACAGAATAGCGCTTCACATTAAAGATCCAATGAGAAATTTACGAGCAAACGGACTTGCAATTCCACGAATTTACACTACCAATCCTTAATCACTAATCGAATTATAACTACCTCAAAGTTCTTCCTGCGTATGCCTCAGTAACGGACGATAGTTTTTCTCACTTGTCACTTTTTTTCGCTGTCTTCTAGTGACGGCTGACGGCCCTTTTTGTACCTTCACCGCAGGCCTCAGAGTTTGAGATTAGACGTTGTGCTGTGAAACTCTACTTTATTGATAATACTTGAACTCGTACATACATGCAACGGCTAGCTAAGTCAGAGCGCGTAAGGCCGCGATGCTGCTATAGATAGTGTGCTTAGAGTCCGAGTGCCATCCGGCTGTTCTACTGGGCGTGGCCAACGCTATCCAATCTGGTCCCTCCACATTTCCTCTTTTCAGTGTCCGTACCTAATTCTAACAAGCTCACTTTCAAAACCACTTCTTCAAACTAGTTTCTCTACAAATATAATTTATTCTTCTCTTTTCAGTGTCCATACCTAATTCTAACAAGCTCACTTTCAAAACTACTTCTTCAAACTAGTTTCTCTACAAATATAATTTATTCTTCTCTTTTAGGTGTCCATACCTAATTCCTGCAAGTTCACTTACAAAACTACTTCTCCAAACTCGCTTCTCTACAAATCTACTTAGCTTCTCTACCAAACAACTTCTTCATTTTTGGTCACGCATCCGTGCGTGCTGTCCCGTGCTCGCAACGCACAAATGTTCTCCTCGTCTACTGTGAAGAGGCGCAGATCTCTGCAGGCCTGGAGCCCAAGAATGAGCTGTTCGTGTCTTTTCGCGACGAAGAAGTCTAGACGATGTGTCTGTTGCGTTCGCGGATGCTCGACGGGGAAGGTGATTATGCCGATGGTTTGTAACTCCGTCCGGTCAAACATGCGGAGCGTTGTGGACGCGGGGCGGACGTCCTGCCTCCGCCCAGAGTACGGAAGATGTCCTCTGGCAGCAGATTGACGGTGGCGCCACTGTCCAGCAAAAAACATATTGGTTGATTAACGACCTGCAGGCTGCTCTTTGGTGTGTCCAGCGTCAGCAGCTCTTCGTCTGTTTCCTCGGCGTTCGTCTTACCGATGTGGCCTGCAGATCGACTCGAAGTGCGACTTTTTATTGCAGCGGGAAACGTTCGCGTCGTGGTTCGTGGCGTCGGTCGCAGTATTCACATCGGTTCAGGCTTACCTTTAGAGCCTCAGGCGCTGTCGGGCGCGACCGGCGTGACCTCGCTGTCGGCGCATGGCGGAGAGCTTGGACTTGATCTTGTGCCGTCATTGCTCGCCATTGTTGGCCGGCTGATTCGCTGGCTTTGCATACATCTATGGCCTTCTTCGGCGTCAGCTCTCCGATTTGAAGGAGCTTGTGGCGCGTAGCATCGTCCTTGATACCGACAACCACGCGGTCTCGGATCAGCGACTCTTCCACGGCCTCAAATTTACAGGATTTCGCCATCCTTCGGATCTCACCGAGAAACGTGTCGAAACGTTCGCTGGGCTCCTGGACGCGCTGATATAAAAGACAGCGTTGATACGTTGATAGCGTTGACGGCTCCCACACAGAACGTCTCGAATGCGTCGATGATTTTGCAGATGTCTTTCTTGTCCTCTGCGGGAAGAGCCAGGCTACGGTAGGTGTCGTAGGCCTCGACGCCCAAACACGTTAGGAATACAGCCGCTCGTTTCTCGGCGCTGGCCTCCGTCAGGTCGACCACTAGCTCGTAATTTTATTACCCCGCGCACGAGTAAATCAGCATCATCATCCTAGCGACCTCCGCCCGAAGCCTTTCGGTATCCTGGTAGTTAGAAAAGAAAGAAAGAAGTAGAAGAACGTCAGGAGTGGAGGATGGTTCGCTACATTGTTTTCTATAAATTCGAGCGTTCTCGCATAAGACGGGTTCCGCCCCTTCAGAGTGCCGAAGAAAGTGCGAAGTTCGTTAAAGCGAATGCTGCGGTTTCATTTGAATGAACTAGTTCATGTGATTTCATTTTGACTTAGAAGGAAAATCAAAATGCATTTTTACCGAGATGTGTTTGTTATTGATCTTTTCTTGTGTTCGTTAGAGCTAGGGAAATTCTCTTCCTATCTACGATCTTTGCTACAGCTTCCACCGCCAGGACAATTGAACGACGTCAAGAAGTTTGTGCTAACCAGATCTTATATTCATTTTTGTGTTAACCAGATATAATATTCATTTTTGTTTTTACCTCATCTAATTTTCATTTTTGTGTTAACCTGACCTAATATTCATTAACTTCTTGACGCACAGGATAACAGGAGACATCATGACTAATCGTGTAGGGGGTACGTTACAGATTTTCGGTCGTCAAAAGTCAAAATGAGTCAGAAGCAAATAAAACACTAATACAAATGGAAAGTTGCAATATTTTATGTCATTTCCATCTTTCGCCATTGGGGAACAGTAGCCGGGAGTGGGTTCGAGCTTACTTTGAGACGGTTATTGCCTACTGTAGGGACCTTGAAGAAATCTTTTACTCGCAATTGCTCAGCGCCATCGATTGATGCTTGTCCATTATATTGTGGCGCTTAAGAAAAGCGTAATTATGATGATATTCCTTAGTGACCTGCATCGCACTAGGTCAAGGAAACGCCAGTGTGAACAGAAGAGTAGGCCTAACTATAGGGCTATCTGGAAATTTAAACGAAGTGACTAGCGGACCGCCAGGCGGCCCGCAAGTTTCGAAAAACTAGCGGACCGCCAGTCACGTGTAAGATGTCACGTGATTCGAGAACTTGGCTACTTTCATAAGCAACATGGCGGCCGTAACTGACAGTTTCATTTATGTTGGTCAAATTTGTTTGAACCGAGTAAGTTTAGTATTCTTACAATGCGTGACGTCAAGACGTTATAATCCAAGAAAAAGTATGCGCAAAAGAAGGCTGCACGAGCCAAAAATGAACAGCGATATTTCTCGCTGCGATTATGCTGCACGAAGCGGGGCCTATGGCCGCAGAAAGTATAAAAACAAGGACAAAGCAAACGTCCCGACTGGGGGTCTTTCAGTGACAGGTTTCAGACGTTTAGGGTTAGTCTTAGGGTTAGTGTAGCCAATGTTTTGCTCCAAGGAATTGCATTCGAAAGGGCTTCTGGCGGAATCACGTTACTGGCGACCCGCTATAGTATTTGAAATTTCAGGGCCGCCTGACGGACCGTCACAAAATATCGTATTGACTAGCGGACCGCCAGGCGGCCCGCAAGTTTCGAATACTAGCAGGCCGCCTCTCGGTCAGCGAAATTTAAAATTGCTCAACCAGGTAGTTATCTCTAAAGCTTATCCTTTAACGGCGCAGTAAAACCGATCGCTCCCAAATATCTTTATTAATAATAATGGTAATAATGGTAATAATGGTAATGGTGGTGGTGGTGGCGGTGGTGGTGGTGGTGGTGGTGGTGGTGGTGGTGGTGGTGGTGGTGGTGGTGGTGGCGGTGGCGGTGGCGGTGGCGTTCTAAATCTCTAAAAGCCTCAGGTTACACTTCGGGCGGCAAAAAAAAAAAAATAATAATCGTAATATCTTCAAACTGACAATAACGCAGTATGATAACAAATCAGTATGAACGGATGATCACAAGTTATTACAGGAATTTAACTGTACACGGCAGCCATGCAAGGCGCCCATCACGTCCTACATCTCATTTTAGCAAACGCGCCATCTCGCGAATGAAAGGCTGAGTGGACCTAAATTTGGGAGGGTTGCGGGAAGTGAAGATCTCGGCGGCAACTAATCTTAAATTTTTTTAAGTCCTTTGAATCAGAGGTTCTTGATTTACAGTACAAAAACCATTTCTTATACTTTGGTCACATCACCATTAACACTTATTTATACTACATTGGCAGCCTATGTTTGACTTAATGCGTATGTTTCTATAAAACTGTGATGCTTATAGATTCTTAACTTCCTGAACAACTGCCCATTTGTGGAACGGCTAGCAATACCAATATATCTCGGGATCATGGATAAAAACATCCGCTGGATGGACAAGAACTTGGCGAGCATAGTCAACTGGCTGCAACAAAACTTCCCTTACAAATATTCTGGATGATCGGAAAAGAAACTACGCGAACAAGCAATGGTTTCGATTAGTAGACCTGTTAGTTGTAAACAATATAACTACGTTTAGCAAAACATCTTGTCACAGTCACGACCGGTTGCAAATAATAATAAAACAACCAAATAGCGTCTGCTCGTCTAAACCTATTTATCAGAATAAAATATCTGCAATCACATTCGGTTGTTATACTGATCACCAAACGTTTTATTTTGTGTGAACTCAGAAGGAATAAAGTCTTATAATGTCACCCACCAATACCCATTTGACAAATAATACAATGACCCCACATAAAACATTACCTGGATGTTAAAATTCAGACATGAGCATTCGTGGATTTATGTATTTGAACATTGTTTTAATTTTGTGATTTGAACATTGTTTTAATTTGTGGCGCCTTAAGGAACTCTCACAGGCGATGTGTAATTCTCCTAAGTTAGTTAATGTAGGCCTTTCTTGAGTAGAAACTCTTAAATTGTCTTGAAACTTTTCATTAAGACTACGAGTCATATAATGCAAGATAGAATTCATAAACGTTTTTAGTATTGCGCAGCAATGTTATTAGGCTTATTAACTTGCTAGGCTTACTGATGCCTAAAGAACTTGAATTGCAATTCTGTCCAAACTAATATGGAGTATTTCCCCGTCGAGGTGAGATTAAGTTTAAGGTCCTCCTCATGGAGAGAGTCTCATTTGTCGGCAATGCACCCGCAGACATCAGGGAGCTCCATACTCCAGTTTCGAGTCAACTGAGTAGGCAATCGTTGCGCTTTGTTACTTAAGGAGACATGCAAGTCCCGGGGGAGGGGTGGGGGAGAGAGAGAGGGGAGAGAGGGGGAGAGGGAGAGAGAGAGAGGGAGAGAGACAGAGAGAGAGGAGAGAGACAGAGAGAGAGGAGAGACGGAGAGAGAGGAGAGAGACAGAGAGAGAGAGAGGAGAGAGACAGAGAGAGAGGAGAGAGACAGAGAGAGAGGAGAGAGACAGAGAGAGAGGAGAGACAGAGAGGGGAGAGAGACAGAGAGAGGGGAGAGAGACAGAGAGAGGAGAGAGAGAGAGGAAGGAGAGATAGAGATAGATAGATGGATAGATGGATAGATGGAGAGATGGAGAGATGGAGAGAGAGAGAGATAGAGAGAAGAGAGATAGAGAGATGGAGAGATACAGAGATAGATAGAGAGATATAGAGAGATATAGAGATAGATAGAGAGATAGATAGAGAGATAGATAGAGAGATGGAGAGATAGATAGAGAGATAGATAGAGAGATAGATAGAGAAATAGAGAAATAGATAGAGAGATAGATAGAGAGATAGATAGATAGATAGAGAGATAGAGATATAGATAGAGAGATAGAGAGATAGATAGAGAGATAGATAGAGAGAGAGAGAGATAGATAGAGAGATAGATGGAGAGAGAGATAGATAGAGATAGAGATAGAGATAGAGATAGAGATAGATAGAGATAGAGAGAGAGAGATAGAGAGAGAGAGAGATAGATAAAGAGAGAGATAGATAGAGAGAGAGAGAGAGAGAGAGAGAGAGAGAGAGAGAGAGAGAGAGAGAGAGAGAGATATATATATATATATATATATATATATATATATATATATATATATATATATATATATATATATAGAGAGAGAGAGAGAGAGAGAGAGAGAGAGAGAGAGAGAGAGAGAGAGAGAGAGAGAGAGAGAGAGATATAGAAAGAGAGAGAGAGAGAGAGAGAGAGAGAGAGAGAGATATATATATATATATATATATATATATATATAGATAGATAGATAGATAGATAGATAGATAGATAGATAGATAGATAGATAGATAGATAGATAGATAGATAGATAGATAGATAGATAGATAGATAGATAGATAGATAGATAGATAGATAGATAGATAGATAGATAGATAGATAGATAGATAGATAGATAGATAGATAGATAGATAGATAGATAGATAGATAGATAGATAGATAGATAGATAGATAGATAGATAGATAGATAGATAGATAGATAATGTAGATAGATAGATAGATAGATAGATAGATAGATAGATAGATAGATAGATAGATAGATAGATAGATAGATAGATAGATAGATAGATAGATAGATAGATAGATAGATAGATAGATAGATAGATATGTTTATTCAGACGATAGTGATGTATACGCTAGGACCCAGTGTCCCGGTTGACAAACGCCCTCTGCCTCATGGGCTACCATTTATATAGACTGTAGGTCTACATTCCTCTGAAGACTGGCCACACTCTGGCAAGGTGATTATAATGACCAGTCCAGACTGGATCGGAATGCATCTTATAGGCCTTCCCCTACACACACAAACATACAGTACATATTGAGGTTCACTAGGTCAATAAGTAAAAACAGTAGCGTTTATCTCGCCGATGTCTAATGCACAAGGCATCACCATAAATATCTTGATATATACATATGCATAGATACATATATACAATTGTACATACAGGGGCGTTACTTTGCTGTAAAAAGTGGGGGTTCCAATTTCTTGCATACACGAAACAAGGCGGAGACTGCGATCTTTGGGAAGGCACAATAATAAAATATTGATTGGCACTGTTCAAAAAGTGGGGGGTACGGTACTCCCTAATCCAAGAACTGGGGTGCGGGTACCCCCACAAATTATGCCTATGTGTACATACATGAATATACACATAATGAGGTCAATTAGGTTAATTATAAGTAAAACCAGTAGCGTTGATCTCGTCGATGTTTAATGAACAAGGCATCACCATACATACATACGTCACGTGCATACAACATCATACTTACATACGTACATACATACATGTATACATACACATATATATATATACATTTTTTCAACTGAATGTCATTACGTCTATTGGGGTGCAATAAACGATTTGAATTGAATTGAATTGAATTGAATATAAACACACATACACGACAATGTGAATACATACGTAGCCTACATATACATAATGTACCACAATGCAACATTTTAAGGAAACCAGATGCATCTTTAAAACTCTAGTGATAGACTTTGATCAGTGTGTAGACTGACGTCATATCTACTGTTCGTGTACTGAGTTTTTGGATAGTTGAGGAATGTTTATGGATGTAAACTTCATCGTGTCCTTCACTGAGTGGATAAGGCGAATCGGATTAGCTAGCCTACGCGTTTGGATCACTGCCAGATGTGCATAAACTCTTAGTTGTTTAAAGACTGGCTCAAATGTTGACCGAATACGCTAGTATGTCGATAATTGAGTCAGCAACCGAAGCTACTTGATGCAGTCTCCAGACAACGATGCGGCAGTGAGTGGTTTCGTCATCAGTCTGATTGACAGATATTAAGCAAGAAAAGGAAGAATTTCGTTTTCTGATGCACGGTGCAACATGGCGAAGATACCAGGTAATAAGGTCTGATTAAAACTAAATACTTCTATTGTTTTTTCATGCATTGTATTGTATTGTGTCTAAACATTTATAAAGCGCCTCTCACGGTGTTCGCTCCCAGTGCGAAAGACCCAGTGAATAGAAGTAGTTTTAAGACATCACATCGAGGCACTTGGGCCACCAGCTAATAAAGAGGCTCGTGTCAATAGAGGTAGTTGATTCCAAAGAGCAGTGCCAGTGCAAGACAAGGCTTGAGTTTTGGCCATAGTGGTTCTGGCTCGTTGGACAAAAATATCATGGCGGTTAGGCGATCGTAATGGACGGAGGGAAGCAACTGAAGCTTGACGACTACCCCGAATAAATTTCATGTAGGCCTACGTACCTCCGTTCAAAGGTTTTGTATTTACAGAGAGTTAACCGTTTACTCCTCTCAACATCGCTGCCGTTAAAGCTTTTAACTGCACTGCCTTGGCATCCTATGTTTAAATGTGTGCATGAGTTTATATTAAATAATAATATCTGTAGGTCGCTGAATTCTTGGATAACTACTGCTGTATTGAAGAGGATGGCAAACGGAGAATTCTCCACGTCATCGATAGAAACATCCGTTGGATGGACAAGAACTTGGCCACCATAACCAAATGGCTCAAGGAAAACGTGCCTAACTAACCTGGAGGATAGGAAAATAATTGAACGAACAAGGAATTGTTTCGGCGATTGTTATGTGCAGTATACTATACAGTCATGTAATGTTTAACATAATCTGTTGCTCAATTTTAAGCATTAGGCTATACCAGTTTATGTGATATACATTGTGATAAGCTTTTCTGTAGCAACGACACACTATGGTATCAGTTAATGTAAGAATAGCAGCATTGTCAGTGCGCTAACAATTGTTATTTTACACCAAAATGTGACAACTTATTACAACATTTAAGTATCTCAGTATCTCCTATTTGTCCGATTTCTAATCAGATTCGATTGTTTCGTTGATCATCATAGATTGTCACTAGGGTGAACTGAAATTGAGTAAATCTGATCCGTCATCCATCAACACCCTTCACAACAGAAATGAAATATACTGTTATCCGGATGTATTCAATTCAAAATCTCAGAGTTAGTAAATGTAGACCTACTATTGATGAGATACAAATGGATTGTCTTCAGTTTTTTTTTATTAAGAAGACAAGTGGTGTGATTCACAGGTTTGTTTATGTATCACAATTTATTGGGTTAGTAAATACAAACTTTACATGCTTATTAGACTTTTTTATTTCACTAGAAACTGGAACTATATTCTCGTCCAAATTCATGTAATGTGGTTTCCTGTACATATAGACTGACCTTCTGTGTTCCATCGGACTCGCCACATATTTTGACGCAGTGTTACTTAACGTCAGTGTTAGTTAATGGCAGTGTTTCTTAACGCCAGATTTACTTAACACCAGTATTACTTAACGTAAGTGCTATTTAACGCCAGTGTTACTTAACGTCAGTGTTACATAACGTCAGTGTTACTTAACGCCAGTGTAACTTATCGTCAGTGTTAGTTAATGCCAGTGTTACGTAACGTCAGTGTTAGTTAAAGCCAAACGCCAGTGTTACTTAACGTCAGTGTTAGTTAATGGCAGTGTTACTTAACGCCAGATTTACTTAACACCAGTATTACTTAACGTAAGTGCTATTTAACGCCAGTGTTACTTAACGTCAGTGTTACATAACGTCAGTGTTACTTAACGCCAGTGTAACTTATCGTCAGTGTTAGTTAATGCCAGTGTTACGTAACGTCAGTGTTAGTTAAAGCCAAACGCCAGTGTTACTTAACGTCAGTGTTAGTTAATGGCAGTGTTACTTAACGCCAGATTTACTTAACACCAGTATTACTTAACGTAAGTGCTATTTAACGCCAGTGTTACTTAACGTCAGTGTTACATAACGTCAGTGTTACTTAACGCCAGTGTAACTTATCGTCAGTGTTAGTTAATGCCAGTGTTACGTAACGTCAGTGTTAGTTAAAGCCAAACGCCAGTGTTACTTAACGTCAGTGTTAGTTAATGGCAGTGTTACTTAACGCCAGTTTTACTTAACGCCAGTATTAGCCTACTAACCGTCAGTGTTACTTAACGTCAGTGTTAGTAAACGCCAGTTTTACATAATTCCGGTGTTAGTTAACGCCAGTGTTACTTAACGCCAGTGTTACTTAGCGCCAGTGTTGCTTAACGCCAGTGTTACTTAACGCAGTGTTACTCAACGCAGTGTTACTTAACGCAGTGTTACTTAACGCCAGTCGTTCGTTCATTCATTATTCATTCGCTCTTTTGTTCAGACTTTCATTTGTTCATTTTGCTCCATCATTCATTCATTGTTTTTGGGTTTTAAGTATTATTTTCTAATTGCTTATGTCTCAAAAGTATAGAAAATGGCTATTATTCCCTACGAACTTTGTTTTTGTGACCAGAACAGTGATATTCTGAAATTGACCTATTTTCCAGAACATTCAAGATGAATTCAGTGCTGAGTAAACTTGGAGTAACTGCTAGAACTTTCGAGAATATCCTAGAACGTCCTGAAACCCCTTCTAGAAATTTCCTGAAATATTAATAGCAGTATAAATACAGTGGCCTTAAGCCCATCAGTTCAATTTAGTTCTAGCTGCCTTTAAGTGGATACATATCTGAGATGGCATCAAGACGTTGCAAGCACTCGACAGACGCAATTTGCTGTCTGCGGTCAATTTATCAAGAGATGAGTGAAAAAGGACTCTGTGGGAGGATCTGCCAAGGCATGTGAAGCCTACAAGGCATATTTTGGCAGCCTGTTGGCGATCAAGACAAACCCATTTCACCTGCAAGCACTGCAAAAAATGCAGGAAGGTAAGATGGACAATTAAACTCGCTTAGTTGGTGATATTTTTCTAAGTTTTAAAAGTTTAAAATGTTATTTAAAAATTTTTGAAAATGTTCAATGTTATTCAACTCAGATATGAAATATTTTGCTCGAATGTCTAACTCATTAGTCATGGGTGAAATACATTTATTTTGCTATGATCACAATTTTCCTTTCTTCTTTGCAGGATGGTACAGATGGGAAAAGAAAGTCAAGAAGGTTGCAATCCCAAGAATTTGACAAGAACTCACTGACTACTCAAGCAATTGCTACTTCTGCATGGTGGATCCTTCCAAACGTCGGACTGGCAAGTGAGAACCTGCTATCACGTATCCGGACCTTCCTTCATCCATTGCCCCGGTGCAACACTGTCCTGAGCTTCCCGTACCCACAGCCGTCTTCAGAAGAAAGCAGTAAGTCAGAGTGCGACGAAGACGTTGGAGATCCAGATTACAATTTCAGAGCAGAGGAGAGAAACCCACACCCAAACAAAAAGATCTGAACGACTTGATCAGAGATCTTGGTTTCACCAGGTCCAATGCGGAGCTTTTGACGTCTAGGTTCAAGCAGTGGAACTAGTTGGATCAAAATGTGCAAGTCGCAGTTAAGAGGAAGGGTCACCAAACTTTTCCAACTTCTTCACCAGTCAAGATTGGCTATGCTATTGTCACAATGTCTGTTCGAGGCAATTGGAATTGATTGTAACCCAAACGTCTCTTCATTGACATTTCATCCAGGAGTCTCAAAGTGCTGCTGCTTCATAACGGGAACAAGTACCCGTCTCTTCCTCTGGCTCACTCGGTGCACCTCAAAGAGGATTACAACAATACCAAGAGCTTGTTAGACGCCTCGAAGTATGATGAAGTACGGATGGCATGTTTTCGGATAGTCGGAAACTTCAAAATGGTAGCATACTTGATGGGTCTTCAAGGCTTTTTTTATCAAGTTTCCCTGCTATCTTTGCCTTTGGGACAGCAGGGCAACAACGTGCACTACTACAGGCAGGACTGGCCACAGCGGGCCGAGTTCTCTGTGGGGAGTAATAACGTCAAGTGTGAGCCACTGGTAAATTCCAAGGGTCAGTTCACGGGGACTTTGGGTCACTTCGGACAGTAATCTTTGCATCTATTGTTTTTATCACAGCAGGGCAATACATCACATAAGGCCTGCTCTTACCAAAGACATGTCACAGATCATAGCCTGCTCTCTTGTCTACTCTCGCCACGATTATGCCAACTCTGTGTTGCAGGTATCTCAGATCTTGAATTCAACAGGCTTTAACGCTTCCAAAATTTTCATCCTCGCGTGGTGCTGCGTGCATCTTCTCACCCAGACTCTTTAATTCTGCTCTGTCAGCTGCGTTGGTTTTCTGTAGAATTCCGAGAAAGACTAAAACTTGTCTTAGCTACAAAACTCTCATCGTAAGCACACGTACCATCTTTCTGCCACTACTATCGCCTTACATCCGTTCTTTGAGTGTATGGGTAATGGGTATTTTGGTTGGACCACGATGCAGCACTGTCATTGGCTTTCGCGCATTCCATGTTGCTGTCTCCAAGAAATTGGAACGACGATCAAAGTTTCTGCGATGCTAGAAATCTTTTCTTCCTTTAGGAAACTCCAAAGAACACTATTTACCATTAGCTTTCAACAGTGCTTTTTCTGGAAAAAAGGTTCCGGAACGGAAGAATAGGTTCCGGAACGGAACAATTATGGGTGGGCTAGAATCCCGAGAAAAACGGGATTGGGGTTGGGAGGGGTCTCAATAAACACTGAAAACAGTTCAAAACCCTGAAATTAAATTATAATAACTAAATTATTGTTTTTATTATTAAATAAATAAATTATTTCTTAGTATCTGAAAAAAGGTGCCGGAACGCCGTTCCGGCACGTTCCGGCTGAAAAAAAAGCACTGGCTTTCAAAGATCTGGATATCTAACCAATATTCGCCTGTCAACTGACTAACCGCGTCACACACTACTACTACTACTACTACTACTACTACTACTACTACTACTACTACTACTACTACTGCCAGCACTACCACAACCTCTACTACTACAGCCAATATTAATGATAATAGTTATTACAATAAGCTATCTGCGAAGACCAGCCATCCCAAAACAACGCTCCCTAATTTATGCAATCCTGAGGGATCACATGCACTCGGGTAAAAAATTATAATAATAACAATAATAAACAATAATTATATATAATTATGTGTATAAAACTCGTAACATACACATATTATGAATTCTCAGTATAGTGGTCTGTGGATAAATAGTTCTGAAAACCTGAAATTTATTCAATAATGGCATGACCCAGACCTACCTATTACTAAGACATACGTCACAAATTACAACCAGAACACAATAATTTACAGATGCAGAATAAAGATAATGAGTTGAGTCACAAAGGGTATTAAAAGTGATAGAGGCAATATGTTAGACCTAATGCTTACCGCTGCCAGAAATATGTCGCACGTGAATATGTTTTCTTTTTCTCAAAATCATGTAATTCCTTTGAACTGACTGAAATGTGGTCTTAGTGCAGAGTTTTCTCAATACGACATCGTTAATTTTTTTTAAACAACTCCAGATGGCCTCAGAACTTTAGTCGAAGTCTTTAATCATCGTGTATGGACTAACGTAGGAGCAAATTTTTGCAAATTTTTACTCCTTTCATCTCCATTGTTCGTGTACTGAGTTTTTGGACAGTTGAAGAATGGGTGGATGCGGTGACTAGAATAGCTACACATTTGGATCAATACAAAGTGCTCAAGTCCTCTCAATTTTTTTATGGTTGTCGCTAATGTAGACCAAAACTATGGTCGAAAAGCAGGTCAGCAACCAAATTTGCTTACTACAATCTCCAGTCAGCGAGGTGGGGGTGACTGACTGGAACGATATAAAAGCGCTGTCTTCAGCCTGGCTTTTCAAAGAGGATCAGTAAGAAAAGAAGCATTATACTTTCCGAAATACGTTTCGACATGGCGAAGATACGAGGTGAGATATAATCTAAACTAATATCTTCTACTACGCCGTTATCATAATGCCCAAGGCATTAGTGGTTGGTCGTTTGAAGTGCAACTGCAGTCGAAAATCATAATCTGCTGAAGAAACTTGGTCGAATTCTTATGGTCAGAGACGCAAGAAGTTTTCCAGCGGATTAGTCTTAAGTTCGAACGTTAAAGGAGTCGAAGAACTGAAACTACGTACATGGCTGGGCTGCCTGAATTTCTAAGCTTTATATCAACCACCATTACGCCGTAGGCTATATAGGCCTACGATAATACCCATATGATTGGTTATCAATCTGCGTTTAATTTATTGTTTTGAAGGTTCTGAAAAAGCAAATACAAGAATACTATTGTCATGTTACATCGTCTCTGTACAATTTTTCGCGTATTAACGCTGAAACAGTCACACAGGGATATGGTACAAACCAAATTCCAACAGAAAAATATCGGCTTCTCAGAGACAGAGATTCTAAAGCGATGCTGCATATGTTTAAAACATTGAAAATTGTCCGGCGGTGAAACAACTGCGCAAAACAGTGTTAAAGATGTAAGGATATACAATACAATGCAATACAACTGTAATTTGATAATGCCTCCCTGCGAAGGCAGAAGTGCACAATGAAGCCGGGCAACCATGGCAAAATGACAATTTCACATTTACACGAATCGCTTAGGAGATTAACCGCAGATTAGTACTTCAGACATTCGATAACCCAAAATAGACTCTCTTACTCAAACTGATGAAAAGACATCGAATGGAGAAATCTCAAACATAAAATCTGAAAGTGAGAGACTTAAGATGCTGCTTTTCCGAGAATTTCTACAATGACTAGTTCTACCAGCATTGACTTTTACAACACAGAGGTGTTTTGACTTACACGTGCCTTAGAGAAACACGTAAACAACACCAATGCATTATAAGTGTCGGTCTGCCGCGTTAGCGTAATATTTAATAGAATCACGCACACTTACAACTAATGAATCAGTATTAAGGTACATATAAGTGTTATGTCCATTGTTTCGTGGAACTATTCTCTTCTAGGTGTGTCGGTTGTCCAACTGATGTTTGCATTGCTGCTTCTGGATATCGCTGCGACGTCTCGACACTACGATGCACCTCGTGTAAGTGTCATCATCGCTCTTTTATCACCTCGCTTTCCTCCGCTTATCCCCTGGGGTGTACGATATACTTTAGTCTGTGTAATTACTTAACTGAACTTTAGTGTAACAAGTCTAGTTGAAATTTGGACTTGTAGCGTTTATTATAGTGTAGATCAGTAGCAATCGTATGCTGTCTGAATGTAGGAAGTAGATCATAAAATGGTTTCGATTACTTTTATTTCTATCGTATATTAAATTTCGAGCGTTATCCTTAAACTCCCTCATAGGTCCCACTAGCAATTCAACAATGCCAAAGTTATAAGAGAACATCCAAAAAGTAAGCCTAACTCTCGTATCAGCTGCTGGGCGTTATGAATTTAACTAAATCTGACAGAGTTACCTTCTGTGGTGTATGTGTCTGACCAGTTCGTCCATCTTATTGCGAAGGTTAAAGTTGCGCTTACAAACATATCACGACTCTCTCCCCCAAAACTTAAGGTGCTTTCACATGAATTTGTGGTCGTTTTGCGACATACCGTGGTTTGCAGGCTGGACTCTCAAGACGGTGGTCGAGGTTTCAACTCCAAGACCATCAGACGGCGAGGCAGAGGACTGATTGCAAGCCATAGTGTGCCGAATATAAGAAACAATCAGAAGCATCAAATCTGACAATACATAGCTATGGCTGCTTTATGAGTGTTTGATCAGAGGTCAGATGTCCTTCTATGTAGCTTGAAGGCGTCTGGTCGCGGAGATTAACTTATATAGCTCTATTTTATCAGAAATCTTCCACACTGCAAACATTTGTTCGGCTTTCGACTCAATCTCCATTTTTTCTTTTTGACTGTCACTAGTCCACATCGAGTTCAAGGTTAGAGGGATCGCTTGTAATAGTTCTCAGATGCCTGCATTTGAATGTGCCTGTTTTTCATTTGTGTTGCGTTTGTCTTGCCTTTTTTCTTGTGAACTTGTCGGTCCAAGGTTTTATTTTTTTCCACTTCGCAGATAAGCAACCGTTCAACGAATGATTTAAAAACATCTGCTTTGCGTCGTAGCTGTTAAGGCATATACTAAAGACTCCTTATATATATGTGTGTGTGTGTGTGTGTGTGTGTGTGTGTGTGTGTGTGTGTGTGTGTGTGTGTGTGTGTGTGTGTGTGTGTGTGTGTGTGTGTGTGTGTGTGTGTGTGTGTGTGTAGGTGTGTGTGTATGTGTGTGTCGTAATATTTTATATCTTCATAACAGTTAACAAATTTTAGCGAGCAAATATGATGTTTAACAAAAATATTAGTTGCCTATATACGGTAAAATAAATGTCTTATAGATGACTTTAGCTAATTAACTTTTGTAAAAGGAGGGGGTAGAGAAACTTAATTGCACGTACGCATGGGGAGGGGGTCGACAAAATGTATGAGGTGCAACAGGAGGGAGGGTATGCAAATATGATTTTTTGACGTACGTAATATATGGATGGCCCTCTGATGCAGAAATGTTTATGATTACGGAACAGATCCCTGTATCGTAATGTTGCTAAAATATTGAAGCCAATGAAAGCCTACATGAATATAACGTCCATTCGTTTTAGTGGAAGGCTGACTTTTCTTCGTATATCGACGAATTCGAGCAGGAGCGGTATGGAGAGAACTATCCGTTTGTTACAGTCGAACTCCTCCCTGGAAATCAAATCAGTGCAACTCAGAAACGATTCCAGTTCGATCCACCGGCCGTCAATGACACTGAGTAAGCAAGCACTAAAGATTACATTTTCTTTGTCTTGTTTAGTCTTGCCTTATCTGAAACTAGAGTCCTGCGCTGACTGATAGTGTCGTCGGCGGCGGCGCTCCGGTCACTTTGGGTCGGCTGCGGCGCGCCGATCAACAAAAATCGGCGACAGCGCGCCCATCAACTGTCGGCGTTGGCGAGGCGCCCTACTCAGAATACTTGATAAGCACGAGTCACTGGGAGAGTAGAAGACCCTTTATCCTGTTAGCAGTCAAGAGGGCCAAGTTTTGTAAAGCCACTCCATGACAAGGGAGTTCAACTGCAAAGAGAGGCTGAGAGATAAGGCACCTACAGACATTTGCCTTGTTAATTGCAAATACGAGCATCCTTCAGTGCACTGCACACCTGTATATGTATAGCAAATTGTAATCAGATGAAGCAACATGCATTTGCATTCTGCATGAATACACTTGCACAATGCACATGCACTGATACATTACAGACCTACACACCAAGTCACATGGCTTATGCCGGTTGATAGCAGCCTCCCAGTCAGATTTCATTGAAAGAGACCATTCTTGACACTAGACCTATATGTACGAAGTCGAGACCTGTCTCACCTTGATACTGTTTACCTGAATAGATTTCAAACAAAAGTATTAAATCAATGATACCTTCCATTCCGCAGGAATTAGCTAAATGTCATAGCATATCTTGATTTAAATAACACTTTTAAACTTCCCTAACCTTACAACATGAAGGCAAAAATTTACACCATTGTAATAAGGCCACAGACATCAAAAACCACTATCAATAAGTTATAGAAGCTATTCATCATGAAGGTAACGAATGCGGGTACGGTAGTAGGCTACATGCAAAAAGATATTCAAATTGCCGTTGCTGTCAATGCATTAAAGAAATGGCAACTGGAAGAGAAGTACCAAGGTAATGGCTCATTGTAATAAGATATCACTTTAAATGACTACATGTTTCATAGTAGGCCTACAAAGACAATATCATCAAAGTATAAGGAAAATGAATTTGGTCAGGAAGGCTTGGTATCAAGATAAAGACCACAAACATCATAGTCATCTAAGACCACTCTTTACCTTCTTCATTAGCATAAGTGTTTATGTTTTTATCGAATAGGCCTTCATGCCATTTCTGAAAATGGCTTACTTATTTAGTAAAACATTTCAGTGTAGATATATACTTCTCAGCTCATCTTACATCTAATCTTTTAATCTTCAATCTTTTAAACTTTCATGCTAGACAACCAATTAGCCGTGTTTCAGCACCTTGCATTCCTGACAATAAAGCTGTTTGTGTAGAAATTTATTCTGTGACAAAATGACAGTTCTCGTGAATGAATACATTCTTGTCAAGAGACGACGGTGCGAGTGAACCGCGCTTCGCAGTGACTGTAGGACCGGCAACACAGAAAATTCTGTTACATTTTGCTAAAAATTATTATAGCGCGTCTGGTTCTCGTTCTTGTCCACTGTTATGCCCCATTTTACAATCACCAGCATGCAAGTGAACTTATGTGCGCTATGATATTAAAATATTTAAATTTGGCCTTTAAGTTAAGCCGTTCAAGTTCATGTCCACAGCAAATGTTTTTTATTTATTTACTACCATGCTGGTCTAAGGCACACTATACCCTTTATAGGCATACTGCACTGATACTACTAGATAACAAATTCAAACAATTGAGAAAAAATCAATAAACAATCTACAATCTTCATTATTACAAATATTCATTTGAATCAACCAATTCAAAATACAAACCACTATATAGGCCTACCCTGAAATACAGGCACGTAGGGTTATGGAACCAAAACACCAAAACAATTTTTTGCAGTTTTCGATGTATCGTTTGGTCCATACAAACATTTACATAGGCCTAGTCTATCAGTGATAATGATGTTGACATGAAAAGGATACCGCGTGCATCACGCAAATGTTGAGCCATATTTGTTGTGCTGACTGATTGTATGTTATTCTTTAATTTTCCCTAGTCAAAGCACACTGAGCAGTAGACTTGATCATAATTCTTTCTTGGTTTATCGGTCAATAGTCCGAATGACTTCCTCACGAAACTTGTAGCATCTTCTGTAATTTGTATGCACAAGTCGTTCAACCTAAACAAGCCAAGCCACAATAACTTACACTAGTTTGTTTGTACATTTCTACGTAAAATGCTATTTTCTATTCCTAATCGGACCCCGCTTGCGCAAATTGCTGACTAAAAATAGGGTTCAGTGGCCCACTGCTTAAACACAAGCTCCGTTGTAGCCTACATACTGGTATTAATGCTCAAACTTACCAATTTTAATACTAGGTCGAGTTTACAGGCTATTTCAGATCTATAATTAAATTACTTGTATGGGAGTTTCATTCTGCAGATAAAAATATGGAATTAGGTAGAAAGTCTTTCGTTACCTAACAGCTGCTAAATAGCGGCACCCCTGGAAAATGCAAAGGTTAGTAATTGGCCTGCAAAACATGGAAAATGCAACAATAACAACTAAGCACATCAGATTGGCATCGGCGGCACACCCACAAATTGTAGGCAGCCCACGAAATGTCGGCGGCGGAAGCACAGGACTCTGTCTGAAAGTAGACTACATTAAGGTACAGAAAGCTGCATCATATATATGCGCTAAATATTATGTGACATTGTTTGACTTAACTAGACTACACTGGAAATTTAAAAAAATTATAATTTGACAAAAATAGATGTGACTTGATTTAATTAGATACGTGCTTGCCTGCAGTTTTGCATGGAGATGCATAGAAATATGAATAATTTGCAAGGAACGTGCCTTGTTTCATGTTAGCTATAATAATAGGTGCCTCTGAGTGTTGACATCAAGTCCAATTTGCCTTCAGCGTGGATCCCGAGTATACTCGGGCTGAGGAATCCGTTCCCATAGCGTGGATCCCGAGTTAACTCGGGCAAGGATAGAACTCACCACCTAGTAGGCGTGGAGCCCGTATAAACTCGGGATAACGTTAGAAGGTCATGTCTGTTGTGCAGAGGGTGTCTTAGTACAATGCTGTAGCAGCCCTGGGGTAACCTTGGCCTAGTCACGTGGTCACTGGCGACTACTAGGCGGCCGTCGTCATCGTCGTCGTGTCCGTATTTTAGGTCAAAATGGCAGGTTGCAAACGTGATACAGTTGCAGAGAGTGTGGTGAAGTTGGACTATGCCCTGCCCCATGCTTTGAATGGTTTCACACCAAATTCAAATACTGATCTACATTGTAACGGTCACTTTCATAACTACGATAACTCTTTTTTTTTGTTCTACTGACCGCAAATTTTGACATGTTGCGTGACCGATGTTCTTCTGTTGTACTTCTGCCGAGAATGTGCAGAAAACTTATTTTCAAGTGAATAAAAAAATTTGGGGTAACGGTATAATGCAACAAAAACTTATAGGATTACTTCCATAACAATCATAGCATCATCATAAAATCATTATCTGAAAAAAATTTTGCAAAAAAATTCCCTCCTGGCCGAGAGTGAACAAAAATTTTATTCCACGCTAAAGGGGTTAACGCAGAGTGTTTCATAATTGAAACTCAGTAATGTATAGTTACTTTAAATCAAGCTTTTAATCAATCTTCCCGTATACAGATTTGTTGAGTAGGCCTGCTTTCCAGAAATTAACCTATAAAAATGCCTGACAATCTATTTTGTTTAACCCGTTTTAGCCCGAATTTTTTTTCCGAATTTTTTTTCTTTTACACTATTGCTTTAGTGACAAAATGAAGAGGAGAAATATTCTGTGAAATTTAATTATATTTTTTCCATAGAAATTTGCACAAAATATGTTTGTTCCAGAAGTGGAACTGTGGGAATGTCAGGTACATGAACATTGTTGTAAGATAATTTCTTATTCAGTTTTGATGAAGTTTCTAGTGAAGCTAAACAGCAAAAAATTCACAGCTTGCATGTCTAGTGGGTTTTGTGAAAGTGTGGGAAGCAAATTTCATGGAGATTAATGTTGCACTTCGCATGTTTACCGTAATATGGCGCCATACTCTCATCAACACAGACGTGTTCTTTCAGATTTGCAAAGTTCAGATAGCGTTCATTCAGCATCGTCATGAGAGATCTCATCTTGCCAAATTTGTCATTTTCTGGGAGATGGCTGTTATCTGAACAGTGAAGGTAACGCTTGATTGTGTCAAAACGGTTGCGCCGCATTGCACGTGCAACTGCGGAATTGAACGTTTCAGTGTCCACCTCCCAAAACATTCTCCATCTCGGCACATCGACATATCCAGATAACAGAAGAATGGCCAAGAAACATCTTATTTCTTCAGCATCCGTCTCAAAAGCATGGTCATGCTTTACCTCTCTTCCGTACAGTGTTGTCATCTCAGCCAAAAAGGTGCAAATGTCATCGTCAAAGAAAAATTCAAATGTTGTCACTGGATCCAATGGAATTGTGAATGATTTTTCTGGAATGTTGAAGTCCGGCCAGTTTGGTTGGATGTCTTTTTTTACCCATTTGCGTGGAATCAACGTTTTCCGTTTTGTGGTTGTGATTGCTTTCGCAGCAGAATCAGCGACTTCACTTACATCGTCACATTCCAAGGGATCACCACTAGATTCGTCGTCACCAGTTGCCAAATCTTCACCTCCCATTTCAACGATTTCATTACTTCTGGTTCGCAATCTTCCTTGGCAGGTGCTGATGAGTTGAGGGCCACTTAGGTTATTCATGTTACCTCCTTCATCTTCGTCTCCACTGTCTTCTTCACTTTCAACTCCATCTCTAGGAGGATCAATAAAAATGTCTGCACTTCCGAAATCTGCTTCATCTTCAAGTGCGTCCAACACTTCCTTTACCGTATATTTTCTGTACAGTGTGCATAAACAGGACATATCATTATTACTGCTGTTATATAGTTGCCAATAGAAGGATACAAAGTCTTGATACATATGTCCCCTTCCATAACTATTATTCCATTTGCAGTTAGTATTGTAATTGTAATTGTAATTGTAATTGTAATAACGACAATTTCTATAGCATCGTTGGTAGCAAGCTACTTCTAGGATGCTTCACACAAACGCACACACACTGTCTACTGTCAGCGCAAAGGTTAATACTCGGTGGTTTTGGTTAGCAAGTAAAGTTTCACAGATGCTTTTGGCTTCCTGGATATCAGCAGGAAGACTGTTCCAAGCACGCGGGCCAGCGACCCGAAAGGCTCGATCGCCCATTTTGGTTTTTGTCACTGGCACGAATACACCAGCGGACTTTGCTGATCGCAATCGCGACCGATTAGGGTCGTCCGATAGCGGCCTGATGTTGTCTGCGAGGTAGCGTGGTGCGCAGTTATTCAGGCATTTGTGCACCATGATGCAAAGCTTATACTTGATCCGCTCGCCTACTCTGAGCCACTGTAGATCTTGGATTGCGGTTGTGGTGTGGTCGAACTTTTTAAGTCTCATGACCAGGCGAGCAGAAGCGTTGATGACCGCCTGAAGCCGAATGATGTACATTATTGAGCGTTTTCATTGCATAGAGTACAGAAAGCAAAAATACAAATTTTAATTAGCCATGGTGCTGCTGTTTCCCACAGTTCCACATATGGAACATAAAGTTCAAATTACTAAATTCCTTAGGATAATTTTTTTAACACAATCTCAATGTATTACACAAGTTTCTATACAGTATTTCCCGTTGAAATTAGTTATGAAATTAAAATTTGAAATAAGTAATGACATTGTAATAATTACCTTCTTCTGGACATTTCCAATGGTAACAGGAAATAACTAATGTAAAAAGTAAAAATATTGTAATTGATTAATTACAAAGAATTTCAATGAAGTTTCACCAAAAATTGATGTATTGTTTATTGCTAAGCACTTCCTGTCCATTACTTCCGGTGGGAAGTTCAAAGTACGTAACCCGTGAAATTTTATCCCCCTTGTTCCAGAAGTGGAACTGCGGGCTAAAATGGGTTAAAGGAAGCCCTGATGGATGCTATGTGCATTGTGCATGGTATGGTTGCGCAGATATTATCCGACTTGTCAATATTCTATTTTTAGGTACATATGGAATATATCTCTCAGCTACCAAACAAAAGGAGGAAACCATGGTCGGGTTTGGGTGAATAAAACCAAAGGTGAGTAAAGAGTCAACCACACAAACTCGCCACACTGAGTGCTTTGATACATGCGTAGATAGATAGATAGATGGATCGATGTGTAGATGGATCGATCGATAGATCGATAGGTCGATAGATAGATCGATCGATAGATAGATAGATAGATAGATAGATAGATAGATAGATAGATAGATAGATAGATAGATAGATAGATAGATAGATAGATAGATAGATCGATAGATCGATAGATCGATAGATCGATAGATAGATCGATCGATAGATAGATAGATAGATAGATAGATCGATAGATCGATAGATAGATCGATAGATCGATAGATAGATAGACAGACAGACAGACAGATGATAGGTAGATAGATAGATAGATAGATAGATAGATAGATAGATAGATAGATAGATAGATAGATAGATAGATAGATAGATAGATAGATAGATAGATAGATAGATAGATAGATAGATAGATAGATAGATAGACATAAACACACGCGGAAATACAAACATCCGGAAAACAGATATGCAGAAAGACAGACAGATGGATAGATATATACATGCATGCATTTAGTAATACATACACACATGCATACATACACAAATGCATGCAAACATAAGTACATATAATTACACATATTGTTACATGGTCCCCTCTAATTTAAAGATTTAGCTCAAGCTAGGAGTATGATTTAAAATGGTTAATTTACGAATAAAGAATTATGTACAACAGTCTACCTTTCGAAACGTTCAAGAAACCGTACAGCACAGGCGAAACGAACGTAGACAAAGAAAACAACGTCGTCCAAAGTCGAAGAGTTGATTTTAAACACACGCCTCAGTAAAACAGAAAAACTTCTTCAACTGCTGAAGAGTTGACTTAACAGAAACCCTAGTAGAAACAGCAGCGCTGCCGTTCAAATGTGACACGAGACGACGAGCTTGAACAAACAGGAGTTGACATCATTCGGTTCTCCTATTAAAATTCTACGTATTAAGGTGACTTGGCGTGAAATTAAACTACTCAACAGATCTCGTCAGATAGGAAGCAAAGTGCCAAGCTCAACACTGCTTTAAATGCAACGCTTAGCAACCTACCTTGAACCACTCCTTTTATGGAACTGTTCAAGCGTTACATCTGCTGTCATATCTAAATATAACCATAAGCAGGAGAGTAAGTATATAACAATATAATATACACAATACATACATAATGCTTACACACAGACATGTTTTGTTCCACCTTTAGTTGTTTTCGACAGTCCTCTTAACTCGAGCGACGATTGGATTATATTCAACTACGACTTCTCTGAAAAGTGTCGAATCAAATATGACGACATTTTGTGGGACCGAATAACAAAACAACTGAAAGATAATCACACGGTAGGCTAATCTCTTTGGATAAACAACACAGCAGTTTCCTTTAAGCGCTTATAAGACTCTTGCTCAAAGTAAACTCGTGAAATTCTTCTGATTTGGATGTCGGTGTCTTTTTTTAGTTACGTCAAATCACTCACATATTTTAATCATTCTAATTTAGATTAAAACTTTATCATTTATAATAATGGTAGTAATTATAGTAATAATAATAGTAATAATAATAATAATGACAATTTATATGGCACCGTGAAACAACCATGCCGTTACAAGGGCGCCTCGCAATCATTCTTCATGTCATCACACTCTTCTCGTTGTAGCTGTTTTTGAGATCCGGGTCAAGGACGTCTGCGTGGTTTTAAGTGTGGGTGGCAATGGTATGGCCTACATCCATAATTTTTAATGTGGCTAAGTAGTTATTTTGTACTTTTTCTGAAGATATTTCACGATGTTTCGTCCTCAGGACTTTGAAAACGATCCACCTCACAAAGTTTTGATAACACCTTATCTAGCTTTGTTCTCCACCAGTCACTATCCACACTTCACCACGATCCACCAGAACTTTGGCATTCCAAAAAGAAAACAAGTATTATAGCGAACAAAATTGGAACCAAAAGCACCTCTATGCCTCCCTGTGTACCACATGGCATCCATAACGATGCCCTTGAACCCAGATGTCTAAGCAGTTTTATGAGGGTGTATGGCATTTGTCGACTAAAAAGTCACAAGGTCATTCTTGACAAAATCTAAATGACTCACTTAATCTTGTTAATAGTCCCGAAAGTTGTTAGAGTGATTGCTTTCAATGGAAACCTACATCATTTTCAATCAGGGTTGCAAGAATACTGAATACGGTTTTCAAAATACTTCGTAAAGTAGAAATATGCATATAAGGTCACTGTCAGTTTAATGATGTTATATTATACTAGGTAAGAGGCGCGTTAATCTTGTAGCGTAATCAAAATCGTAATCGTAAACTTCGAATTTCTAAAGCGCGACTTCAAAGCTAAGGCAGGGCACCAAGTTATTCAAGAGCGCTCGATAGACTCACAACCACACAAACAATGAGCCCATACTTATCACTGTCGGCCATTTCCAATACGATTTCTTTACTTGCTGCAAGTGCTTAAAATTGCGCATAAATTCTGCGTGGTCTGTAGGAGATCTCGGCATATACGCGACAGAGGCTGTTTACCAATGCACGGAATCTGGCCAAAGCTGGAGAGATTGGATACGATAAAGTTCTGAGTCTGATCAGCTACGCATCGAATGATAGATATTTGGGGTTGTGGCTCCAAATCTATGATTTTGTCAACTATTTCAGACGCATGATCTTCGATACAACCACCTACAGTCACTTTCAGGTAACGACGTTTATCTTGCGATTCAAAGTTCCCATAGCCACGTAATATTGCAGAACTCCGGCATTTAATTCTCCTCTTGGTTTTCTATGCCATTTTATTGTGGTGTTGTGAAAATCCAGAGACTAACAGTCCATTACTTAAAAGATAAATTGTGTATCCCGTATTAAATTCATGTAGGCCTATGACTTCAAAGATGCTTAAAATCATCAATAGGAATAAGTTTATTTCTTTGTTAATAGACATAATCCATGATTCTGTCCAGTGGCGTAAAAAGGATTTTGGAGGCCCTTGTGCAGAGCTTCGATGGTGTGCCCTTGATCACCTTCGATTTGAAACAGCAAAAAACGCTGTGCGAAAAACGCTTGCTGCATTTGCGATATTTACCGTGAGAAATATGCAAATATCATAAATGAAATCGCACCCCAATTAAATAATAATTAAATAATTACATTTTAATTATTTTCTCCAATTTATTTTTTATTTCTCCAGGCTAGCAAAAAAAATTGAACTAGAGATAATTAATCTAAAACATTGTTCCATCTGCTATGACTGCTGAAACATTAATTATCTACACTTAAATTCTGTCACATTGTGAAACAGTTGGGTTGGTTGATAAAAATAAAGAAACAATTTAACAAATTAGGCAAGTTCTTAGTCTACGGTAGTCTAAAAAGAAGAATCCTAAAATTCCGAAAAGTTAAAACGTTCGTTTGCGCGCCTTCTCTTGCGCAAAAATATCTACCACTTTTGAAGTGTCAAGTTTTCTTGCATGATCATTTTCTATTGACAACATTGTCAAGTCGCTCTTCTGACATTGTACTTCGTTGATAGTTTTTGATTAGCTTCAATATTGAAAATGATCGTTCACGTGTCGCAACAGTCACAGGCAAAATCAACAGCAACATGTAGGCAGTGCAGATATCACTGAATGTAGACGAAAGAGCATAATAGTCTACGGGTAACAGTTGTGCAATTTCGAACATGGTTGATCTCGTTGCAGGCTTCAGAAATGCGGAAAGTTTAGGCATTTTGGCGGCCTTCTTTGCAAGTTCTTCGCGTGCTCATCGCTTAAGCGCCACTTAGGCCTAAATAAGACTTAGAAGTAACTGAGCCTGAGGGAGTACGGTGATTTAAATTATACAATCTTTAAGTTTAAGCAGTAGTAAGTTACTGTAAGTAATTATGCAATTGTCAATTTAAATTACACAAAGTACTACAAAGTAATACTATTGCATACTGCGCAGTAGAAAATATCAACAAAAACTCTATAAATTTTAAACATGTCACCGTCGGTCACGATATCAATACACTTATACGTCAGCAAAACTGGAGTCCTCTAGTTAAGCGTTAATAGTTAAGGATAGTTACGATAACTCTGGATTGGACTCCCCCGCTTGACTATGCTACATATAATTAGAGTACATATTAAACCGCACTGTGACCCGTATTTGACGTAGCTGACAGTTACAGACCCTATACATGTAGAGGAAGAGCGAGAGAGAGAGAGAGAGAGACAGAGAGAGAGAGAGAGAGAGAGAGACAGAGAGAGAGAGAGAGAGAGAGAGAGAGAGAGAGAGAGAGAGAGAGAGAGAGAGAGAGAGAGAGAGAGGGAGAGAGAGAGAGAGAGAGAGAGAAAGAAAAAAAAGAGAAAGAGGGAAGAAAGTAAGTTCACGTGGCTAACTGCTGATAGTTCTCAGTTCGGAACCACATGTAGATCGCGAACTACGAGGTTTTGATTTCAGTCAGGGCATCCCGACTTAATTGTTTTTTTCAACTTTCGACCGTGTATGGATGGTGGCACTGGTCACACGAATTGCGCCTTTGTCGTATATAAGCTGTGCATACACATACATACATACATACATACATACATACATACATACATACATACATACATACATACATACATACATACATACCTACATACATAAAATTACATACATACATACATACATGCATGCATGCATGCATGCATACATAGTACATACAAACTTTCTTACTTACTATCTTACTTACTTACTTACTTACTTAAATTTATATAATTAAGCATACATACATACACATGCCCCAATTAGCGGGACTAATCCCTTCGGGGTATCCCATTATAACACCCACCGCATATTATCTTGTTCATTCTATTTATTTGTTACATGAGATGTGTGTTCTAATAAAAAACGGATTTGATTGATTTGATTTACACAAACATACATGAGACATTTTCTGGTATTAGATTAAGTTCACTTTTGGAGATGCAAGAAATTTTTTTCTTTCAGATGAATAATTTATTCATCTTATGTTGACCAGTAATGTATATGCTTAAGAAATATGGGCGCGTTTGCACACTAATGTTGTAGTTTCATCAGTTTTTACAAGTATTTTGACAACACCCAAATTAGCAATGTCCACTCCGTTACCAAACCTGCTTCTCCATACATTTTAATGAAAAACCAAAGCAACATCAAATAACTACATGTTACTCTGAACTACACTGTGTTACTTAACTATATTTTTAGTAAACTCATAATTATCAACTCGGTAACATGCAGTACAGCATTGTCTTACACTAAAAGAAATGTCCACTCCGTTACCATTCCATGTCTACTCCTTTACCAATTTCGAACGCTAAGGTATGCATCGTTCTTAAGACAAATGAACTTAAAATGCATGGCAACATGCATGCATAAACAAACGCATAGAACTACACTACGGATTTAAAAAGCAATTTAGCGGTTTTGTCACATGAATCTTGGCGAAATGCGTTTTGAACGCTTTGGGCGAAACTTGTCAACGTTATCACTATCGGTCTCTTCACGATTATCTGGACAGAGATAACGACCTTTTTTTATAAAATGACTTGGTTGACAGTGTGCTATATATAGATCGCTGAATTTATATCCGAATTTGCATCTGCTGATGTCTCATGCAGAAACAACTCAGACTAAGGTAGGATATACACAAGTTTGTATCTGTATACAACTGATGAATTTGCATTGTTCCGTTGATAGGGCAACATGTCTTCTCCAAAGCATCTACATGAGCACCATCAATGAAATACAGTTTTATCACTGATTCTTCTTTCTTGAAAGTGCTCCTTTGCATTTGGCATATCACATTCCATATTTACCATGGAATCAGATCGCCTCTTCAAAGACCCTCCAGTTGCATCCGGTGTGCCTTTACCATGGCCAATAAAAAAATCTCAGCTATCCCTTTCAAATCCAAGACTAAAAATCCTCGTACATATCAAATAGAAATTCTGTTTATTTCGATATTGGGTGGTAGACCAATCGGAGAACAAATGGAGGTCTGTTATTTCTGGATTTTTCTGGCGCATATCGAGAAGTATTGGCTTAAGGTGTTCCCATTTTGCAAGTGGGTCATGCCTGTATGAACTGGATATGGTAGCACATTTTATCCATTGACGTAGTCAAATTTCTCCACACCAGCCAGCTTCTTACCCATGCTCAATGCAGGTCCCAAACTAGCATTAATGAAATGCTATTTTGTCGTAAATTACCTAACATTGCCCACTCCATTACTACTATGTCCAATCCGTTGCTGTGTAACAGGTAACGGAGTGGACAGGTAACGGAGTGGACAATTTCAACATAACATGAAACACATTTATTATCGCCAACGTTTCAGACCACATTTTCCTACCTATCAATTTTGTTCATTTAGGAGTTGAAACCTGATAATTGTTGCAAACCTGAGCATCTTCAATGTAGGTTAATTCTCGGTAACGGAGTGGACGCCTATTAAACGTATCATACATAGATTACATCTTTTAAACGAAATTGTTACCGCATCACTTCGAAAAGTCAGCATTTAAAGGGAAGTATACACAAGCACATACGTCATAAATGGTACAACTAATTTGCAGCAGGCCCATATGTTCGTAAGTAGGTAGTAGTGCAAGGATTTATGTACGGTAACGGAGTGGACATTATTTCATGTGACAGCTGAAAATAATGCATTTAGCCATAATAAGTACTGTTTCGTTTAATGACAAACTTCTTAAATGAAAGGCGTTTCAATCCTGTTTACGAATCACATTAAGTCCTTGGAAAACTATCATTTGTAGTCGTATTTCTATAATATTATTGCGGCAATGTGTGAAAGTGACGGTAACGGAGTGGACATTTTCAAATTAAAATTCAACAGATAAAATAAACAGCAAAGCATATCTCCAAAATAATCATGGAAACAATAATCTCCTCAATAGTAAATTCATAGAAATAATTGATTTGAAGAGAAATTATGGCGAGTTTGATTTCAAAAATCGTTGTGACAACACAAATGTCTAATTAATCTAATAGCAGAAAATGACTCACATACACATACACAAACTGATATACACAAAATGGAAAAATACTATTATGGCGAAATTAATCATTATTCAATGTAAGTAAGCAAGTAAGTAAGTAAGTAAGTAATCTTTTATTAGCACGAGACAAACGTTCATACGTTGCAAATTGCAATTATAATACACACAGCGGCGAAAAGTAGCAAAATGTCACAATATTAGTTGGAAAATATGCAATATTATAAACAGTTTCATAATGTCTGATTTATATACAGTGATATTTATATATCTAAAGCTATGATCTGAAGAACATAAACATTACTCGCGTCTACAACTGCTGGAAACAGATTAGGCCTAGATCTCAGAACAAGCAGTAGGAATAACCTAATTTTTTATACTTGTACAGTGAGCGAATGACGAAGGATTTCTTATGCAGCAGTGTATGAAAGTACGGTAATTCAAATGCATGTTGCCTTTTTCGTAAGTTGAATTTATGGAAGTGCTTTACGGACAGGAAGGTGCTTTGCTGTTCGTGTGTTGTTCTTTAGAGATTCATGCTGGACGTGACCAGTTCTTTAAGAGATGAAATGACTTTCGAGTATACAGATGATTTGTTCGAATGGTAAGCAAAATGTCACAATATTAGTTGGAAAAATATGCAATATTACAAACAGTTTCATAACAGTTTCGTAAGATGAACAGAAATTCAATATGATTGTTTTCATCCTCAATCTTACAGACTCAGTTCATGAAGCATTTAGACACGTATTGCAAACACAATTTTGTCACTGAACAATGCTCGTTAACCCCGAACGGGACCACTTAACAGGCCACCTATAACTCTGACAATCTGTGACTACTACCAAATTCATCACGCACACACACGCGCGCGCGCACACACACAAATGCATGTATAAATACATCAATGCATAAAAATACATGCAACTATGATAAACTGTGCTTTTAGGATTATGCATCCAATGATTTGGTCAATGTCTTGCTCTCTTGGTCACAAAGGCTGCATAGAAAACACGACACGGTTATTTAAAGCCAGGTTCCAAAACGAAACGTAAGCTTCTTATTTTAGTCATTTATTTATGCATTACGCACTATCATTAATCATTAAAATATGCTTATTATAATAAAGCCAATGACGCAATATGCAGGCCTACCTTTCATCAACACTTGACAGATGTTCCCTGTTGCTCCTGTGGTCTACAGGAGTGTCTTTGATTGGATAGCTTGCAGAGAGTTTATTTAATGCCGCGAATAAATGTCCGGCATTCAATGAAACGACAGGTGTACTATGATGAAGATTTTGCAGCGTTGGCCGTACGTGGAACCCGATTTATGCAAATGTTTAAAGGGTAACCTATGAGGCAGATTTATTTGTATTAGAGTAAAAAAATTCGGCTCCATATATCATATGCGGATAAATTGGAGCAAAAAGGCCGATGTACCGACAGAGCGCTTCCAGTGTATACTGGTGCGGTGCAGACAAGTGAGCATCCGCCAGGAGAAAGATTTTGAATGTAATATGTTACTTAACCGACAGTCATTTTACTGGTGCCCTACACGAATCCATTCCGAACAATATAACTGTAATTCAAACAGTTGCTTGTCCTTTGGTATGTGTGTGTCTCGTTATTTATATAGCGAACTATAAAATCGCTTATGTATGGTTGGGCCGTGTGACGATTGTACTTCCGTCTGCGATTACGCACTTCCGAAGGAGAGGAGTGTTTAATGTGATTCATCTTCTTTGTTATTGTAGACAGGAAAGTGATTATGGTTATAATGACGTCGATTGCATTGGTCTAGCTAATTCTGTGATCGAATCTGAATGGAACACGCTTTTTGAGAGATGCAAGCTACTGACAGGAAGAAAAATGGAGATACCAAAGGAGCGTATGTTATTTAGTCTGAGCTGTTCGAGAAATTCAACCTTACTAGAAAGGTCAGTTCTGCGGCTGCATCAAAATTTATTCATCATTAAAATTCAGTTTTGACCTACTTGCTAACGCTTTGGCACATCATTAATATAATTTAATATTATTGTTGAGGTGGGCTAATTTGCTATACGCACAATAGTTAAGGAAGAGTCCAAAGACGATATAGACGATATACATGATTGTGTTTGTATATAAATTAAGGCCTAGGGCCTAAATGATTGCAATCACAGTTCAAAATGTATCTCTTAATGAGTACTTTATTACGCTCGAAGGCAGAAAGAACAAGAACAAAGAACCTTAATGACGCAAGGTCGAAGAAAATATGGTAGACGATTTAGGAAATGCCTATTGATGGATGTTGTAGAGTCATGATTGATATTTGCAGATATGTGTAGCTTAGTAATCGCGGTTACCGCCATTTGGCTTTTTCAAGTTGAAACTGGAGCACCTTTCTGTAGCATATCACTGATACGCCGCACGTTTAGATATGGCCTAGGACTCATTATGTTGCGAAAGCCGTGTGAGTTGTAGCAGTCAAGACGGCTAGAAATCAGAGCAACTGGTAGTGAGGCTAAGCGATTTTGAGGTATGTAACATTTCATTGTACGACTATCCCAGAGGAGAAATTGAACTGAACTGCATACAGCTTTAAAACTTAGTCAAAGAAGTACGCAGTTGAGTCAGCACTATGCCAAAACTACAAGCACATTGGGAAAAATCAACAGTCAATCCACCCAACTGAGCAGAACATCAGTCCATAAAATTAACGGAATTTTGTACTTTGCGTCTAAGAGGAGGAATTCCGAATTGGAAAGATTCAGGAGAAGCTTGTAATTGGCCATCCAAAGCTGAACATGATCAAAAACAGAAGCAAGAATTGAAGAGTTGAATTAGACGAAGAAAGAAATCGCTGGGCATCGTCGGCATCCAATGAGAAGTGAGCCGGATGTGAGTGGTATATAGTGTGAACAGATTAATGCCAAAAACAATTTTTTGGGGAAAATCACAAATTAAGACAGTTGGCTTCGAAATCAATGCACTAGTACGGACTAATTGAGTTACGAGGGTGCGGGTAAGATGCAGCCACCGAACTAGAAAGGAAAGACAATGTTCAACATGGTGAAAGAGTATAATTTTATCATAATAGACGATATCAAAAGCGGTAGAAAGACCAAGCAAAAATGATATCAGCTACGTTTCCTTTGTCTGAGCAAGTCCTGATTATGTGATTGTGAACGATAAGAATTGCAGTTTCAGTGGATATATTCACGTTATATCAAATTGGAAAGGAAGCTACAGTTTCCGCGTTGAAAGTTGACCATACTTAAGCGGTTTGCAACTGACATATCCATGATTTTGGAGATGATATTGAATATGGGGCGATGGTTTCACAGAGAACGAGGCAACCTTTAAAAAAGAGATTAAACTATGGTAGGCGCGAACCAGACGGGAAAGGAGCCTTCAACGCCAGAGAGACAGCTTGACAACGGATGTGGTAATTGGGTGCAGGTATCAAAACAATCATTTAAAGGAGCAGTAGGAATTAGACCTACAGCATACTCGGTGCTTATTAGTTTACGATTACAGTGATTAACGCCTTAAATTTGTTCTTTTTTAGTGGTGATGAACATAAAAAAGAACTGCATATATACTGAAAAATTGCTATATAACTTTGATCAATATCATCACCTTCCCCTCACGTGACCAATTGACGATCCTGAATTGTGGTTGGGAATGGAAAAAATAACAAATGAACCAAACCTTAAACTCGTGTGCGTCATTTTGTTTGTACTCAAGGCACACTGCCCTGTATGTTTTGTATACTAAAACTTTGAGAAGGAATTAGATTCTTGTTTTGTAGGTTATTGGAGTCTTCCCTTCGAGAGAGTACAAAGGAGCAGCATTGGTATTTCATGTCGACTATGAAGTACATTGATTCGCATCCACGATCAAACTATACTGCATGGAAATGGTTGAAGCTCAACAGCGCCGAAGTCGACAAAGAGTAAGTTCTGCCTAAAAATGGAATAAACTTAATTTTCGCATGTGCGAGACATTTTTCAGAGTTTCGAGCGGTGGAGTTGGAGATGAACATATCAGTTCTTTGAGCAGACTGTCGAAGACAGAGTTGTACAAGTCCTAGGTCGTCAGCATATTCGAGTGGACAATTATAAAGGAACATGAATAAGCGACTCTAGGCCTACCCACTTTGTCTGCTGTATGTGTTTCTTAAGTACCACTCTAGAGTTTAAGCGCAGGGCACCAGCTTATTCACGAGCGCTGCGTCGTGTCAGAGTTTCCAAAAATCGGTGTCCAGTACGGTCAGCGTCCTGTTACCAGAAAGAGACAGAGAGAGACAGAGAGGGAGGGAGGAAGAGATAGGGAGAGTGTGTGTGAGAGAGAGAGAGAGACAGAGAGAGAGAGAGAGAGAGAGAGAGAGAGAGAGAGAGAGAGAGAGAGAGAGAGAGAGAGAGAGAGAGAGAGAGAGAGAGAGAGAGGCAGACCAGAAAGAGAGTGGCAAGACTTCTGTTTCTGATTAGAAAAGCATAGCTTGAGTCTCGCTCTTGTAGAACCCAAACGTAAAAGCGAAACTTGTTCTAAAATCTGACATTTACGTCGATCTTTTTCGCCAACCGACTGCAATCATTCTTGGTGTCACAAAGACAAACAGTATACAGTAGATGTATAACACGAACACTAAAACTAAATAAACTGCGAAGATAATTTTATCTGAAAGATCGAGCGCTTGAGCATCATATAAGGGGTTCTCGCAGTTTTTTGACGCTGGAGAAATATGGAGTTTACGAAAACGATTTGAAGTCAGGTTTTAAATAATATCACTATGACCAAAATCGAAAGTTCAAAGTAGAAACAAAAGTTCCTTATAACGGAATTTGTTGCGATTAAATTTGTATTGTGTTCATCAGAGAGACTTTAGGTTCCAGATGGTACTTGGAAGGACTACTAGCTTACAACTTAAAGACCAAGGAACAACGCCAAGAAGTTTGTACTGACCTTTTCTAGGCCTAATATCCAATCACTCCTCAATATATAAGTTAGCCAGAGACTAGGCTACATACAGCGTTGCCGTTGTCAAAAAACGTTCTTTGCTCAAAGTTGGCTAACTATAGTCCAGATGCCAAATTAAATTAATATAAAGCACTGATTCTGATACGATGTTTCATTCCTTATGCATCGCACCACATCCTTAGCTACCGATCTCGCAATAATTCAACTTTCTGGAAATCATTGTGAACACTGAACAGATGACTATAATTTAGAAGTTTCAGCATGCCATACCATTAAAACTCAAAGACTGAGTAGTTTGGTTCTTTCAACTCGGATTCTTGTCTACTCAACTTGGCAAGAACACTTTAAAAGTTATAATGTTGACAAGGGTCAGTGATCGTTAGATTCATTCTGATCGCTTCCAGTTTATGAGCGAGTTCTCACAAACTTTACCAGGCTCCATTAAGCGGATCGTTCGCAGTGATTTTGTAGTAGTTGATCTCAATCACTACACCAAACAATTTCAAACGAATTTCCTCTGAGTTTTCTGATGTACAGCAGATCATAAATGTGTTCCGTTTTCTCGAGACCCGTCATTAGCACTTAACTGAACTGTCTTAGCAATATGAGTTTGTTTTTATGAATAGGGCTTACGTATATGTTAATTATATCTATAGGTCCTCGATTTCTTTGATAACTACCCCAAGGCGGAACCAAATCAAATATCGAGAATTCTCAACATCATCGATAGAAACATCCGCTGGATGGACAAGAACTTGGCGAACATAACCCTATGGCTCAAGCAAAACTATCCTTAAAAACATTCTGGATGAAACTACACGAACAAGCAATGATTTCGATAGTAATTGTATACAATGTGCTATATGCAATATTTAGCCTATAATCTGTCACTTTATTTTGAGCATTAGAACGTTTTTATGCGATAACGACTGCTGTATCAACGACTTTATTACGTTATTTACTAATGTAGGCCTGCGAACCAAATGACTTGTCGGTATACTAACATATATAACATATATTACGATGTCAAAGGCAATAAATAATAAAGAAAAACATGAAACAAAATCCTCTTTTAGATCTAGTTATTTGTTGAATTTTTGACCCGAACTATGTTAACAGTTTAAAATGCACGTTTCTGTGAAGTAATAGACATATGGTACTAAATGGGAGAACTTAATAGGCCCTAGTGGTGTTCCGCCCCCATCAATACTCATTGTAACTAAAACTACGATCAAATAAAATACTGGGGTGATCGTTAAGGAAAATATTATGTCATGTCTATGCATTTAGACATTTGTCTAACGCTTTCTAAGTCGCAACTGACCAGAGTTCACACGCCCCGTGGCGCCCTCTAAGTATTGTATTGTATTGTATCTAAACATTTATAAAGCGCCTCTCACAGTATTCGCTACTCAGAGGCGCTCCCAGTGCGAAAGACCCAGTGAATAGAAAGAGGTTTTAAGACAGCGGAACGAGGCACTTGGGCCACCAGCTAATAAAGAGGCACGTGTCAATGGAGGAAGTTGATTCCATAGAGCAGGACCAATGCAAGAAAAGGCTCGAGTTTTGGCCATAGAGGTCCTGGCTCGTGGTACAAGAAGATCATGTCGATTAAGCGATCGCAATGGACGGAGGGAAGTAGCTGAAATTGGCAGACGAACAATGTCACAGAGGTACTTGGGTGCTAAGCCTGTACAGGACCGAAGGACTAAAGTGAGAACCTTCAGCTGAATCCGAGCAGTAAGGGGAAGCCAATGAAGATGATCGAACATGAAAGAGGAAATATGAGACCAGCGAGGAAGTCGGGCTATTAATCTGGCTGCAGCATTTAAAACAGTCTGGAGGGGGGAAAGACGGACTTTTGGCAGCCCAATCAAAACAGAATTACAGTAGTCAATTCTGGATCAGATGAAGGCGTGGATGATAGTGGTAAAAACGGAGGAGGAGACAGAGCGTCGGATTGCTCTAAGCCGTCTCAAGTGAAAGTAAGAAGAACGGGTAAGATTAGCAATGTGTTCAGAAAAGGTGAGCATACTGTCAAGGACAACAAGTAAGGTCAAAGGAGCTGAATAATTTTAGTGCAAGTAAGAAATGAATCGCGCTTGTCTCCACAATGTTCTGTAACCAGAGACAGAGAAACAGCCGATTTTAGCAACACTCTTTGGCACGCATAAAAATGTTCATGAAAAGCTAACATTCGTTCGTTCTTTCTAAAGGGTTTTGATCTTTCGTTCTATATCGCTCTTTCTCAGTATTTCTTAATTCGTTCAGTAGTACGTTTGCTCGTCCGTTCGTTCTTTCATTCATTCTGCTTTCTCATTCCAGAAGTATCCCAAATTCCGGTTTCCTTCAATTATTAGATTTAGACAAGTTCTCCAACAATTTCGAGTCCATTTGCAGTGGTCTTCGACTGTTGGCTGGTATATTACATGTACTGTAGGCTATGTTACGGTGCTATACAATCGTTAGGTTTTTAGTACTGAAGGCATTTCTTGAATCACCGAAGCAGAGTTTACAGATATTTGGGGGTATACAACTGAAACATAACTACCGACTTCTTCCCAGGTGACAAAAGGAGAAGACGGAAAGATTGTGGATATAGGGTTGTCCTTTTCCCATTGATTATATTGATTATATTGCTTGTTCAACAAGCTACAGATAATATTTTGCATCTTGTTTAAACAGACAAATCAATCTGGATTCAGTGCATGGTAAATACTCATTCATTCATTCATTCATAGATTTATATAGCGCTTCCCACTCCAGCGCAGCAAAAAGCAGTTTTCAGGCGGTCATCGAAAGTGTCAGATGAGGACCTAAGAAGTTAGCGCAGCTCAGGAGGGAGACCATTCGATATGGTCGGGCCCACTGAGAAGGCGCGGGTTTGCACAATTGCAGTACGGGCAAACGGGACAGGTGACAAAAGGAGAAGACGGAAAGATTGTGGATGTAGGGTTGTCCTTTTCCCATTGATTATATTGATTATATTGCTTGTTCAACAAGCTACAGATAATATTTTGCATCTTGTTTAAACAGACAAATCAATCTGGATTCAGTGCATGGTAAATACTCATTCATTCATTCATTCATAGATTTATATAGCGCTTCCCACTCCAGCGCAGCAAAAAGCAGTTTTCAGGCGGTCATCGAAAGTGTCAGATGAGGACCTAAGAAGTTAGCGCAGCTCAGGAGGGAGACCATTCGATATGGTCGGGCCCACTGAGAAGGCGCGGGTTTGCGCAATTGCAGTACGGGCAAACGGGACAGGTGACAAAAGGAGAAGACGGAAAGATTGTGGATATAGGGTTGTCCTTTTCCCATTGATTATATTGATTATATTGCTTGTTCAACAAGCTACAGATAATATTTTGCATCTTGTTTAAACAGACAAATCAATCTGGATTCAGTGCATGGTAAATACTCATTCATTCATTCATTCATAGATTTATATAGCGCTTCCCACTCCAGCGCAGCAAAAAGCAGTTTTCAGGCGGTCATCGAAAGTGTCAGATGAGGACCTAAGAAGTTAGCGCAGCTCAGGAGGGAGACCATTCGATATGGTCGGGCCCACTGAGAAGGCGCGGGTTTGCACAATTGCAGTACGGGCAAACGGGACTGAGAGCACCCGCTCCCCGCCGAGCGGAGGACGCTAGCATTCCGAGACAGGCCGGAAGAGGTCCAGCAAGCAAGATGGGACGAGACCCAGCTGAAACCGCCTACCCACGGAGGGCGATCCTGTGCTCCATGCGTGGCGGACAGGAAGCTAGTGCAGAACCTCCAGCATATAATTTGAAACATGGCCAAAATAGGGTATTTGGCCAATAAGACGCGCAGCGGAGCCCAAAAGGCGCTATACAAAAATGTCTAGAAACATGACCACGTACAATTTCTTCCGCAACCATGATATGCAGAAATAAACCTCAGGTTGCTACACCTGTAAACACAGGCGTGTATGTCTGTAAATTCCAGAAAATATATTTTCCGGGCAAAAATTTCCAAAATGAGAATTCAGCAAGCCATTAGGTTGCGTAATCTGACATAACATTATAATACTAAAATTATCAAAATTTTTAATGCTTTAGCTCATCTCTTGGGAAAAATTCTGAATTTAAAAACTTGTTCACTTTGATAGACGCGAGAATATATATGACATACTTACTGAAGGTCTTCTCGACTCAAGCACAAGGACCCAGAGATCCTCTGGTATAGCAATCAGACATCAGTACCATACGAAGTCCGTAATATACTGCATGGCTGTCCTTATCAAGTAGGCCTCTCAACGTGTGACGGAGAGACGAGCATTTCCTGACGTTTTAAAATCAGCAGAACCCCCACCGGTTAACTATATGCGAAAATATAAATGCATTAACAATGTTTTTTTTAAATTAGTTTTATTTCCCCGAGGTACATATGATCCAGGATTACTGAAATTAGAGAAACCTCATACTGGAAGGTAGCCCCCGTCGCCCCCGTCAACTGCCGCCGCTAAGCCCTCAAATCGAAACCAGTGGCTAAGCTATCGACTGCTAGCGACTTCGTTTGCTTAATATTTTGTTTGTTGTTTTAATCGAGGTTTCCAAGTTTCGATTTTACTTAGACACCAAGAGTAAGACATGAACAACACTTACAATATAATACAATCAGGAGAGCCAGACTTAAATTCAGGAGGGGAAAAAATGTTGAAAAAATTTTGCTGACCCTTTTTTGGAAATTGCTGCCCAAAGAAATTGATGACTTTTTGGGGAGATTTCTGATAAAAATTTGATGACCTTTTTGGGATTTCTTCTAAATTTCTTCTCTTGGGCCAGGATTCACCGTTCAAGAGGAGGCAAAATCTAGGTGCAGGGCTATAACCCAAGGATAATTTTTTAATTTATAAAACCAAGAGGAGGCAACTGCCTCCTCTTGCCTCAATGTAGCTACGCCTATGAATACAATACAATATTCGTTTGTTGAGGAAAACAAGCTGACATGCCGCAACTTGATACAGTACAAGAGAAAGAATTTGCTCTATCATTTAGACTTCCTATAGTTGTCATGTTTTCTGTGTTCGTGAATAGCTTAGCTAAGTAAAAACGTCATCCTCCCCATGCCCATTAATATAATTTTAAGGACAAAATAAATAATATTATAATATAGTATTATCAGTAAATGAAATCGATATAAGAAGAGATATCAACATAAAAGTTGAAAATCAAAGCCGAAAAGATTCTTTGAAAGATTTGTCATATTAGGAGGCCATATATAGGCTTAATATTTAAAGCTGCAAGAAAATTAATATGTCGCACGTGTTTGTGTATTCTTCTTCACAGAATCATGTCATTGCTTTGATTTTCAACTGATTGAAATATTGTCTAGATGCATAGAGATAATTGAAGTTTCTTGCCACGACATTGGGATTTTTTTAAACAACACCAGATGGCTTCAGAACTTTAGTCAATGACTTTAATCACTGCATATAAACTGACGTGGGAGAAAATTTTTGCAATTTTTTACTGCTTTGTTTTTGGACAGTTGAAGAATGTTGCTTGAATGTAACCTTTTAACGGTGACTAGAATAGCTACGCATTTGGATCATTGCCAAGTGCGCAATTTTTTCAGATTGTCTCGAATGTAGAACAAAAATATGGACGAAAAGCAGGCCAGCAACCAAAGCTGCTTACTAGTCTCCAGTCAGCGAGGTGGGGGTGACTGACTGGAACGATATAAAAGCCCTGTCATCAGCCTGACTTTTGAAGGAGGTTCAGTAAGAAAAGAAGCATTATATTTTCTGATAATCGCTTCGACATGGCGAAGATACGAGGTGAGATATAATCTAAACTAATATCTTCTATAACTCCGTTATCAAAATGCCCAAGGCATCAGTGGTTGGTCGTTTGAAGTGCAATTGCAATCGAAAATTAGAGTGTACCAGGAACACCATACTTTCCAGCAGAAGCTGGTTGAAAAGAGGAGCTGCCTGTGACCTTGGAAGATACGTAAGATGTCAGATGATCTGCACGTGCTATGTGCACGAGGACTGCCAGCTTGAAGTGGATGCGCTCACAGACAGGAAGCCAGTGTACAGAACGAAGAGCAGGTATGATGTGGTCTCGGTACGAAAGTCCAAGACAAAGTCTTCCAGCGTGATAGGCCTACATTATTCTAGTTAGAAGAAGGAGGGAGACCATCAGTTACATGTTCAAAGGAGCCATTACTTTTATGGTTGGCAGCAATAGCGAAAACATTTGGGCAGAACAAAATGGATATAAAAAATATCTTCAAATAGGGGACAGTTCAAACCAACGGAGAAAGTCACCAGTTTCCCCTACAAGTCACAACACCCTGATTTTAGCCAATGCGTTAAAATGAGACTGGAGGCCTACTACGAAAGCGATGGTTATATTGGCACAGTAGCGTAACTATGACCCTACAGGCCCACGACAAAAGGGGGTCGTAACTGAATCTAAGAAAAATGGGCTGCTCAGAGCGTGATAAAGTATTAACTGTTTCAACATTTAAATTCTGTGGATAGATCCGATATTTGACGTTACACCACGATAAGTCAGGTTAGTCAGGTTCATATTTTGCTCACCGAACTCGTCCTGGACAAGGACGTGTTTGGTCAAGTGGAATCTCGTCTTAAAAGCACTGTGGCAAAATGACAATGTCACATTTACGCACGTCGATTGGGAGATTTACGGCAGATAAGTACTGCAGGCAATCGAAAACCAACAATATTGGCTCTCTTCCAGAAAATGATAAAAAAAACATCGAATGGAGAAATCTCAAACATTAAATCTGCAAGTGGGAGACGTAAGATGCTGCTTACCGAGAAATGTTACTAAGACTGTTTTAGTAGCATTGATAGTTTCAACACGCATAGGTTTTTATTTGCACATGCCTTAGAGAAACACGTAAACAACACCAATGCATAAGAGTAGTTCTCCAACTTAGCCTAAGGCTTGGTCGAATTACCTACACTTAAAAGTAATTAATCAGTCACCTTGTCACCTTGTGCTGTCAGCTCGTGGAGCTCTAGCGATCGTCCTGGTGAACACACTCCACCATCTCCTATTCGATGACAAGTCTCTATTCGATGACAAGTCTCTTCATGACGATTTTCTTGGCAAGTTAACAGGGGTGGTTTGCCATTGCCTTCCCCTGGTTTTGCCTGCCGTGCCCGTTCGTTCCCCTTCCTAGGAAGGGTACCAACGGTCCGCACCACGAGAAGGTGGGCACGGAGGACTTTGGTTCACCAGCCCAGGTCGGATCCGAGTCTACGCTCAACAGAGACGTCGGTCAGGTCGCCTCCCCGTTTTACTCTGTACTAGAGTGACTGGTGAACCTTTGCGGACCATTAATCAGTATTAAGCTTAATGCTAGTAAGTGAAGTTCATCTGAGATCCTACTCTGATATCCAGTGTATCGTCGTGGTAAATCTCTCTTCTAGGTGAGTTGGTTGTCCGACTGATATTCGCATTGCTGCTTCTGGATGTCGTTGCGGCGGGTCGATACTACGATGTACCAGACGTAAGTGTCGTCATCGCACTTTCTTCACTCCCCCTTGCTTCGTCCATCTCCTGGGGTGTACGACATACTATAGTCTTTGTAATATACTTCATTGAACTTACGACGTACTATAGTCTTTGTAATGTATTTAGTTGAACTTTAGTGCTATAAGTGTAGCTGAACTTTTAACTTGTAACATTTTATAGAGTTAGATCCATAGTAATCGTATATAGTCTTTGTAATGTACTTAGTTGAACTTTAGTGCTACAAGTGTAGCTGAACTTTTAACTTGTAACGTTATTATAGAGTTACATCCATAGTAATCGTATATAATCTTTGTAATGTACTTAGTTGAACTTTAGTGCTACAAGTGTAGCTGAACTTTTAACTTGTAACGTTTTTATAGAGTTAGATCCATAGTAATCGTATATAGTCTTTGTAATGTGCTTAGTTGAACGTTAGTGCTACAAGTGTAGCTGAACTTTTAACTTGTAACGTTTTTATAGAGTTACATCCATAGTAATCGTATATTGTCTGACTATACCTGCAATGGATGTCTGCATTTGAATGTGCCTGTCTTGTATTTGTGTTGCGTTTGTCTTGCGTTTTTTTCTTATGAACTTGTCGGTCCAAAGTTTTATTGTTTCGAGTTCGCAGATAAGCAACCTTCAACCAATGATATAAAAGAAACATCTGCGTTGCGTCCTAACTGTTAAGGCATAGTTTAAAAACTCTCTCTTGTACATGTTAGTTGGTTAGTAAAAGGAAAAATGTCACTTCCAAAAAGACTGATAAAATTTATTATTTACACTATGTACAAATTGGAAACATACTCACACTTCCAAATAAGAACGAAAAGCACATCAAACAACCAGACAGACTCTGGAAAGACGCCAGCAGAAATTAATACAATCGTCATCCACGTAATTGGAGACCAAAATGAGATCCGGAATACACACAAAACGTGACCGACAAGGGTGCACCAAAAACGTACTCAGAAGCAAAGTCCGGTCTATTTATATTGAAGAGTCTCTCTATTTATACCCTCGGTCCCACCTTGAACAATTCATCTTACCAACTAAACGACGTGGGTCTTAATTTAGTACACAATAGGTGCGTAAGTGCAAATAATGGGATCAAATCAAATCAAATCAAATCAATCAAATATTTGTTTATTTAAAGATTCCCGTCGATACAGACGTGATGGGATTACACAATAGGCCTACACAGTGTTACAAAGACAATAATTGCAAGTGATAATAAACCAGACAACAGTCAGTGAAATAAACTAAACAGATTAATGGATTTTAGAATAAGGTGTGTACATATAAAAGAAACACAGAATAGTGGTAAAATAGTTAATTGTTAATAAATGTTTTATTTTATTTTTTATTTTTTATAGTTTTTTTTTAGGATGGTGATGGGATGGGGGATGGGATGGTAGGTCACTTCCTAACAACGTTGCCCGGGGTTATAAGTTTCAATCCCTGTAGCGAATAAGCAACAAATTTAGGTATAAGTTTAAATCCGTGTAGCGAATAAGGAATAAATTTAGGCGACCTGTGGGGAGACTGCTTCGCAGTCTTGTGTACGCCTTCTGGCGTACAGCGGAGACTGCTTCGCAGTCTTGTATATGCCTTCTGGCGTCTACCGACCTCTGCCGTGGACTGACTGCTTCGCAGTCGCCCTGTGAATAAGGAAAAATTTAGGTATAAGTTTCAATCCGTGTAGCGAATAAGGAAGAAATTTAGGCGACCTGTGGGGGAGACTGCTTCGCAGTCTTGTGTACGACTTCTGCGTACAGCGGAGACTGCTTCGCAGTCTTGTATACACCTTCTGGCGTCTAGCGACCTCTGCCGTGGACTGACTGCTTCGCAGTCGCCCTCTGGCGGCGACTGCTTCGCAGTCTTGGAGGTCCTTGTGGCGTCTGGCGACCTGTGGGGGGACTGCTTCGCAGTCTTGTAGACGCCTTCTGGCGTACAGCGGAGACTGCTTCGCAGTCTTGTTTACGCCTTCTGGCGCCTGGCGACCTCTGCCGTGGACTGACTGCTTCGCAGTCGCCCTCTTGCGGCGACTGCTTTGCAGTCTTGGAGGCTCTTGTGGCGTCTGGCGACCTGTGGGGGAAACTGCTTCGCAGTCTTGTAGACGCCTTCTGGCGTACAGCGGAGACTGCTTCGCAGTCTTGTATACGCCTTCTCGCGTCTAGAGACCTCTGCCGTGGACTGACTGCTTCGCAGTCGCCCTCTGGCGGCGACTGCTTCGCAGTCTTTTCGAAATCGACGTACTACTTACGAACATAAGCTCCAAAATTGTAGAAATGCATCCGCGTGAAACAGACGCCGAAATGTAAACAAATCTTCCGTAGGCATCCCTGGTGCTATTTATAGGTATAACGTCATTGTGCTATAATTAATTTCTAGCCCTGGACACCATGAAAGCGGTGAAAACGGGGGACGCGAAGCCCTGCACTGTTTGCAAGAAATCAATTATACTTAAGTGAAGGTTTCCAGTAGAAATCTGAATAACTAAATTGACTTACCAGCAATAAATTTCTCTTCGATGTTTGTTACACGTGCATGCATCCAATGCAGTAATCCTAATGTCACTGCAGGGACTGCATCCAATGCAGTAAGCCTAATGTCACTGGAGGGACGGTAATTTTCCTATCGCTTGGGGCGATGTTTTGGCCGTTTTTCACCATGGTAGCGGTGAAAACGGGGGTCGCGAACCCCTCCACTGGGTGTCCCATGCCGAGACCGACACAGCAGTGAAGGTTTCGAGTGAAAAGGTGCAAAATTGTAGAAGTTAAGCCCGGTCAAACAGACACACACACACACACACACAGAATTCTCGCTTTATTAATATAGATATATGTACAGTATATATATATATGACAGAGAGAGAGAATATATCACTGATCCATACATTTTTGACCCACGGAACAGACCCCGGTATCTGAATGCTGTCGCAAAATTATTTAAATATTGAATCACATGAAAGACCTGCATTAATATGACGTCCTTTGGTTTTAGTGGAAGGGTGACTATTCTTCGCATGGCAACCCGTTCGAGGAGCGGTTGTATGGAGTCAACTATCCGGTCGTTACAGTCGAACTCCTTCCTGGAAATGAAATCAGCGCGACTCAGAAAGGAGTCCAGAGCGATCCACGGGCCGTCAATGACACTGCGTGAGGAAACACATTTAATGACTAGCCTACATTGTCTTCGTCTTGTTTAATCTTGCCTTATCGGAAACTAGAGCCTTGCGTCGACTTCAAAGTGTCGTCGACGGAGGCGCGCCCATGAAATATCGGCGTCGGCGCAGTGCTCTAGTGAGAATACTTGACAAGCATGAGTCAATGTGAGAGTAGAACAACAGTTTGTCCTGTTACCAGTCAAGAGGGCCAATTTTTAAAACACTCAATGACAGTGAAGCTCAACTGCACTCAAGGGGTCTGAGGAATGAGGCACCTACAGACATTTACTTGTGAAGCACAAACAATTTATGAACATCCTTAGTGACACTGCACGTTTGTATAGGTATTGGTAAATTGTAATCAGGTGAAGCAACATGCATTTGCATACTGTATGAATGCACTTGCACAAGCACTGATACACTACAGACCTACACACCAAGTCACAAGTCATGGCAGATGCTGGATGACTGCAGGCTCCCAGTCAAGCTACATTGAAAGAGACCATTCTTGATACTAGGCCTGTACGCAATAAGTCAAAACCTGTCTCACCTTGATAGTGTTTACCCAACTAGATTTCACCCAAAAGTATTAATCAACTATGCCTTCCATTCTGTAGGAATTAGTTAAATTTCATGGCCTATCTTGATATTGATAGCATAATGAACTCCTCTAACCTTACAACATCAAGCCAAACATTCACAGCATTTTAATAAGGCCACAGGCATCAAACAATGCCATCAATAAGTTATAGAATCTATTCAACATGAAGGTAACGAATTTAAGTACTATATTGTATTGTATTGTATTGTATTGTATTGTATTTGGATATTTATAAAGCGCTTCTAGCGGGAGGGCCATTCAGAAGCGCTCCCAGTGCGAGAGACCCCGAGAGAAAAAGCAAGTTTTAAGAAACTTAAAAGAGGAAGAGACGTTACCTGAGAGAATAGAAGAACGAACGTACGGAGGAAGCTCATTCCAAAGAGCAGGGCCAATGGAGGCAAAAGACCTAGATTGAGCCAGAGAAGTCCTGACACGGGGAACGAGGAGGTCCAAGCGGTCAGATGAACGAAGAGGACGAAGAGAAGCAGCAGAGTGAGGGCGATGAATTAAGTCATATAAATATTTTGGAGCGAAACCAAGTTGAGTCTTACACACAAGGATGAGGACCTTAAATTGGATGCGGGCAGAAAGCGGGAGCCAGTGGAGTTCTTCTGTCATAAAGGTGGTGATATGAGAGAATCGAGGAAGACGGGCAATTAATCTAGCAGCAGCATTGAGAACGGACTGAAGAGGAGCAAGACGGACTTTAGGAAGACCAATGAGGAGGGAATTGCAATAGTCAAGTCTAGAGCAGACAAATGCATGGACAATTGAAGTGAAAATTGGAGATGAGAGAGAGCGACGGATAGCCCTGAGGCGCCTTAGGTGAAAATAGGAAGTGCGAGTGAGTTTGGAAATGTGTTCAGTAAAGGTGAGAGAATTGTCAAGGGTCACTCCTAGATCACGAACGCTAGACGAGAAAGTTAAAAGCGGAAACCTTTGAGACAGCACAGCAAAGTCGAGTTTTAGAAGTTGCTGAGGAGTGCCAAACCAGATATATTGGGTTTTGGACGAATTGAGGGAGAGGCGATTGCAAGACATCCAGGTATGAAGATCATGAGAAAGAGCTTCGATGCGCTGAGCAAGAAGAAGCTGAGAGGAAGGAGGCCCATGGACATAAGCCTGGACATCGTCAGCAAAGAGATGGCCTGAAGCCCCATGGATGGGGAGCAGAGATGGGATACCGGCCGTGTACAAAATAAAGAGGAGAGGGCCTAGAACAGAGCCCTGCGGAACACCCAGTTTGATAGGGACCCACAGAGTTCTAGATTCACCAGATTCATCTGAGTGCGATCAGACAGGTATGACCGGAACCACTGGAGAGGGGGGGCCCTTCAGACCGCAAGAGGTCTCAAGGCGCTGTAGAAGAATTGTGTGGTCAACCATGTCAAAGGCTGAGGAGACATCATATAGCGCCAGAAGAGTGAGTTCGGACCTATCAACAGCTGAATAAATTTCAGAAAGCAAAGACAGGAGGGCTGTTTCAGTGGAGTGGTGAGCCCTAAAACCTGATTGAAAGGGAGATAGAAGTCCAGATTGTTCCAGATAGGGAAGAAGTTGAAGAGAGACAAGGCGTTCAAGGGTTTTGGAGAGAAATGATAGATTAGAGATTGGACGGTAGTTTTGGGGGAGGTTTGTGTCAAGATTGGGCTTCTTGAGTGAGGGAAAAACAATGGCCCTCTTTTGCGAGGCGGAGACACAACCTTCAGAGAGGGACCTATTAAACAGATAAAGCAGAAATGGGGCAAAATCGTCTAAAATGTCACTAAGAATGAAAGGGGGAAGAGGATCTAATTCACAAGAATTTAAATTAACTGATGAAAGAACTGTACGAAGGTCCGAGTACAATATGGGTCGGAAATCGTCAAAAACAGAAAACGTTGTGGTAAAGTTCGGTCTAGGAGCATCCGATGTGGAGGCTCTAAGTCGATCAGTCTTTTCGGTGAGCATAGTCAAGAATTCATTTGCGGAGAAGGCAGGAATTTCTGAAGGGCGAGAAGGCCGGCCCAGCAGACCCGAGATGGAAGACCAAAGGCGTCTTGGATTTTTGAGATTGCGTGAGACCAGCTTCTCCCAGTGAGCAGCCTCCTTGCGATGGTAGAGACGATGAAGGGCACGAAGCTGGGTAATCCAGGCCAACCGGTCATTGGGATCCTTGGTCCGGCGAGATCGTCGCTCCAAGCAACGGGTGCGACGGCGAAGTACATGTAAAAGACATTCATAGTGCTGTTCTATCAATCAATCAATCAATCAACTAAACATTTATATAGCGCTCGTTCATGGGAACTATTCAGAGGCGCTCCCAGCCCAATCCTGGTAAAACAAAACAGTCTTTAGAGCAGAGAAGAAAGCGGTGGACAAGTCTCGAGGAAGAGACAGCAAATTAAGACGACTAAATGCTGCACCTGACATAAGAATTCAGCTTTCTAGCATTAAACCAAATATAAAAAATTGACACGAGAAAAAAACAAAGTCACTGTACACGTATTAAAACTTCATGTACTCCCAATATTGTGCTCCATACGTCTTGGTCTTAAAAACTGTACACTTTAATATTTGATATAAGAGATAATAAATTGTTTTTATAAACTGCTTATATGGGTGTGTTTAGTTAGCCTATATTAGTATGCTTCTCAGGCGCTACGTTTGCCTCAATACGTTTAGTTCAGGTTAGGTTCCGCTATAAATTTGAAAAGACGACAATGGTTCCCTGGCCAAAAAAGGTTGGGGAACGCTGTACTAGAATATACGAAGGTAGAGAAAAATACATTACATAGGGTCTACGATAAATATTATGTGATATTATCTGACTACACTGGAAATCAAAATTTTATATTAGACAAAATTAGATGTGCTTTGATTTATTTAGATCCATACGTGCTTGCCTGCAATTTTGTAGGGAGGTGCAGAGAAATACGAATAATTTGCAAGAAACGCACTTTGTTTCATGTTAGCTATATTAGGTGCCTACATTTGTCACATCATCTCTCAATGTTGACTTTGCATCCAATTTGTCTGAGCGCTCGAATTATAACGAAAAGTGTTTCGTTAGATCAGTAATGAGTTCCTTCGTTCCATCGTTAGGGTTCGGGCTGATATTATCTGCACTGATGTCATTTGACTTGTCAATATTGTAGTTATACGTGGAATATATCTCTCAACTACCAAACAAAAGGAGAAAACTATGGTCGGGTTTGGGTGAATAAAACCAAAGGTGAGTAAAGAGTCAACCACATGAAGTCGTCACACTCAGTGCCTAGCAGTGTTGGGTAAACTCAGACAAGAAATGAGTTAAATCAAAACTCAACTCATGCTCCTCAAAATGAGTTTAACCTCAAACTCAACTCATCCTAAGTGAAATGAGTTACCAGGTAACTCAAACTCACTTGTTAAATGAGTTAAATCATAAACTCACACAATTTTTCCATCACGCCTACTTGTAACAGAAAAATATTTTCCATCAAGAATACACGGTACTTCAGCCATGTTGTTCTTAACTGTTCACAATATACAAAATATGCAGTGCTTGAACACTGTCCGCCCGCCGTTGCTGGCCGTATTTACGACTCTCCCTGCCGTCGCCACTCACCAGTATGGAAAGCCGACGATATAAAAAAAGACTTGTTTCAACATAACATGTGCTGAGTGCCGAAGAGTGAGTTGAGTTAAAAATAATTGACAGTTACAACTCAAACTCACAGAAAATATGAATTAACTCAAACTCATAACTCACACTCTTTAAGGTGAGTTAACTCAAACTCATAAATCACAGCAAGTGAGTTAACTCGTGAGTTTTAAACTCATCTGAGTTAACTCATACCCAACACTGGTGCCTAGATACATACGTAAATAGAAAGATCGATAGATAGATGTATCGATAGATGGATCGATAGATGGATCGATAGCTGGATCGATACATAGATCGATAGATAGATCGATAGATAGATCGATAGATAGATCGATAGATAGATCGATAGATAGATCGATAGATAGATAGATCGATAGATAGATCGATCGATCGATAGATAGATAGATAGATAGATAGATAGATAGATAGATAGATAGATAGATAGATAGATAGATAGATAGATAGATAGATAGATAGATAGATAGATAGATAGATAGATAGATAGATAGATAGATAGATAGATAGATATAGATACAGATAGACAGACAGACAGACAGACAGACTGATTGATTGATTGATTGATTGATTGATTGATTGATTGATTGATTGATTGATTGATTGATTGATTGATTGATTGATTGATTGATTGATTGATTGATTGATTGATAGATCAACAGATAGACGGATAGACATACAGAAAGGCAAACAGAAGGACAGAGAGAAAGACAAATATGCAGAAAAACAGACAGATAGATATATTCATGAATGCATTTATTTATACATACATACATGCATACATACATATACAAATGCATGCAAACATAGGTACATACATATATATATATATATATACATTGTACATACATATATAGGCCTGATGCTTACATAAAGACATATATTGTTCCACCTTTAGCTGTTTTCAACAGTCCTCTTAAGTCGAGCGAGGATTGGATTCTATTCAACTACGACTTCTCTGAAAAGTGTCTAGTCAAATATGACGACATTTTGTGGGATCGAATAACAAAACAACTGAACGATAATCACACGGTAAGCCAACATTAGGCTATTGTGTACAGAACACTCTGTTGTTTTAACAGAGCAGTTTCCTTTCAGACTCTTGCTCAAAATGAAATACTGAAATTCTTCTGATTTGGATGTAGGTTTCTTTCTTAGTTCCATCAGATCAGTCACAGAATTTATCATTCTCATGCGATCCACCTCACAAAGTTTTGATAATTTTTATCCATCTTTGTTCTCCATCACTCACCCACACCCCCACGATTCTCCATGGTCCACCAGAACTTGGGCATTCCAAAATGGGAACAGGTATAAATTAATTTCGAGCAACATTGCCATACAACCAAAGCACCTCACTAACTCCCAGATTTCCAACTGTGGTGCTATCCGCCACGACACCCTTGGAACCCAGGTGTCTAAACATTTTTATGACGGTATCTGGCATTTGTCAATTAAAAAGTCACTAGGTCATTGTTGACAAAATTTAAATGACTCACTTAATCTTGCTAATTGTCCCGAAAATTGTCCAAGTGAATGCTTTAAATCGAAACCTATATCACTTTTAGAGATGACACAATACCGAATACAGTTGTTTAAAAACTTCGTAAAGTAGAAATATGTAGGCCTATATAAGGAAACGAACAAAAGCCATTGCCACTCCAAGGCCAAGAGCAGGGCATCAAGTTATTCGCGAGCGCTCGATGGACTTACAGACACACGAACAACGAGCCCACGTCACTACTGTTTGTTTTCAATGCGATGTCTTGTTACTTGTTCCGATCACTTAATAGTGCACACAAATTCTGCATGATCTTTAGGAGTTCTCGGAAATGACACGACACAGGCTGTTTGACAATGCACGGAATCTGGCCAAAGCTGGACAGTTAGGATACGATAAAGTCCTGAGTCTCATCAGCTACTCATCGAATGATAGAGATTTTGGGTTGTGGCTCCGCATCTATGACTTTGTCAACTTTTTCAGACGCATGATCTACGATACATCTGCCTACAGTCATTTTCAGGTAACGACTTTAAACTTGCGATTCATAGTTCCCGTAATCGCATAAAAGTGCAGAGCTGTGGCATTTCAATCTCCTCTGGGTTTTCAATGTCATTTTACTGTAGTGTTGTGAAGATCCTGAGGTTGGCACATTCCATTATATGAAACAGAAATTGTCTCATCCTTTGTTAAATTTGTGTATGACTTCAAAGATGCTCACATCTTTACACATCAACGGGGATGAGTTGATTTCTTTGTTAATAGGCACAGTTTATGCATCTGTCGTGAATAAGATATACTAATACACTATTCGAATGTATAATATAGGCTATCTATATAAACACACAGTGAACTTATGGCACCAATGTTTAAGTTTAGGTTGTGCTTTGACTTTGTAATAATATGTCTGTTACTTGTTTTTCATTGTCTTTCTGCCTTGGGCGAATTAAAGCATTTATTAACCGCAGAGTGACCCTATTTGACGTAGCTGATAATAGCAGCATTTCTATAGAGAGAGACACAGACAGATACAGAGACAGACAGAAACAGAGACATACAGAGACAGAGTAGCAGAGACAGACAGAGACAGACAGAGACAGAGACAACCTGCGTCGCCTTTGGTTCCTCGAGGTCTGCCTGGGTTCCTGCCCCCTTTGTGTCCCTCAGGGCTCTGTTCTTGGGCCACTGGTATACATTATTTACACGGGAGGTATTGCGGCCTTGTTGACTTCCTGTGGGGTCTTTCACCAACTATATGCTGATGACGCACAGGCCTATGTTCACCGTCCCCCTGATCGTGCAGTGGTGGCTGTCCGACAGATGTGTCAGGCAATGGACGCCCTTTCTAACTGGTTAGCCTCTGATCGTCTTGTTCTCAATTCGTCTAAGACCCAGTTTATCTGGCTTGGCAGTCGTAGGTGTCTGGCCGGCGTTGATCTGCCCTTGGTGGCTGATAAATTTCCACATATTAGCTTGTTAGAACCGGTCCGAGACTTTGGAATTATTCTTCATAACTAACTCTGTTTCTCCCCTCATATAAATTAGCTTACTCGTAGCTGCTATAGTATCAGCTTCGTCAGCTACGGGTTATCCCTCTCTCCTTGTCTCATGATGCTGCAGCTACCCTTATCCATGCCTTTGTTACCAGTCGACTTGACCATTGCTGATCGATTCTCTGACTGCTCGTCTGGATAGGGTTCTTCGATCTGTTTCGTGTCTCATTGGTCACCTTCCTAAACTCGCCCCTGTGTCAGCCTATATGCATGACATACTACACTGGCTTCCCATCTCGCAACGCATCAACTATAGAATAGCTGCACTGATGTGGCGATGCCTTCTTGGCGGTGCCCCGGTTTACTTACGTGAGCTTTGTTGTCCTGTCTCTCATGTGACTGGCCGCCGAGCCCTTCGCTCTTCTTCTGCGGGTGAGCGCTTGGTTCCTCGTTCTGCCACCGCAGCTAAGCAGCGTCGTGCTTTCTCTGTGGCCGGCCCCTCCATCTGGAATCAACTCCCATTGCAGATACGCCTGTTGCCTAAGAATAGTTCGCTTGTTTTGTATAAGTTACTTAAGTCCAGTTTATATTGCCTTAGATGGGCTGGGAGCGCTTCTGAGTAGGCAACTTGAGGGGCGCTATATATTAAATTTAAAAATGAATGAACGAAGTGAATGAATGAACATACATAGGATGTATGTGATTATGCATGCATGTAGGCCTATGTATGTATGTATGTATGTATGTATGTACTATACAATATGTATATATGTATTTATGTATGTATGTACTACATACATAAATATATGTGTGTATGTATGTATTACATACTTGCATACACACAGTAAGAAACAGGGTTACATACACCCTCTTTCTTACTATCCTCAAAACTGCGTTGTTCCACCCTGGTTGGGCTGCGAGTGCTCCTGAGTAGGCAATCTTGAAGGGGCGCTATTTAAAACTGCTTTAATAATAATAATAATAATAATACATATACACATGCATACATAAATACATACATACATAGTACATGCATACATACACACATACATGTATACAAGCAAACATGCTTACATACATACATAAATAAATAATTAAATTTATATCGTTTCAAAACATATATATTTGCAAAACGATACATACAAAATGGAAAATAGGATTATGACGTACACGTACTTAAACAAAACATTATTCAATAAATCCAATGTTGGTGTGTTGTTCTTTAGAAATTCATGCTGAGCGCGACCAGTTCTATAAGAGATCAAATGACTTTCAAGTACCCGACTCACGCATTCGAATGGTGAGATGAAAAGAAATGTAATAATGATTGTTTTCAGTTTCAGTCTTAAACACCCAGTTCTTAAAGCACTTAATACGTACTGTTAAATAATGTTGTCACTGAACAATGCTCGTTAACCCCGAATGGAATAATTTAATAGTTAATGACTGAGAAAACATTTGACTACGAAAATCAATCTTACATATACACACTTACATAGCTACATACAACATATATTCATTCATTCATTCGTTCTCAAAATTTTTATATCGCTTTTTCAAGAAGCCTATGCACAGAGACGCTCCCAGTTCAGGTACGGGTAAAGACAGAAGACTTAAGCAGTTGGTAAAAGACAAGCGAGTTGCTCCGGAGGTATGAGCGTGGAGCGAGTGGAAGCCCATTCTAGGTAGACGGGCCAACAATCGAGAAAGCTCGACGCTGTCTGATTGCAGAGGGGGTCCGAGGGACCAGACATTCCCCCTAGTCGCAGAGCACAAAGCTCAGTGGGAGGTTATAAGCCTGAAATCGGGCAGCAGAGTTCAGATAAGTAAGATGGAGCGCTACCGGTGAGACTCCGCCAGACAAGCGCTGCTATCCTATAGGATATGAACTCATAAGCTGGAAGTCAACGCAGGACATCACGCATTTTAACCTGCTGGGTGAGACTAAGTTCTCGAGCAAGAGTCACTCCCAGGTCTCGAACAGTAAACGAGAAAATGACTTGGAGGAAGTGACATGAACCAATGGGTGCTGGTCAACCCCCGCTAATTGCGACCACCAAACCAAACGAACTGAGTTTTGGACAGGTTCAAAAGTAAAGGTTTTGAGGCCATCCAACCAGTGAGGGCATCAATGGCACACAACATCAGCACTCTTTCTTACTGTTCTCAAAACTGCGTTATTAGACCTTGGTTGGGAGTGCTCCTGAGTAAGCAATCTTGAAGGGGCGCTATATGAAACTGCTTTAATAATAATAATAATAAATAGAAGCTACTGCATCAGATGAATGGCAGTGGACAAAACACTTGTATATCATAAAGCTGGTACAGGACCGCAGAATATACATGTAGAGCAGTGGGCCTAGGATAGAAACCGGAGATACACCAAAGAGGGTTGGAGCCCAGCGGGACCTGGAAGAGCCAATGACAACACAATTAGTGCGATTAGTGAAAGAGCAGAGCCAGTGTAACGGTTTGCCAACCAGCCCAAAAGAAACAGAAAAGCGCTCGAGAAGGATGGCATGATCGAACTAACATCAAAGAGGGCGAATAGAGTTATCTAACCACACACATGGCGCTATAGAAATCCGCCAGACGGCTAACCAGTAGAGTCTCAGACAAGTGGTTATATTATATGCGCATAAATACCTGCACTCTGTGATATACTGTGCTTCTAGGTATATAAATCCAATGGTTTGGTCAATGTCTTGCTCTCTCGGTCACAAAGGCTGCATAGAAAACACGACACGGTTATTTCAAAATTGGATCCAAAACGAAACGTAAGCAGTTTCACATTACTTCTTATTTAGTCATTCACTTATACAGGTTTTTGTTCCAGCGTATCACCATTATTATAAAAAATAATGCGTATCATAATAAAGCCAAGGACGCAATATGTGGGTCAAACTTTCATCAACACTTGACAACTGTTCTCTGTTGCTTCGGTGGTATCTAGGAGGGTCTTTGAATAAATATCTTGCAGAGGTTATATATAAATGCAGCCCAGGTCTAACTGTAAATTGCCTGGACTAAAGGGCAGTATGCCCAGGATAAGAAAATATCGACTTTTAGTATATATGCTCTTGGAAGTGCATTGCATATAATTCTTGTTAGGGTTGTCAGGCAGACCGAACGGGTACACTAAGTAGATACGCAAATAATATTACAGTAGGATAAGTAAGGGTATATTAACGAGTAGGCCTAATATAAATGTTCAAGCGTATGGCGCGGTAAAAGATGCCGGAGCTGGAAATTATGCCAGTGTTTTAGCCATCTTTTTTCTTAGAAATTTCAGTCTTATGTACATTCTATGATAGAAGTTCATCAATGTGTACCCTCAGGGATTTAGATGAGGCCACTCTGGTTATACTGTGTTTGTCTGCTTTTACTGTGTTTATAATCATGCACATGAACATTTGTTCTCTTCGAGTATAGAACAAGATGTAGCTTGTTTTATAAAGGTTTAGAGATATTTTGTTTGCTTTAAACCATATATCAACCTTCTCCAATTCAGAATTTATCTTATTGGCTATTTCAGTTGTTGAAGTGCAGGACATGAACACATTTGTATCATCCGCAAACATAATAAAATGGAGTAATGATGTAGTTTTCGAGATTTCATTAACGTATAGCAGAAATTGCGGTGTACCTAATATCGAGCCATGTTGGTTGCCACATTTAAGATCTAACATAATTTTATGAAACGCATTGCCATTTGCCCTTAAGATAAACCCGGAGCCATCTAGAAATGCGCCCCTAATACTGTAGTGCTCCAATTTCTTCATAAAGATGCCATGGTTCACAGTGTCAAATGCCCTTGATAAATAAAAAAGACACCTGTGGCGACTTGAAAGCGAAATGAAATTATTATTGCTATACCTAGTGCCATATAAGTGAACATCTGAAGTAAGTTTACAGTAATCGTGAAGAATAAGCGGAATGTGCGTTTTATGTATTGTCGCGAAAACTTCCCTTCCACCGCTTCTACCATGCCGAGTGTTCGTGGTCGGGAAATTCCCGGGGTTGTATGTAGCTCCTTTCAGGCACATTAGTCCGGCCTCCGGGGTCTATCAGAGGATTAAAATCATGGATCGACAAGATGACAGTTGAACGTATCTTTAGTAAACAACGAAAACTGAAATTCACAGTTTGACAGCAAAGATCGTCAATTCGCATTCCTCAAATCGCAGTGTCGACAGCTCAACTACCAGGGATTCAATCAACTGAAAACGAACTAACTATCTCACACACTTGAAGAATTTCCTTCCTACTTATATAGACACGAAGAGGGAGGTGTCAGGACATCATTAGTGAAACAGAGAGATGAGGAGAAGGTGTCCGGACCTCACTGGCGAAAGAGAGAGATGGAGATATGGCGGTGGGTGTCCGGACATCACTTAGTCTAGTGAAAGAGAGTTCAAAGAGTCGCCGCTAGTACATCGCCTGAGGGAGGCGGTGTTCTGACATCACTAGTGAAAGAGAGTTCAAAGCGCCGCCGCTAGTACAGGCGAGAAAGAGCGGCAAAGGAGGTGTCCGAACATCACTAGCGAAAGAGAGTTCAATAGCCCCGCCGCTAGTGCAAGCGAAAGAGAGAGCGGAAGGAGGATGTGTCATGGCATTACCAGCGAAAGAGAGTTCAAAAGCGCCGCCGCTAGTGCGGGTGAAAGAGAGAGAGAGCTGAGTGAGAAGGTGTTTAGTGCATAGTATGCAGTTGCACGCAAAATATAAAAAAATGACCATGGAAGCAAATATCTGCATCATCTTCAAACACATATTGACACCTGCAATAGAGTTGGGCATATCATTTACATATCGGTAAAGAAGAAACAACAGAGAGCCCAAAACTGATACATGGGGTACCGCGCAAGTTACTAAGTTTCTACAAGAGTTTTTACATTATTAATAGTTACAAATTGTCTTCAGTCAGTAAGATAATCAGTAAAACACGTATTCAGTAGGCTATACCTCGAATTCCACAGTTTTCCAATTTTCTGAGCAAGATATCATGATTAACGGTGTCAGATACTTTTTGAAACACGCAAAATATATCAATGACGTATTCTTTGTTATCTAATGGCATATTTGTTATAAAAATTACATCTATCAACGCAAAGTTGGTAGAATGACCTTTCCTGAAGCCAAACTGATATTAATAGGCCCTACAATACAGAGCATTTTGCAAGAAAGTTCGTACCCAATTATAAGTGAGTTTTTCAAGTAATTTACAAAACACTGGTAAGAGAGAAATTGACCTATTATCTGACATTAAGCTTCGTGCTCCTTGTTTAGAGATTACTTTTGCAATTTTTATAATAGTTCGTATTTTACCAGTAACCCATTTGATAATAGATTATATGTTATTTGTAGGGACATACTTTCCAAGTCCTATTGGATGAGGTTTGGACAATCACACACTGCATTCTAATTTTAATTTTCAACTCCCTCTTGGTTTTATCCTTTGGGGAAGATAGGCCTTTCCAGAACTGTCTTATTCTCCAGATAAGTATTAAATCCTGAGGAGCAGTATCCTGTAGTCGAGGGTATACGCGGGTATACAGAGTATACTCACCTCTAGGGACCGTATATTCGCCTCACAAAATATTTATATTTATTTATATTAAAATACTTTAGCGTATACTCACAAAATACTGTAGCGTATACTCAACTCTAAATTTTGTCGGGAAACTAGCTGGTAGCGTGTACTCACCAGTGATATTTTCGAGAATAAGAAGTCGAATAAGAATAATAATTATTTGATTTTCTTGCAGTAGAAGTAGAATAAAAATTATTTTATGAACGAAATAGAATAAGAAGTGAAATTAAGACCTTTAGAAGTGAATAAGAATGAGAAGTATAATTATTTTCACAACGAAAATTAAGAAGCTGTAGTGGTAAAATTAGAGGTGAGTACTACTCACCTCTAATTTTACCACTACAGCCCTGTTGAGGAGACACATTTACATCGGAGAAAATAGCCGTTATCATCTTCAGTTCCAGGGACAAGCAATATGACGCCGATAGGTTCAAATGCAAGTAAGTAAGTAAGCCATTTATTGACACAGCAACAGCACCATTCTAGTAATGATGCAAGAGTCAAAAGGTCAATCCAAAAGGGTCGTATTGACTCGCTGAGGCTGGATTACCTCTTTCCTGGATAATATCTGGATGATATCTGAATTAACATAGTTTCTATTGGTCGATCGTCAAGAGAGAGAGAGACAGACAGGCATAGACAGAGACAGAGATAGAAAAAGAGACAAAGGAAGACAAAAACAAGGACCTGTCTACTGTCTAGTGTACGCTGGAGTGGTGCCGACAAGTGAAACACATGCCAGCAGAAAATCTTAAATGTAAAATGTTACTTAACAGACAGTCATTGTAGTTGCTCACGAATAAAATTTATTCAGAGCAATATAACTGTAATTAAACACATTGTTGTTGCTTTCGCATGTGTTTATCTGACTATTTATATAGAGCCCTTTTAGGAAATATGAAGGCGAATAAATGTCGATAGCTCGTGTTTGTTACGATTGAACTTCCGTCTGCGATTTCGAACTTCCGAAGAGAGGAGTGTTGAATGTAGATACTTTGTTATTGTAGATCGAATATCGATTATGGGTACTTTCCTCAAGACGTGTTTTGCATTGGTCTTGCTAATTCTTTGCTCGAATCTGAATGGAACACGGTTTTTGAGAGATATAAGCTATTGACAGGAAGACAATCGGAGCGTGAAAAACTGGATTTGTTATTTAGTCTGAGCTGTTCCAGAAATTCAACGTTACTAGAAAGGTTAGTTCTGCGGATGCATCACAATTTATTCCTCATTCAAATTAAGTTATGGCCTACTGCTAAAGCTTTGGGGCCAGCCATATATTAGCTACGCAAATATCATATTTTCATACCCCCCCTGTTGCGCCCCGTACATTTTGTGGATTCCCACGTGCGTACGTACAACTAAGCTTCTCTACCCCCCGCCCTTTACAAAAGTTAATTAGCTAAAGTCATCTATAAGACATTTATTTTACTGTAGACTAGTAATATTTTTTGTAAAAATCATATTTGCTAGATAAAATTTGTTAACTGTTATGAAGAAATAAAATACTAACAACACTAACACTTACATTTTAAAAAGACTAGGACAATATAGAGTTATAAATAGGCAAATGTGGACGTCATAATTAGAAATTTATTTTTCGTACGTACACATTTTGGTCGGGACCTCTCCCCCTCGCCATACGTACCCGTACGCAAAATCGCCTAAATCCGATCACTCCCTCCCCTCATTGCGTACGTAGTATATGGATGGCCCATTGGCACATCATCTGAGATCTTATTGTACGAATATTCCAGATGAGAAAATGAACTTAAGTGACTTGAAGTGGCTTTAAAACTTGGACAATGAACTACATAGTGGAGTCAATGGTATGCCCAAACCGCAATCCACCTAACTAAACAGCACGTCAGTCAATAAAATTAGCGAAGTTTTTGCTTTGCGTCTAAGAGGATGAATTCCGATTTAGAAGGATTCAGGATAAGCTTTAATTGGCCATTCGAGAGTTGAAAAAATTAGACGAGTATATTTATATGGATTGAAATAAATCGCTGGGCATCGTGGGCATCCAGCGAGAAGTGATTCAGAAATGAGGGTTATATAGTGTAAACAGATTCATGCCAAACACAGAAGCATGTAGAACCCTACCATTCAATACAGTTGGCATCGAATTGAATTCACTGATAGGTAAGATACAGTTCTAGAAAGGCCTAAACAATGTTCGACATGGTGAAGTAGTATAATATTAATAGTGTAATTTTATCATAATAGACGGTATCAAGAGCGGTAGATAGACCAAGTAAAATGATAGCAGCTACCTTTAATTTTTCCAAGTGATTATGAAAGATAAGAAGTGCATTTCAGCGGAACAGTATTCGCGATATACACATTGGAAAGGGAGCTACAGTTTCTGCGTTGAAAGTTGACTATACTTAGCAGTTTGCAACTGACTCATCCAGGATTTTAGAGGTGAAATTAAAGGTAGACATAAGATGACGATAGTTTGACAGAGAACGAGACCACGTTTCAAAACAGTGGGTAAACTACGGCAGGCTCGAACCCGACGGGGAAGGAGCCTTCAACGTCAGGGAGACAGATTGACCACAGATTGGGGGCTAGGTATCAAAACAATCATATAGAAGAGCAGTAGGAATTATATTTAGAGCATACTTAATGCTTATCAATTTACAATTACGATTATCAACGCCTTAAATTTGTTCTTTTTGTTAACTGGTAATGAACATAAATTACTTCTGCATATACTGAGAAGTGACTGTATAACTTTGATTATTATCATCACCAGCTCCTCATATGACCATTTGAGAATCCTGAATTGGGTTGTAGAATGGGAGAATAAAATAGCCAATCCTGAACCTCGTGTGCATTATATAATTGATGCTAAAGGCACAAGGCTTCAGATTTTTTCCTGTATGCCTTGTAAACCAAAACTCTAAACAGGAGTTAGATTCTTGTTTTTGTAGATTATTGGAGTTTTCTATTGAGAATACAAAGAAAAATGTAGGACATTTCACTTTGACTATGAATTACGTTGATTCGAATCCAAGATCAAACTATACTGCCTGGAAATGGTTGAAGCTCAACAGCGCCAAAGTCGACAAAGAGTAAGCCTGCATATTACTATGAAGGTTCTGCCTTAGAATGGACTGAACTCAATTTTCGCATGTGCCATAATATTGGGTCAGAATGTCACGTTTCGAAAGGTGGAGTTGAAGATGAACTGTAGGCTGTCGAAGATAGAGCTGTGCAAGTCCTAGGTCGTCAACATAATCGAGTGGACAAGAAATATGACTGAGCGACTTACAAATTTTGTCCGACGTATGAGGTCATTCAGTGCCTGGTAAGTATTAAGACACGGTTTGCAGGTTATCAGTTAAGGAACACGCAACTGAAGCATGTATTTGCGCAGAAACTCAATGACATGATCGGAAGGTGTCCGACCACAAATGAAACGGGCAGCAGACTTTAGCACCGACTGTATCCCCTCCGGCTGACAAGTCAGCAGACCCACCTGTTGCAGTAGTCGATATTAAGGTCTCCTGTCGCTCAATTTATAAATTCATGACTGCTGCTCCAATGAATGATCTGCGACCTAAGGTAAACACTGCTGAGTATTAATCTTTTCCTCACATAGACCATAGCCCCAACTCATGCAATCAGGGAACCCACTCTAGTACTCCTAGTAGGTTCTTGTATCGCAATCATAATCGTAAACTCCAAATTCGAAAGTCTGAATTTAAATCAAAAGTTACTTATAACGGAATGTGCTGCGATTAAGTTGGTATTCTGTTCTTTAGACTGACGTTAGGTTCATCCAGAGGCCACTTGCAACGACTAGCCTACAACTTGAAGACCAGAGAACAACGCCAAGAAGTTTGTACTGACCTTATCTAACATCCAATAACTTCTTAACGCATGAATTAGCCTGATACAGCGCTACCGTTGTCAAACGTTTTGTGCTCAATGCCGGCTAACTATAGTCCGAATGCCAAATGAAATTAATATAAAGCACCATTTCTGATACGATGTTTCATTTCTTATGCATCGCTCTACATCCTTAGCTACCAGTGTCGCAATAAGTCAACCTACTGGAAATCACTGTGAACACATGACTATATTTAAAGTTTCAGTATGCTATACGATACAAACTCAAAAGTTTGAGTAGTTTGGTTCTCTCAACTCAGATTCTTGACTACTCAACTTGGCACGAACACTTTCAAAGCCAACTTTCAAAGGCGCCAATGATCATTAGTTTCATTCTGATCGCCTCCGCTCATTTTATAAGCGAAATCTCACAAGCCTTACAAGGCTCCATTAAGCCGGTCGGGCCCAATGAGTTTGTAGTTGTTGATCTCGATCACTACACCAACCAAAATTCAGACAAATGTCTTCAGAGGTTTCTGATGTACAGCATTTCATAAATGTGTTCCTTTTCTCAAGACACGGCGTCATTAACACTTATACTAGGTGTACTGACTTGGCAACCTGAGTTTGTTTATGAATACGTGTATGTTAATTATTACATCTATAGGTCCTCGATTTCTTTGATAACTACCCCTATTCGGAACCATTTCAAATATCGACAATTCTCAACATCATCGATAAAAACGTCCGCTGGATGGACAAGAACTTGGCGAACATAACCCAATGGCTCAAGCAAAACTATCCATAGAACATTCTGGAAGAAACTACACGAACAAGCAATGATTTCGATAGTAGTTGTAAACAATATGCTATGTGCAATATTTAGCCTATAATCTGTAACTTTCTTATGAGCATTAGAACGTTATTATGCGATAACGATTGCTGCAGAAACGACTTTATTACGTTATTTACTAATGTAGGCCTGTGAACCAAAGGACTTGTTGGTATACTAACATATATAACATATATTACGATGTCAAAGGCAATAAATAATAAAAACACGCAAGGAAATTCTATTTTAAATCTAGCTATTTGTTAAATATTTGACACGAACTATGTTGATAGTTTAAAATGCATGTTTTTGTGAAGTAGGCTAATAGAGATCATTAAATGGGTGAACTTAACCTTCGAAGGCCCCAGGCCCGCTTTTCCATGGATAACTTTAGAACGGCTAAGAAATTGTAAAACTGGTTTCAAGACATCCTAAAGCCATCAATTTGGCTTCGTATGATATATATTATGTGATTATTCTACCACCCTGTACCCCGCAACCATAGCATATACCAAGGACACCCCCAAGATATGGGGCTACTGGTGATACTGGCACATGGTTTACCAGCCGGAAATAAATATTTTCTACGCGCGCTAGCTATAGGCATCGTTGGACGGCGAATTCAACGCTGAGTGTAATACAGTTTGATCTGCTGTAGTGTCTGTTGCCTATTCGAAGTTATACAGGCAAAAGCTACATGCATGTAAACAATTGCGAAAAAACCCGAAATTGCAAAACACTACAAACGAGCATTAAAGTTCAAATAAAGTTTAACTAGGTGGCGCTATTGTGAAATACCATATATCAGTCGATTGCAAATTGCATTTGGAGTATGACAAGCTAAATCCCGTTAAAATATTCCAATCCCTTCTCCAGATATCACAATGAAAACACTGGGGTCCGGTCGGACCCCTTTGGGCATTCGTCTACCAAAAAATTGCTTGGGCACTCGAGGGTTAATTAATACTCATTGCAACTAAAACCACGATCAAGTAAAATATCGGGATGTTCGTTAAAGAAAAATAATTACTATGTTTTTATCTAACGCTTTCTAAGTATGTTTAAAAGGAGCTGAATAATTTTAGTGTAAGTACACGAGCGAAAAAAATTCAAGAAATGAATCGTGGGTGTCACCTAATTGTCCTGTAACCAGTCCATGGAGACTGAGAAACAGCCGATTTTAACAACACTCTTTTGGCATATAAGCTTAGATGTTCATGAAAAGCTAACATTCGTTCGTTCTTTCGACACGGTTTTGATCATTCCTTCTTTATATCGCTCTCTCAGTTTTTCCTATTTAGTTCATTAGTACGTTTGCTCTTTCGCTCGTTCTTTCATTCATTCTGCTTTCTTATTCCAGAAGTATCCCAAATTCAGATTCCCTTCAATTATTAGATTTTTACTTAACTTCTCCAACAATTTCGAGTCCATTTGCAGTGGCCTTTGACTGTTGGCTGGTATATTATATTACGGCGCTATACAGGCGTTAGGTTTTAGTACTATCAGAGTGTTCAATTATTTATATTATAAATATATATGTCATTGCTTGCATTCTTGGGCAGGGTTCTAACTTATTTTTTAGCTTTAAGTTAGAGTTAGTTCTCTATCTGCCTACTACCACATGTTACCGCTACGCAGTAACCGTCTTCCTAGTGGCACGCGCTGCCTGAAGCTCCATAAATGGACTTATCTAGTGGGATGCGTTGAGCTGAGCTCACTGCCTAGGTTCTTTGCTTATCTATGCTACATAAACACAGAAATCCACATATATATATTATATATATTACGCATATATATATTACGCATTCATACACATATATATATATATATATGAATGCGCAATATATATAATATAAATAGTGATAGTAGTGAAGGCATTTATTGAATCACCGAAGCAGAGGTTACAGCTATTTGGATTTATACAATTGAAACATAACAAAGTACTTCTTCCGAGGTGACAAAAGGACAAGCCGGAAGGGTTGTTTATTCAGGGTTGTCCTTTCCCCATTGATTATGTTGCAGGTGGCTTGCCTGTTTCAGAGGCGCCCTCAGGGTGATGTACTAGACGCACGAGCGTCCACCGACCAAATCATTTTTTTAACTGAGACATATGCCATGAATTACAACCTCGAACAAGGTCATTTAAATACATGCAGAACCAAGAGTTACAAAGGGTATGAAACGACCTAGAGATAAAATTTCGGGCCTGTGAACATGGGCGTCCGAAGGGGAGGGGAAAACTGGATTTTGAAAGTTGTCACGTTTTCTGTGTTCGTGAATAGCTTAGCTATGTTAAAACATCATTCCCACCCCCACCCCCCCCCCGGAAAAATTATGCTCCCTAGAAAAATGTTACCCCTAGAAAAATTCCTGTGGACGCCCATGCCTGTCAATATAATTTTAAGGACGACAAAATAAATAATATTCTATATATATATATATATATATATATATATATATATATATATATATATATATATATATATTGTTTTATCAGTAAATGAAATCGAATAGGCCTTACTGTTAGAAGAAGAGTTCTCAACATAAAAATTGAAAATCGAAAAGGCCTGACTGTTATGTAATAGCGCTATATAAGTGGCTTGGCCACAGGGTTAGATCTATGGAAGATCTAGGAACAAGGGCAGTTGGATTCGGACTGGCACGAGGAATGGTTGCACATTAAGACTGTTAAATAAACGTGTTTCAAACTATTACAGAAGAGTCATCGACATAAAAATTGAAAATCAAAGCTGAAAAAATTCTTTTAAATATTTGTCATATTAGGAGGCCATAGGCCTATAGGCCTAATATTTAAAGCTGGAAGAAAATTAATATGTCGCTCGTGTATCTTTCTTTCCACAGAACCATGTCATTGCTTTGATTTTCAACTGATTGAAATATTGTTTAAGTGCATAGGGATAATTGAAGTTTCTTGCCACGACATTGGGATTTTTTTAAACAACACCCTGCAGATGGCTTCAGAACTTTAGTCAAAGACTTTAATCACTGCGTATAAACTGACGTGTGAGCACACTTTTTGTAAAATTTTTACACCTTTCATCCCCACTGTTCGTGTACTCAGTTTTTGGACAGTTGAATAATGTTTCTTGAATGTAACCCTTAAAGAAGATGGGTGGATGCGGTGACTAGATTAGCTACGCAGTTGGATCGCTGCCAAGTACACAAATGCCCTCAATTTTTTAAGCCTGTCTCAAATGTAGAATAGTCGAAAAGCAGGCCAGCAACCAAAGCTGCTCACTGCAGTCTCCAGTCAGCGAGGTAGGGGTGACTGACTGGAACGATATAAAAGCGCTGTCTTCAGCCTGGCTTTTGTAAGAGGTTCAGTGAGAAAAGAAGCATTATACTTTCCGAAATACGTTTCGACATGGCGAAGATACGAGGTGAGATATAATCTAAACTAATATCTTCTATAACTCCGTTATCATAATGCCCAAGGCATTAGTGGTTGGTCGTTTGAAGTGCAATCACAATCTAAAATCATAATCTGCTGACGAAACTAGGTCGAATTCTGATATTCAGAGACACAAGAAGTTTTTCAGCAGATTACTCATACGTTTGGTCCTGAATGGCGTTCAAGAACTGAAACTACGTATATAGCTGGGCTGTCTGGATTTCAAGGCTTTGCATCAACCACCATTATGCGTATAGGCCTACGACAATATCTATGTGATTGGTTATCAATCTGCATTCAATTTCGTGTATTGGAGGTTACGAAAGCAAATATCAGAATACTATTGTCATTTTAAAGCGTTTCTGTACAAATGTTCACGCATCAACGCTGACAGACGGATACGGTCCTGTTCGTCAATAACATTACCAACACAAACCATTTTTCAATAAGAACAATCACTGATTTTCAGAGACAGAGATTCTAAAGCGATGCGCGAATGTTGAAAACATCAAAAATTTCCCGGCGGTGTGGTAACTGAGGATAAGAAATAATGTTAAATGTGTAAGGCTAAGAGCCTATACAACACAATGCAATAGGCCTACAGCTTAAAGTTGATAATGCCCTCCTCACGAAAGTCAGAAGGGCACAATGAAGCCGGGCAACCATTAACAGGCCAGCCGAGAGTGACCGTAGGGGCAAATTCCCAGGGGCCTGCGATTTTTAGAGACCCGGGCCGGGCCTGCAATCAACTTTAGAAAAAATATTATAATCAGTTATACAAAGTTTATAATTTATGCCTATTTAAATATATTAGCTCAAACTTAACTGCATTCATTTTAAACCAAGCATCTGAATGAAATCATAGTAGTATATATAAATATAATATCTTACGGTCGTACCCCTACTTTTATTATTTCAATTTGTTTTTTTTTATTTCTTCGTACGACCGTACGATATTATATTCATAATATGAATATAATATCGTACGGTCGTACGAAGAAATAATAATTCTGCACACTATATTTAAGCTTTATATTATAAAGCTTAAAGATAGTTTAGAGGCCCGTGACTGTTCTGCCTAGGGGTCCGCGACTGCTCTGCTTAGGGCCCGGAATTTCTGTCGGCCGGCCTGACCATTAAGAGCCACAAGTAAACTGGAAGAGGTAAGCTTTCAGTCTAGATCGAAATACATTCTCTCTAAGATAGCTGCGAACATGAGGAGATAGACAGTTCCAGATGGAGGGACCCGCGATTAGACGTGCACCAGGAATACCATACTTTCCAGCAGAAGCTGATTGAAACAAGGAGCGGCCTTTAACATAGTTGCAGGATGTGACCTTGGAAGATAAGTAAGATGTCAGATGATCTGCACGTGCTATGTGCACGAGGACTTCCAGCTTGAAGTGCATGCGCTCACAGACAGGAAGCCAGTGTACAGAACGAAGAGCAGGTATGATGTGGTCTCGGTACGAAAGTCCAAGACACAATCTTCCAGCGTGATACATTATTCTGGTTAGAAGACGCAGCTACTTGTTCGAAGGAGCCATTATTTGTATGGTTGGCAGCAATAGGGAAAACATATGGGCAGAACAAAATGGATATAAAAATATCTTCAAATGGAGACAGTTCAAACCATTGGAGAGAGTCACCAATTTCCCTACAAATCACACCCTGGTTCTAGCCAATGCATTAAAATGAGACTGGAGGCCTACTATGAAAGCGATGGTTATATTGACACAGCAGCGTAACTATGGCCTACAGGCCCACGATAAAAGGGAGCTGTAACTGAATCTAAGTAAAATGGGCTGCTCAGAGCATGATAAAGTATTAACTGTTTTCAACTCTTTAATTCTGTGGATGTGCCCGATATTTTACGTTACACCACAATAAGTACAGCTATTTCCTGTTAGTCAGGTTCATATTATTTTTGATTACCAAACTAGTCCTGGACAAAGACGTGTTTGGTCAACTGGAATCCGGCTTTAAATATCCTGTGGCAAAATGACATTTTCACATTTACCCGCATCGCTTAGGAGATTTACCGCAGATTAGCACTTCAGAAAATTGAAAACCAACAATATTGGCTGTCTCCCAGAAAATGAAAAAAACATCATATGGTGAAATCTCAAACATCAAATCTGAAAGTGAGATACTTAAGATGCTGCTTACCGAGAATTTCTACTATCACTAGTTCTACTCTCATTGATTGTTTCAACCTATAAACGTTTTTGACTTTCGTGCTCCAACACGTAAAACAACACCATCGCATTAAAGTCGGTCTGCCTGCCTAGCCTAATACTTTATCGAATTGCGCAGTGCGCACACTAAAATTAATGAATCAGTGTTGAGCTATATTCGTGTGATGTCCAATTTGTCTTCATGGCATCTCTCTGTTGTAGTTGGTTTGATTGTGCGATTGATTTTCGCATTTCTGCTTCTGGATATCGTAACGACGTCTCCAAACTACGATGTACCATACGTAAGTGTCGTCATCACCTTTCTTCACATCACCTTGTTCCGACTGTCCTCTGGGGTGTACGATATACTATATAATAGTCTCTGTAATATGCTTAGTTGATCTTCAGTGCTACAAGTCTAGTTGAGCTTTGAACTAATAACGTTTATATAGTGTTTAGATCCGTTGCAATCGCATGTTGTATGAACGTGGTCCAATAAGGTTGATCATAAATAACTCCATTATTGCCTACCTTTATTTCAATGATTCAATCGTATGTTAAGTTTTCGAGACAGGGAGAAAGGCAGAGACAGACTTACTAATTGTGTGTCTATGAATCCGTCTTTTAGTCTAGCTGCCGCCTGTGTCGCACTTCGGGCGATGAGGGAGAGAGGGAGGGAGGAAGATACAGCGTTTATCGTATCACACACAGAGCTGGGATATTATATTATCATCAACTGCTTAGTGGTTGGTGGGACGATGACTGGTTACCCGCCATCGTGTGCAGAAGCTAAGAAACAGTAATTCTCTGACATTACATAGCCATGGCTGCTTTACGAATGTTAGATAACGGGTCAGATCTCCTTCTATGGAGCTTCAATGCATCTGGTCGCGCGATTTATTTATCTAGCGCTATTTTATCAGAAATCTTCCACATTACACACTCTTATTCGGTTTTCGACTCAATCTTGTTTTTGTCTTCCTCTCACTTGTCCACATCGAGTCTTCAGTGTTACTTGTAATAGTTCTCAGATGCCTCCTTCTGCGTTTGTCTTGCGATTTTTCTTGTGAACTTTTGTCGGTCCAAAGTTTTATTGTTTCGACTTTGCAGATAAGTAACCTTCAACGAATGATTTTTAAGAAACATCTGCATTGCGTCCTAACTCTTAAGGCATACATTAAACTCTCTGTATATATATATATATATATATATATATATATATCAGATATATATACAGGTAGTGACAGTAGGGCCTACATATCACTGATGCAGACATTTTAGGCGCACGCAACAGACCTCCGTTTCTGAATGGTGTTGCGAATTTATAAAAATACTGAAAAATATTGAAGCGTTTAAAAGGCCTACATAATTATTACGTCGTTGTTTTGTTGTTGAAGAGACAGTATTCCTCCTATATCGACCGAGACGACCAGGATTTGTATGGAGAGAACTATCCGGTCGTTGCAGTCAGACTCCTTCCTGGAAATCAAATCAGTGCAACTCAGAAACGATTCCAGCTCGATCCACCGGCCGCCAATGAGACTGAGTAGGCAAACACTTATGAATACATTTCCTTGTCATGTTTCGTGTTGCTTTATCAGAAACAAGACTACACTAAGGTAGAGAAAAATAAATTACATACATTAAATATCATGTGATATAATTTGAGTTAACTAGACTACACTGGATCAAAATTTTATATTAGACAAAATTAGACGTGATTCTATTTATTTAGAAACATGCCTGCATGGTTTCTTGTAGAGAGGTGCACAGAAATATGTATTTGCAAGAAACGTGCTTTGTTTCATATTACCTATAATAGGGGCTTATATTTGTCACCTCATCTGTCACGTCTGCTCAATGTTGACACTGCATCCAAATTGCCTTGTGCGCTCCCTTTGTGATGCATAGTATTTGAGCATAATTTGCTGAAAACCTTTTAAAAACCTCCTAAAACCTTCTTATTCTCTCGAGGCCTTCGCACTGAGAACGCTACTGAATGGCCTCAGCTGTGAGCGGCGCTATACAAATCTCCAAATACGATACGATACGATAATTTGATCATAATTGATACCCAGTTCAGTTAAGTTGAAATCAAGATTTGAATCAAGATTTGAATAAATCTTCCTTTAGTGATTTGTTGAGTACTTTTCAGAAATTCATCAAGAAATATTCTTGACAATCTATTTTGTTTAAAGGAGTGGTTGCGCTGATATTATCTGATTTACCAATATTGTAGGTTCAGATGGAATATATCTCTCAGCTATCAAACAAAAGGAGGAAACTATGGTCGGGTTTGGATGAATAAAACCGAAGGTTAGTAAAGAGACAACTACATGAAATCGATATACTGAGTGCTTAGATACATGCGTCGATTTATCAATCAACAATCAATCAATCAACTAAGCATTTATGTAACGCCCCTTCAAGGAAACTATACAGAGACGCTCAAGGCCTAACCCGGGCGAAAGAGAAGTCTTTAGAGCAGAGAAGAAGGCGGTGGACGAGTCTCGAGGAAGATAACGCAATTCAGGAGGAAGCCCATTCCAAATTGTGGGTCCAACCACGGAGAAGGCGAGCGAGCTGCTGCATAGTAGCGGTGAGTGCGAATGGAACAGAGAGGTCACGAACGAAGAAAGCGATGACCAGGTGAAGCAGCGACACGAGAACAGAGCTCGCGCTGATAGGAGGGAGAACGGCCAAGCTGACATTGCAAGATAATGGAGCCAACCCGGTAGACATTGCGTTGCGAGAGTGGTAACCAGTGGAGGGCATCCTGCATGTATTTAGAGATAGATAGATAGATAGATAGATAGATAGATAGATAGATAGACAGACAGACAGACAGACAGACAGATAGATGGATAGATAGACAAAATAGATAGATAGATAGATAGATAGATAGATAGATAGATAGATAGATAGATAGATAGATAGATAGATAGATAGATAGATAGATAGATAGATAGATAGATAGATAGATAGATAGATATATAGATAGATAGATAGATAGATAGATAGATAGATAGATAGATAGATAGATAGATAGATAGATAGATAGATAGATAGACAAAATAGATAGATACACATACAGATACACAGTTAGATAGAAATATATATGAATACAATAATCTATGCATACATGCAAACTTACACAAATGCATGCAAACATACGTCGGCCTACACACACATAATTATAATTGTTCTACCTTTAGTTATTTTCGATAGTCCTCTTCAGTCGAGCGACGATTGGATTCTATTCAACTACGACTTCTCTGAAAAGTGTCGAGTCAAATATGACGACATTTTGTGGGATCGAATAACAAAACAACTGAACAATGATCACACGGTAGGTTAATATCAGAATGTTCAGTACACTTTATGTAAACAATACAGCAGTTTTCCTTCAGCGCTTTAAAGACTTTCTCTCAAATTAAACTACTGAAATTCTTCCGATTTGGATGTAGGTTTCTTTCTTAGTTCCAATAAATCAGCCACAGAACTTCATCATTCTAATTCGCATTGAAACTTTATCATTCTTCAGCGTCATCAAGCTATTCACGATGTCGATGTTTTTGATGTTCCGGTCAAAGGCGGCTGCATGGATTCCGTGTTTTATTAACTGTGGTAGGGCCTACACCCACAATTTTTTATGGGGCCAAGTAGTTATTTTGTACTTTTGCAGAAGATATTTTACGACTTTGTTTTCAGGACTTTGAAAACGGTCCACCTCACAAAGTTTTGATAACACTTTTTATCCATCACCGCCTTTCTTTGTTCTCCATCAGTCACCACTCACGCTTCTCCATGGTCCACCAGAACTTGGGCATTCCAAAGGAAAAGAAACAAACAATTGTTTTAGGCAAAATTTGAACCAAAAGCACTTCTCTCTATCTCCTAGATTTTCAACTGTGGTGCCATCCACAACGATTCTCTTGAACCCAGATGTCTAAGCAGTTTTATGACGGTGTGTAAGAAAACTGAATACAGTGCTTGAAATACTTCGTAAAGTAGAAATACGTATAAAAGGCCACTGCATGTCAGTTTAATTGTGTTATACTAGGTAGGAGGCGCGTTAATCTTGTAGGGTTATCCTATGAGCGACAGTCCTATGAGCGATCGTACTAGAACCAAGAAATCGTATTGGAAACAGCCGCCAGTGATGTGGGCTCACTGTGCGTTCATCGAGCGCTACGATAACTATATTACAAGATAGTGACATTTTAAGGACGATAGCTCATAGAACTATCGCTCAGGGCTATCGCTCATACTCTATGTTATTAAATATATGCACATCAAAGTTAGGACGCGAGCAATTAACTTCCAATTGGCTAGCAATTTTATTAAATTAGTCAACTAGACAACTCTTCCAATTGACTTCACATAACTTTCAAAAAATTTACTAAATATATGCACATCCCAGTAGGGGTATTCATCCGCTTTGGACAAATACACTAATTATTAAATTACACAGATCGTATAGGAAACAAACAAGTGACTTCCAATGAAGATTCAATAACTATTACACAATAACAAAACTCTAAGTACAATATTAGCAAACCGTAAATATAAGCGGTAATGATGAATTTAGTTTTTGTTTCCTTTACAACAACGGACCCATGAAACAAATCGTGGATTCCGTGTTTTATTAACAACTTTACCTTTTGCTATAATTATTGCGTTGTATTAGCGATAGTCCTATGAGCGATCTTCCCAGTGAGCGATCGTCCCATGAGCGATGGTCCGAATACCGATTTCTTTATTTGTTCCAATCGCTTAATAGTCTACACAAATTCTGCATGATCTGTAGGAATTCTGGGAATTTAACCGACAGAAGCTGTTTGCAAATGCAAGGAATCTGGCCAAAGCTGGAGAGATTGGATACGATAAAGTTCTGAGTCTGATCAGCTACGCATCGAAGGATAGAAGTTTGGGATTGTGGCTCCACATCTATGACTTTGTCAACTATTTCAGACGCATGATCTTCGATACAACCATCTACAGTCATTTTCAGGTATCGTCGTATCGAGTCTTATAGGCTTATTGCGATTCAAAGTTCCGATAGCCACGTAAAAGTGCGGAACTGCCAGTAATCCAGAGCTCCGGCGTTTCAATCTCCTCTAGGTTTTCACTTTACTGTGGTGTTGTGAAAATCCAGAGATTGTCAGTCCATTACAGGACACATAAATTGTGTTAACTCGTGTTAGATTCATGTATGACTTCAAAGATGGTTATTACGTCTGTACACATCAAGGGAATCAGTTTATTTCTTTGTTGATATTATATATAGACAAAGTTCATGTATCTATCATGAATAAAACGAAAATAATACACTATTCGAATGCATATATATAAGTTTCTTATATATATATATATATATATATATATATATATATATATATATATATATATATATATAGAGAGAGAGAGAGAGAGAGAGAGAGAGAGAGAGAGAGAGAGAGAGAGAGAGAGAGAGAGAGAGAGAGAGAGAGAGAGAGAGAGAGAGAGAGAGAGAGAGAGAGAGAGAGAGAACACAGAGAACGAATATATAACATTATATTATATATTATAAATACAGAGAACACATGGCACCAATGTTTAAGGTTTGAGTCCCGTTTTGACTTTTTAATAATTTGTCTCTTGTTTGTTTTTCATTGTCTCTCTGAATTGTGCGAATTAGAGCATATCAGGCTATATTAAACCGCACATCGACCCGTATTTGACGTATACCAGATAATAGCAGGACCGAGACAGACAGACAGACAGACAGACAGACAGACAGACAAACAGACAGACAGACAGAGGAGAGTAAGTTTACATGGTCAACTGTTGATAGTTCTCAGTTCGGAACCACATCCAGATAGCGAATCACGAGGTTTTAATTCTAATCAGAGAATGGCGA
>OY744611.1:29863886-29878886 GCA_963556255.1 Allolobophora icterica | reverse complement strand
ATCTGATCATTGGAGCCTCTCGGCGAGACACCGTTCGTTCTGAGCTTGTTAATGTGGCTATCTATCTATCTATCTATCTATCTATCTATCTATCTATCTATCTATCTATCTATCTATCTATCTATCTATCTATCTATCTATCTATCTATCTATCTATCTATCTATCTATCTATCTATCTATCTATCTATCTATCTATCTATCTATCTATCTATCTATCTATCTATCTATCTATCTATCTATATCTATCTATCTATCTATCTATATAACTATCTATCTATCTATCTATCTATCGATCTATCTATCTATCTATCTATCTATCTATCTATCTATCTATCTATCTATCTATCTATCTATCTATCTATCTATCTATCTATCTATCTATCTATCTATCTATCTATCTATCTATCTATCTATCTATCTATCTATCTATCTATCTATCTATCTATCTATATCTATCTATCTATCTATCTATCTATATAACTATCTATCATTCTATCTATCTATCTATCTATCTATCTATCTATCTATCTATCTATCTATCTATCTATCTATCTATCTATCTATCTATCTATCTATCTATCTATCTATCTATCTATCTATCTATCTATCTATCTATCTATCTATCTATATAACTATCTATCTATCTATCTATCTATCTATCTATCTATCTATCTATCTATCTATCTATCTATCTATCTATCTATCTATCTATCTATCGGACCGGCAGGATTTAAATCGGTCCATAATCCGATGGAGCCGTCGGCTGAAAAGTCTTGGCCGTCTTCCACTGTGTTGGATCGTTAGAGATGGAGATCAAGAGGTTGATTGGTTGAAGAGATGCGAAAAAGCCCTTGAGTAGACCGGGCAGACAGCCGCATGAACCAGGCCGGGAGACCATCCTCGCCGTCCCTGGCGTCATGCAGTCGGTCCAGAAGGTGCAATATCCGGCTCTCTTTTGTGAAGGTCCAGCCGGAGGAAACCGTCGCAGGCAAAGCGGAAGGGCACAGCCGCTGCCGGTGGAGATTGCGGCATATAGCGCGGCTGAGCTCCTCGGCGCCGATGTCGTCTCCAGGTTGAGCGGTCGCAGGTGTCCCTTCATTATCTAACCAACCCGCCTCCACAGGTCATGGTTACTCTGACTGCCCGCTTATTGAGACTGACGACTGGGCCTTGTGCGGTGGCGACGACTGCCTTATAAGGTCAGTCTTTATGGCGAAGGAGAGGATATTGGCCGCCGTGAAGCACGACTCTGAGACAAGAGCCTGTCGACGGTTTTCTCTCCTCTTGTTATCAGCTTCAACCTTACATACTCAGTTCTTGAAGATGTACTTCAGAAATAATTTTGTCACTGAACAGTGAACAATGCTCGCTAACCCCGAATGGAATAACTTAACAGACCACCTATGACTGTGATAACCTGTGTCTATGAAAATCAATCTTACATACACACATACATCCATGCACACAAATACATGCACGCTGTGATATACTGTGCTTGTAGGCTTATACATCCAATGATTTGGTCAATGTCCTGCTCTCTCGGCCACAAAGGCTGCCTAGAAAGCACGACACGGTTATTTAAAGCCTGGATCCAAAACGAAACGTAAGCTGTATCACATTTCCTGCTATTAATCATTCATTTATACAATTTTTGGTTCCAGCGTATCACCATCATTATCAAAATACTAGTGTATTTGCCCGTCATAATTATGACGGCAGTGTATATCGTTCTAGAGTATTTGCCCGTCATATTATGACGTCATATTATAGGCCTATATGTATCGTTGGTAAAAATGCTCTGATCGCCGTCGTCAAGATGGCAGTACTGACGTCACAAACAAATAGAACAGAAACCGTTTGTGACGTAGCGTTTATCGTCGGACGGACACTACATGGATAATATATGTATAGATGCGTATCGTAAAGCCACGGACGCAATAATGTGGGTCTACCTTTCATCAACACTTGAAAACTGTTCCCTGTTGCTTCTGTAACATCCAGGAGTGCCTTTGAGTAGATATCTTGTAGACGTGATATATGACTGCCGCGAATATTAATAATAATGATGATAATAATAACAATAATAATAATAATAATAATAATAATAATAATAATAATAATAATAATAATAATCTCCCGGATCTTGACCAGGACGGCCACTCCAGAGTCAACACCATTAATTAGTATCTTGCACCTGAGGGATCATAAATACCTCGGGTAAAAAAAAAAAAAAAATAATAATAATAATAATAATAATAATAATAATAATAATAATAATAATAATAATAATAATAATAATAATAATAATAATAATCGAGGGAATGAAGTACCTCGGGGCAAAATAATAATAATAATAATAATAATATTATTATTATTATTATTATTATTATTATTATAAAAATAATAATAATGAATTTTATTTCTCATGAACATTTTTAAGCCTGTATCCTAATTTTCATTTTCTACTCCCTCTTGATGTTATCGTTTGGGAAAATGGGACGTTCCACGACTGTCTTTTATTCTCCAGATATGTTTTAAATCCTGGGGAATCATTTCTACATCGAAGATACCATTTCTGCATAGTTGTTATCATTATTGTATTGTATTGTATTTGGATATTTATAAAGCGCTTCTAGCGGGAGGGCCATTCAGAAGCGCTCCCAGAGCGAGAGACCCCGAGAGAAAAAGCAAGTTTTAAGAAACTTAAAAGAGGAAGAGACGTTACCTGAGAGAATAGAAGAACGAACGTACGGAGGAAGCTCATTCCAAAGAGCAGGGCCAATGGAGGCAAAAGACCTAGATTGAGCCAGAGAAGTCCTGACACGGGGAACGAGGAGGTCCAAGCGGTCAGATGAACGAAGAGGACGAAGAGAAGCAGCAGAGTGAGGGCGATGAATTAAGTCACATAAATATTTTGGAGCGAAAGCAAGTTGAGCCTTACACACAAGGATGAGGACCTTAAATTGGATGCGGGCAGAAAGCGGGATCCAGTGGAGTTCTTCTGTCATAAAGGTGGTGATATGAGAGAATCGAGGAAGACGGGCAATTAATCTAGCAGCAGCATTGAGAACGGACTGAAGAGGAGCAAGACGGACTTTAGGAAGACCAATGAGGAGGGACAAGCAATGTGGCGGCGATAACAGAAATCTTCAGTGTAAAATGTGACTATGCAGACGGTCGTTGTAGTGGTTGAACAATATAACTGTAATTCAAACAATTGTTGTTCCATTCGTTCGTTTTTATCTGGTTACTTATATTGCGCCATTTGAAGAAATATAAAAATCGTTTCATTGTCTTTGGCCCGTGTTTTCTACGATTGTACTTCCTTCTGCTTCCTTCTGCGATTCCGAACTACCGAAGAGAGCATTGTTTAACGTGGTTGCTTTGTTATTGTAGACAGGAAAAATCTTATGGGTATAATGACGTCTATTGCATCGGACTTGAAAATTCTTTGATCGAATCTGATTGGAATACGGTTTTTGACAGATATAAGCTTATGATAGAATATACATCGGAGAGAGAAAAATATGGTTTGTTATTTGGTCTGAGCTGCTCGAGAAATTCAACTTTACTAGAAAGGTCAGTTCTGCGGCTGCATCAAATTTATTCCTCCATCAAATTCAGTTTTGGCCTACAGTACTACTAACGCTTGGGCACATAATTAATATAATCTAATATTATTGCTGAGGTGGGTTAATTTGCTATGCGCACAATAATTAAAGACGATCTGAACGATATACATTGTACATGTGTATGTATATAAATCAAGGCCTAAATTATTGCAATCATAGTTCAAAATAAATTATTGCAAACATAGTTCAAAATGTATCTCTTAATGATGCAATGTCGAAGAAATCATGTTAGTCGATTTACTAGAAGCCTTTTGAGGGATGCTGTACTGTCACCACTAAAGTCTGACAGTCCGTTCGTGAGTCGAACGACAGCGATGCTGTAACCCAGAGACTGGTCGTCGCAAACACCCGAGGGACGAAGTGGAGCATTACATTACGAAGTGGACGAAGTGGAGCATTACATCACCACACCTGGGTTCGGATAAGGGCGACGGCGTTGACAACCCTCACACTAATTGATCGAGAATATTGCATCATCCAGTAGTCTACACGCTCGGCTGCACATGTCAACTACAACCGTGAGGCTGAGCGACGCGATGTCACACATTGTACGGGACTCACTACCCGCAGGACATCATGGGAATCGTGCCGTCTGCTGTCAGTCGCCTTATCATCATGAAGGCCTTTCACAGCGGGGCTCACATGAGTGGCGAAGAGAGGGCCTCCTCCGGCAAACCCGGCGACGAAGAGACAACCCGAGCAAGATCTGCCGTCCATACAGCCGAGAGGGGAGGGGATGGAGGGCAGTGAAGGCGCTAGATAAGCGACAACTGGACAGGCGAAAAAGGATTCGGTTGGTGAACTTGAGAGGATCGAGATCGTGGCGTGCATAGAGAAGGGGAATTGAGCAAGAGGGGCAAGGTATCGGAGCTGTCGACAAGAACAAGGAACAGACACTTCTTTAACTTTTATATTTGCATTTCTTTTAATTAATTACATAATGTAACGTTCAATTAAACTTCTGAAATATCCAACCGAGTCGAGAATCAGTCACGCACCTAGGACGAGAAGAAACACGTAAGGCTAGGTCACCGTTGACATGTACGTGATTGACATATGCAGATATGTGTAGCTTAATAATCGCTGTAACCGTCATTTGGCTTTTAGAGTTGCAACTGGAGCACTTTTATGTCGCATCCAACTGATGGGCCGCAGGATAATAGACATGTTACGAAAGCCTTGTTTTGCGTGTTTGTCCTTTACTGCAACTTGGTGTCACCGACAGACACTATGGATGTTTTGAGGCATCTCAGTAGTTACTAAGATAAGCTATTCATTGGATCTGCTGTGGATTTAATAGTTATCTAATATCATCTTATGACTGCTGAAGCGCTGTTGTTATGATGCGTAAAGAATGGATCTATGGTGACTTCAGCAGGAGTCAGAGTATCCGCTTATCAAGTGCAATATTTGATGGCATGGGCGGTAAAGAAGGAATGGATTCAAGTCGGCTGAGTTGACTTTATTGTTTAGTGAAATATGACAGATTTTTAAGAGTGTAATTAATGCAATATTTGCCTCTTATATTGATACGTGTGTGTTATTCAAATACCTGTTATCGAAGAAAATTGAGAACCATTTCAAGTTTTAACCAATCTCTTTTAGCAATGCAAATAAAAAGTGAGTTGCAGCAGTCAAGACGGATAGAAAACAGAACAGCTGTGAGTGAGACTAAGACAGTTTGAAGCATATCAAATTTTATTTTAAGAATATCTCACACGAGGAAACGAACTGAATTGCATACGGCTTTAAAACATGGACAATGAAGTACATTGTGGAGTCAGTGGTATGCCCAAAACGTAAATGTATTCGGAACAATCAACAGTAAATCCACTGAACTGAACAGAACGTCAAACAATACACTTTACGGAATTTTTTACTTTGTACCTAAGAGGAGGAATTCCTTTTAGAAGGTTGCAGGAGAAGCTTGTAATGGGCTATCCAAGACTGAATATGACCAAAAACAGAAGCAAGTTCAAGTTATTGGAGAGCTAAATAGGACGATGAGACATCGAATGAAGGAAATGACATCGTCGGCATCCAGCTTGAAGTGAGCCGGAAGTGAGTGGCACATAGTGTAAACAGATTCATGCCAAACACAGAAACTTGTGGAACCCCAGAATTCAAGGCAGTTAGCATCGAAATGAATTCTCTTATACGGACGATATCAAAAGCGGTAGAAAGACCAAGTAAAATGATAGCAGTTACTTTTCCTTTGCCCAAGTCCTGATTATGTTATTATGAACGATAGACTACGAAGAGAAATTTCAGTAGAATAGTATTCGCGAGATATCAGTTTCTGCGCTGAAAGTTGACTATACTTAAGCGGTTTGCAACTGGCTTATCCGTGATTTTGGAGATGAAATTCAGAGTAGAAATGGGACGATAGTTTGACAGAGAACGAGACGACCTTCTAAAATAGAGGTAAACCATGGCAGGCGCGAATCCGACGGGGAAGGATTCTTCAACTCCAGAGAGACAGATTGGCCACGGATGTAGTAATTGAGCGCAAGGTATCAGAACAATCATTTAGATGAGCAGCCGGAATAAGATTCAGGCCGGCCGAGAGGGGACAGGGGCAAATTCCCAGGGAACCGGCGATTTTTAGGGGTCCAGACGGGGCCCGCAGTCAACTAAGAACTTTCTTTCGCTAAATTATGCGTTGTACGATTTCAATAATGAACTAAATAAATATAAATGATAAGTTTTTTTGTAATGATGGAATATAAACAAAAATCTGGAGCACAAAAACGAAAAGAAAAAGACTAATACATTTGAAAAGGCAAAATGTTCTCAAGAAGCCTAAGGATAGTTTAGAGGCCCGTGACTGCTCTGTCTAGGGGCCCGGAATTTCTCTCGACGGGCCTGATTAGATTTAGAGCATACTCACCTTTTGTTATTTTATGATTACGATTATCAACGCCTGAAATCTTTGCTTTTTTGTTTACTGGTGATGAACCCGTATCACTTCTGCATATACTGAACAGTTGCAGTATAATTTTGATCATTATCATCACCAGCTCCTCACGTGGCCATTTACGACTCTGAATTGGGTTTGAGAATGGAGGAATTTTAAAAAATGAACCAAATCCGTAACCTCTTGTGCATGATGTAATTGATACTGATGACAGGCACATAGGTTAACATTCTTGTAAATAAAAAAATCGTAACATGAAATAGATTTTCGTTTTTGTAGGTTATTGGAGTTTTCCATTAAGGATGTACAGAAAACTGAATTCTTTTTCACAATGACTATGAATTACATTGATTCAAGGCCAGCATCAAACTATACCGCCTGGAAATGGTTGAAGCTCAACAGCGCTAAGGTTGACGAAGGGTGAGCCTGCTTATTGCTACGAAGGTTCAGGCTAGAAATGGACTGAATTCAATTTTCGCATGTTTGGAGTTGAAGATGAGCTGTTGTTGACGACTCAAATATAAAAACTACTTAAATTGTGATTATAATTTTATCTGAAAGGTCGGACGTTTTGCGTACAAGACGGTTCCCGCAGTTTTTGGACGCTGGAGAAATGTGGAATTTACGGAAACGATTTGAATTCGGGTAGTTTAAATAATTTCACTATAACCAAAATCGAAAGTTGAAAGTTTAATCAAAAGTTCCTTAACATGGAATGTGCTGCGATTAAATTTCTATTGTGTTCTTTAGAATCAGGTCCTTTAGACTGTGGTTTGGTTCATCCGGACAGTACTTGGAAGGACTTGCTTACAACTTAAAGACCAGAGAACAACGTCAAGAAGTTTGTACTGACCTTATCTAATATCCAATTACTTTTTAACGCATGAGTTAGCCTGAAACAGTATAGGCTTACAGTGCTACCGTTGTCGAAAGTTTTGTGCTCAAAGTTGGCAATCGATAGTCCAAATGCCAAATGAAATTAATGTAAAGCATTGATTCTGATACGATGTTTCATTTCTTATTCATCGTTCTACATCCTTATCAATCAATCAATCAATCAATCAATCAATCAATCAATCAATCAATCATTCATTCATTCATTCATTCAGACATTTATTTAGCCTGCTCTTCAAAGGTAACTATTCAGAGGCGCTACCGATGTCGCAGTAAGTCAGCCTTCTGGAAAGCACTGTGAACAGATGACTATATTTAGAGTTTCAGTATGCTATCCGATAAAGACTCAAAGTTTGACTAGTTTGGTTCTCTCAACTCGGATTCTTGTCTACTCAACTTGGCACGAACACTTTAAAAGTTAATGTTAAAAGGGTCCAATGGTCGTTAGATTCATTCTGATCGCTTCCACACAGTTTATGAGCGAGTTCTCACAAACTTTACCAGGCTCCATTAAACAATGAGTTCGCAGTGAATTTGTAGTAGTTGATATCGATTAATTTACTACACCAAATAAATTTCAAATGAATCTCTTCAGAGGTTTTTTTGTATTGTATTGTATATGGGCATTTATAAAGCGCCTCTCGCGGTATAGACCATTCAGAGGCGCTTACAGTGCGCGAGACCCCGAGAGAAAGCAGGATTTAAGGTGAGAAAAGGAAGAACCAACGCTACCAGAGAGAATGGTGGTGCGGACAGAAGGAGGAAGTCGGTTCCAAAGTGAGGGACCTATGCAGGCAAAGGACCTGGATTGAGTGAAAGTAGTCCTGACACGAGGAACTAAGAGGTCAAGACGATCAGAAGATCGGAGAGGACGCAGCGAAGCAGCAGAATGAGGCCGAAGAATAATTAGATCACGCAAGTAGGCCTACTGTGGAGCAAGATCCCGTTGAGACTATAGGCTATGCACAAGAATATGTACATAAGATCAGAAGAGTGTTCTTTTTCTCGAGACACGACGTCATTAACACTAAGCTGTACTGTCTTGGCAACTTGCGTTTGTTTTTATGAACAGGGCTTAGGTATATGTTAATTGTGTCTATAGATCCTCGATTTCTTTGATAACTACCCCAATGCGGAACCAAATCAATTATCGAGAATTCTCAACAACATCGATAGAAACATCCGCTGGATGGACAAGAACTTGGCGAACATATCCCAATGGCTCAAGCAAAACTTTCCTGAATAACAATCTGGATGAAACTACACGAACAAGCAATGATTTCGATAACAATTGTATGCTATATGCAATATTTAGCCTATAATCTGTCACTTTATTTTGAGCATTAGAACTTTCTTATGCGATAACGATTGCTGTATCAACGACTTTATTACGTTATTTACTAATGTAGACCTGCGAACCAAGGACTTGTCGGTATACTAACATATATAATATAATATATTATGATGTCAAAGGCAATAAATAATAAAGAAAAACATGAAACAAAATCCTCTTTTAGATCTAGTTATTTCTTGAAATTTTTGCCCCAACTATGATAATAGCTTTAAATTCATGTTTCTGTGAAGTAATAAATATATGGTACTAAATGGGTGAACTTAATAATGGTGTTCCGTCTCCCATCAATACTCATTGTAACTAAAACTATGATCAAGTAAAATATCGGGGTGGTCTTTAAAGAAAATATGTCAAATCTATGCATTCAAACATTTATCTAACGCTTTCTAAGTACGTTCAAAAGGAGCTGAATAATTTTAGTTTAAGTAAACGAACGAAAAAATTCAAGAAATGAGTCTTGGGTGTCACCAAATTGTTCTGTAACCGGTCCATAGAGACAGAGAAACAGCCGATTTTAACAACACTCTTTTGGCACGCATAAATGTTCATGAAAAGCTAACATTCGTTCGTTCTTTCGACAGGGTTTTGATCATTTGTTCTTTATATCGCTTTTCGGCATTTCTTAATTCGTTCATTAGTACGTTTGCTCTTTCGTTCGTTCGTTCTTTCATTCATTCTGCTTTCTTATTCCAGAAGTATCCCAAATTCTGGTTTCCTCCAATTATTAGATTTAGACTTAACTTCTCCAACAATTTCGAGTCCATTTGCAGTTGCCTTCGACTGTTGGCTGGTATATTATATTACGGCGATATACAGGCGTTAGGTTTTAGTACCATCAGAGTGATCAATTATTTATATATATATATATATATATATATATATATATATATATATATATATATATATACAGCTCTTTTTTTCTAGAAAAAAAGGTTCCGGAACGGAACAATAGGTTCCGGAACGCAACAACTATGGGCGGGCTAAAATCACGAGAAACATGGGATTGGGGGTTGGGAGGGGTCTCAGTAAACATTGAAAACAGTTTTAAAATACTTACATTAAATTAAAATAACTAAATTATTGTTTTTATTATTAAAATAAAAAAATTATTTTTTAGTAGCTGAAAAAGGTGCCGGAACGCCGTTCCGGTGCGTTCCGGCTGAAAAAAAAACCCTGTATATATATATATATATATATATATATATATATATATGTCATTGCTTGCCTACTTGGGCAGAGTTCTAACTTATTTTTTAGCTTTAAGCTAGAATTAGTTCTCTCTCTCTGCCTACTGTATACCACATGTTGCCCCTACGCAGCAACCGTCTTCCTAGTGGTACGCGCTGCCTGAAGCTCCTTAAATGGACTTATCTAATGGGATGCGCTGAGTCGAGATCACTGCTATAGGCTCTTTGTCTATCTATGCTATATAAACACAGAAATCCACATATATATATTATATATATATTTTACGCATATATATATATATTACGCATTCATATACATATATATATGAATGCGTAATATATAATATAAATAGTTAAACACTGTGATAGTACTGAAGGCATTTATTGAATCACCGAAGCAGAGGTCACAGGTATTTGGATGTATACAGTTGAAACATAACAATGTACTTCTTCCGAGGTGACAAAAGGACAAGCCGGAAGGGTTGTTTACTCAGGGTTGTCCTTTCCCCATTGATTGTGTGGCAGGTGGCTTGCTTGTTTCAGGGGCGCCCTCACCGTGACGCACTGGACGCACGTGCGTCCACCCACCAAAATCATTTCTTTAACTGAGACATATGCCATGAATTACAACCTCGAACAAGGTCATTTAAATATATACAGAACCAAGAGTTACAAAGGGTATGAAACGACCTAGAGATGAAATTTCGGGCCTGTGAACATGGGCGTCCGAAAGGGAGGGGGCAATTGCCCCTGGATTTTGAAAGTTGTCACGTTTTCTGTGTTCGTGAACAGCTTAGCTAAGCAAAAACCTCATTTTGCCTACCCCCCGGAAATATTATGCTCCCTATAAAAATGTTGCCCCCTAGAAAAATCCTATGAACGCCCATGCCTGTCAATATAGTTTTAAGGACGACAAATAAATAATATTATGTATATATATATATATTGTTTTATCAGTAAATGAAATCGAATAGGCCTTGCTGTTAGAAGAAGAGTTATCAACATAAAAATTGAAAATCGAATAGGCCTAACTGTTAGAAGAAGACTCATCGACATAGAAATTGAAAATCAAAGCTGAAAAATTTTTTGAAAAAATTGTCATATTAGGAGGCCACATAGGTCTAATATTTAAAGCTGCAAGAAAATTAATATGTCGCACGTGTATATGTTTTCTTTATCACAGAATCATGTCATTGCTTTGATTTTCAACTGATTGAAATATTGTCTACATGCCATAGGGATAATTGAATTTTCTCGCCACGACATTTGATTTTTTTAAACAACACCAGATGGCTTCAGAACTTTAGTCAAAGACTTTGATCAATTTTTTGCAAATTTTTACTCCTTTCATCTCCACTCGTCGTGTACTCGTGTACTGAGTTTTTGGACAGTTGAATAATGTTTCTTGAATGTAACCCTTAAAGAAGATGGGTGGATGCGGTGACTAGATTAGCTACGCAGTCGGATCACTGCCAAGTGCACAAATGCTCTCAATTTTTTAAGCCTGTCTCAAATGTAGAACAAAAATATAGTCGAAAAGTAGGCCAGCAACCAAAGCTGCTCACTGCAGTCTCCAGTCAGCGAGGTAGGGGTGACTGACTGGAACGATATAAAAGCGCTGTCTTCAGCCTGGCTTTTGTAAGAGGTTCAGTGAGAAAAGAAGCATTATATTTTCTGATAATCGCTTCGACATGGCGAAAATACGAGGTGAGATATAATCTAAACTAATATCTTCTACTACGCCGTTATCATAATGTCCAAGGCGTTAGTGGTTGGTCGTTTGAAGTGCAACTGCAGTCGAAAATCATAATCTGCTGAAGAAACTAGGTCGAATTCTGATATTCAGAGACACAAGAAGTTTTTCAGCAGATTAGTCTTATGTTTAGACCTGAATGGCGTTCAAGAACTAGGCTGCCTGAATTTCAAAGCATTGTATCAACCACCATTATGCCGTATAGGTCTACGACAATATCCACATGATTGGATATGATTTATGGAAGATACTCTATTTCGTGACATGAATATCAAACATCAAATCTGAAAAAGAGAGACTTAAGATGCTGCTTACCGAGAATTTTTACAATGAACAGTTTACTAGCATTGATCGTTTCGACACCTAGATTTTTTTTACATGCGCGCGCCTTAGAGAAACACGTTAAAGAACACCATTGTATAAGAGTTGATCAACCTACTCAGCCTAAGACATAGTATAAAAAATTGCACACTTAAAACTAATGAATCAGTAGCCTATTAAGCTATATTCGTGTGAAGTCCAGTGTTTCGTGGATCCATTTTCTTCTAGGTGAGTTGATTGTCCGATTGATGATCGCATATCTTCTTGTGGATATCGTTGCGACGTCTCGATACTACGATGTACCAGACGTAAGTGTCGTAATCGCACTTTCATCACCTCACCTTGCCCCACTCAACCCTTAGGGTGTTCGGTATACTATAGTCTTGGTAATATACTTAGTTGAACTTTAGTGTTGCAAGTCTAGTTGAACTTTGAACTTCTAAAGTTTTATAGTGTTTAGACGCGTAGCAATCATACATTGTCTGAATGTAGGCCTAAAAGTAGACGATCAGACCGCGAGAGAGAGGACTGGTTACCCGCCATCGTGTGCCGAAGCTAATAAAAATTAAGTCCTTGACATTACATAGCTATATCTGCCCTAGGAATGTTAGATCAGAGGTCACATGTTCTTCTATGTAGCTTAAATGCGTCTGGTCGCGGCGATTTATTTACCTAGCGTTATTTTATTAGAAATCTTCCACAACACAAACTTTTAACGTAAATCGAGTCTTCGGTGTTAATGGGTCCGCTTATAATAGTTCTCACATGCCTGCTTTTGCTTTTGACTTGCGTTTTTTCTGGCGAACTGGTTGGTCCAAAGTTTTATTGCTTCGACTTTGCAGATAAGCAACCTTTAACCAATAATTTTTAAAAACATCTGAGTTGCATGCTAACTCTTAAAGGATACATTAAACCCACACACTCTCTCTCCCTCTGTCTGTCTGTCTGTCTGTCTGTTTCTCTCTCTTTCTCTCTCTCTCTCTCTCTCTCTCTCTCTCTCTCTCTCTCTCTCTCTCTCTCTCTCTCTCTCTCTCTCTCTCTCTCTGTCTCTCTCTCTCTCTCTCTCTCTCTCTCTCTCTCTCTCTCTCTATATATATATATATATATATATATATATATATATATATATATATATATATATATATATATATATATATATATATATATATATATATATACAGTGACAACACATATTACTGATACGGACAATTTTAAGACCGATATATATATATATATATATATATATATATATATATATATATATAGTGACAACACATATTACTGATACGGACAATTTTAAGACCGACTTCTGAGTGGTGTTGGGAACTCATAAAAATATTGAAAAACATTGAAGCATATAAAGGCCAACATGATAATAACGTCGTTTACTTTTTTAAGATGCAGTATTCTTCGTATATCGACAGCGACGACCAGGATTTGTATGGAGCCAACTATCCGGTCATTACAGTCAAACTCCTTCCTGAAAATCAAATCAGTGCAACTCAGAAACGCTTCCAGATCGATCCACCGGCCGTCAATGACACCGAGTAGGCAAACACTAATGATTGCATTGTCCTTGTCTTGTTTAGTCTTGCCTCATCTGAAACTAGACTATGCTAAAGCAAAGGAAAATATATTACATGCACTAAATATCATGTGATATAATTTGATTTAACTAGACTGCACTGGAATCAAAATTTATATTAGACAAAATTAGATTTGAGTTGATTTATTTAGAAACATGCATGCTTGCTTCTGTTTTATACGGAGGTGCAACACAAAATGCTTATTTGCAAGAAATACGCGTTGTTTCATATTAGCCATAATAGAGGCCTACATTTGTCACCTCATCTGTCACGTTTACTCAATGTTGACATTGCGTCCAATTTGTCTTGAGCGCTCCCTTTTTGATGCAGAGTGTTTGAGCATCATGGGCGGCGATCTATCGGGGGACGGGGTGGACATGTCCCCCCACCTTTAAGAGTGGGGGGACCCTCCATGCATTTGTCCCCCCACCTTTTCGAAGAAAGACCAAAAAAGGCGGAGAAATGTAATTGCGTGTGAGGGTTTTCGCAGAGTTTGTGACCAGACGAGGTAAAAATCCTAATTTTGAGGAGATGTGACCCCCCAAATTATGAGAAAGAAGAAGGAATTTGTAAAATAGTGGGAAAAAATTAAAAAATATAAAGGAAATGATAAATGATAGAAAGAAAGGGTTAGGAGGCGAGGTGGTTGTTATTGTTGGGAGACGGGAAAAAGTAGTAAAAGGTTGTTATTGCTGGGAGACGGGAAAAAGTAGTAAAAGGTGGTGAATGACTAAAAAAAAGGTCATCAACTTTTTTCGGAGATGAAATGGAGATTTTCTCCGAGATAAATTGGTGAAAATGAAAGTGTGGAAAAGGAAAAAAATAGGTGGGGAAAAAAAGGAGTGTGTAAGAAAAAGTTGTTAAAAAGAGGCGAAGGACTAAAAAAAGGTCATCAACTTTTTCGGAGATGAAATGGAAATTTTCCGAGATAAAGTGGCAGAAGAAACATTTTTTGGCACAAGATTTTCCAAACAAAGGTCGTCGACGAGATCGTGGCCGACTTTGTTCCCCCCACCTCTCAGACAAGATCGCCGCCATTGTTGAGCATATTGAAACTCCGTACAGTTTAGTTTAAATCAATATTTGAATCAATCTTCCCTTAATGATTTCTTGAATACTTTTCAGAAAGTCACCGAGAGAAACGCTTGACAATCTATTTCACTTAAAGCAACACTGATGGATACTATGTGCATTGTGCAGGGTGTGGTTGCGCTGATGTTATCTGACTTACCAATATTGTAGGTACATATGGAATATATCTCTCAGCTACCAAACAAAAGGAGGAAACTATGGTCGGATTTGGATGAATAAAACCGAAGGTGACTGTAGAGACAACCACATAATGTCGTTACACT
>OY744611.1:29858886-29861386 GCA_963556255.1 Allolobophora icterica | reverse complement strand
ATACATACACATACATACACACTACATGCATACATACTTACATATAAACATAAATGCATGCATACATATGTACATAAATGCATGCATACATACATACACACATACATACATACACACATACATACATACATAACATACAAACATACATAACATACATACATACATGTATACAAGACAACATGCATACATACATACATAAATAAATACGTTTATATAGATGTAAAATTGATATATGCAAAAGGATACACATAAAATGGAAAAATAGGATTATGACTAACTTATCGATAAATTAATCAATGAATCCAATATCCGTTTGTTGTTCTTTAGAGATTCATGCTGAACGTGACCAGTTCTCTGAGAGATGAAACGACTCCCAATGACCCTGGTGACGTGTTCTTTTGGTAAGATGAGCATAAATTCAATATGATTGTTATGAACATCAGTTTTACACACACAGTTCTTGAAGCACTTCGACACGTTCTGTTAAATAATTATTTTGTAACTGAACAAGGCTCGTTAAGCCCGAATGGAGCAATTTAATAGGCCACCTATGACTTTGAAATCTTGTGACTACCAAAATTAATCTTACCTACATACACACATGCATATATTTTATACAATATACAATTTTTATACATATCAGCATAACGCTGGTGCAGGAACCCACATGACCGCAGCAGGGAGCTATCATCGGAAGTGAACAGAATATAAAGCATGCAGTGGGTTTAAGATAGAGACCTAGGGTAGGGCCTACACCAAAGAGGGCAGGAGCCCAACGGGACCTGGAAGAGCCAATGACAACAAATCTGTTGCGATCAGCAAGAAAAGAGCAGAGCCATTGTAACGGTTTTCCAACCAGCCCAAAAGAAACAGAAAGGCGCTGGAGAAGGATGGCATGATTGACTAAATCGAATGCCGAAATAACATCAAAGAGGGCCAATAGGGTTATGTAGCCACAAGCCGTGGCGCTATATAAACTCGACAGGAGGTGAGCGAGTAGAGTCTCAGTCAAGTGGTTATATATATATATATATATATATATATGCGCATAAATACATGCACGCTGTGATATACTGTGTTTGCAGGATTATAAATCCAATGATTTGGTCAATGTCCTGCTCTCTCGGTCACAAAGGCTGCCTAGAAAGCACGACACGGTTATTTCAAGACCTGACCCAAAACGAAGAGTAAACTGTTTCACATTTCTTCTTATTTAGTCATTTATTTATAAACAAATTTGTTCCAGCGTATCATCATCATTATAAAAATAATGCGTTTCATAATAAAGCCAAGGACGCTATATGCAAATTTACCTTTCATCAACACTTGACAACTGTTCCCTGTTGCTTCGGTGGTATCTAGGAGTGGCAGTGCCTTTGAATAGATATCTGTCAGAGATGATATATTACTGTAGCGAATAATAATAATAATAGTAATAATAATAATAATAATAATAATAATAATAATAATAATAATAATAATAATAATTTTATTCTCCCGGATCTTGACCAGGACGGCCACTCCAGAGTCAACACCATTAATTAGTATCTTGCACCTGAGGGATCATAAATACCTCGGGTAAAAAATAATAATAATAATAATAATAATAATAATAATAATAATAATAGTAATTTTTAAGACTTAAACGAATAGTCTCAGACCCGCTCGATTTAGATTACCAACTTTTAAATATGTATAATGCCTTTAAACTCAGAGAATATCCAGAATTAATACTAAAAAAAGCTATTGATAAACTTAAACTTATAGATAGAACTACATTATTGTGCTATAAAACCAAAAATAATACCATCGATAGACCCATCCTAATCCTTATTTATGAAAATAAATTTGATAAAAAAGCTATACTTAAAAGAACACTTCATAAACTCTGGCAGGAACTTCTAGCTGAAAACCCAGAATTACATACCTGTTTCAATTCTATACCAATGATTGCTTATAAGAATGGAAAAAATATTAAGAACACTTTAGTTAGTTCTAAATACCCTGCCCCTTGGTTAAACAATACAACTAACCTACATAGCATTAAAAACATAGATGAATTAAACTTGGAAAATCTTCTGGGATTACTACTAGAACAATAAAGGTTTTGTCAAGAGTCCTCCACTTGGATAAACTTTATTATTTATTTATTACCCTGTCATCCCTGTAATTTTGGTCCAAATTGACTTATGACTTTCTATTTTATTTTTTGACTTCTATCCATGTCTTATAAAATGTAAAATATCATTATAATATTATAATAAATGCTCAGGAACATACTACCCTTAAACTAACTAATACTATATTATACTATACAACTTATGCTAGTTCACTATTTCATTTCGCCAAAACTATATATATTATTAAGCTTTATTCAAATTATTACTATATATTTCATGAACTTTTTAACGATATTGTCACCTTCTTTATCTATTGGATGATATCATTTACAAAGGACATTGATTAAATTACTCCCTACTTTAAATAGGAACCATATGTC